>WBNH01011073.1:76701-191211 GCA_013401255.1 Urocolius indicus
GGGGAGGGTGACTCCGCGCCTCTTAAAGGGGCCGCGCGGCCCGCGGCGGGGGCGGCGGCGCCTCCTCAGTGGTCCCGGCGCTCGGGGTTGTTTATGCCATTTTCCTCTTCCTGAGCGGCCGCCCGGGCGCGCCTGCGCCGGCGCGGGGGATGCTGGGTAGCGCCGCCGGGATGGGACGGGACGGGACGGGCAGCGGTCGGAGGGGAGGCGGGCGGCCGAGCGGGGTGAGGGAGGCCAGGGGCCGGCGTGGAGAGAGCCGAGCGGCCAGCTGGGCCGGGTTGGCTCGGCGTCTGGCGGCGGCCGGCCCTTGGGCGAGCGAGGCTGCGTCGTTAACGCCTGCTTCGACGGGGCGAAACGGCAGGCGCGGGTGCCCCGCTGGCTGCTGCTCCCCTCCCTCGCTGGCTGCTGCGCCGTTGCGTTCGGTTTTGCCCGTCGCGGCTTCGGAGGTCAGGGTGCCGGCGCGCCCCGCACGTCTCAACCGATTCCCAACCGCCCGAGCCACGTACCTCCTTACTACCGAAAAAAAAACCACGGGCAGCCCCTTCGCTTTTTCTTGCCTGCCGTCTGAGACCAGAGCCAGAGGGATTCTCCCTCTCCGGGAGTCGAATCGGCGTGCTCGCTGCTTTTAAGGAGGTGTTTAAAGTGTTTTCCACTGCGTGTGGAGAATTCTGTTATGTGAATTGTCAGCGGCTCACTTGCTAAGCTACTCAAGATTACTTTTTTTTTCCCCCCTCAATCAAATTGTTGGCAGGGCTTGCGGTGGAATTGCTGAAAATGATGTATATAGTGGAAAAACCATCATGTGCTAAAAGCATGCTTGACATTAATTTGGTAACAAAAACATTTGCTGTTAAGATTGCTCTTTGTCTATCGCAGTCTTTTTCTCTTATTAAAACGGAACATAAAACCGTGGCCTGCTTTCCAAGGTGCTTTGACTATTTCTGCAAAAAGAAATTAATAAAACTAGTGAGCTTTTAAATGTCACATTGGGGAAAAATCAAAGTCTTTCTTTCTCAGGTAAAGTCTTTAAAGACACTAAGGACTTTGCTTGCTTTAAGCTGAAAGCTCAAGATCGATATTTTCGCAGTCAGCAGCATGGAACAGGTGAGAAAAAAAGGGGTGATTGCTTTGCCAAAAAAAAAAAGTTGGCCAGAAAACTAGAGAAGGGCAAGACTATAATAGTCAGGGCTCCAGTTCTAGCCAGGGGTCCCAGGAAGACAAGATGATGGTATCATGTCTCTGTCATTCCCCAGCAATTTTCAGCCTTTTGTGTCTGTTCAGCTGTATGGCAAAGAGCTCACAACTTCTGTGTTCCTGCAGGTTTAGAAGAGTAGGCAAAAGAGTAGAGTGGAAAGACCCCGTTGGTTTCTTCATTAAAATATCTCAGTAGGAGCTTAGACAAACCACAGCAGATTCCACAGGAAAGAGTCCTCAAAAGCACCTCTACAATGTCTCAGTCCCAACTTGTGCCTTCTCAAACAACCAAAATCAGTTTGCTTTACTACAGGGATCAGAGGCAGTCCCAGCTGCCACAACATTACATCATGTGTTACTCGGGCCCCTGGCATTAGTATTGTGCCTCTGAGGAGTGAAACCAAGGGCTTCCTCGCACTGTGAGCTGTTGGAACTACACACAGGTGCCCAAGGGTGATACTTCTCTCACCTGCTGCAGTGGGGAAAGGAGGAGCCTGGGAGTGCATTGTGTTTTTTCCATTTTTCCTGCTCATCTGTGCCTTGGGAAGATGCTAGCACAGGGCAGAGGTCTCAGGCAGATGGGGCCTTTGGGATGTGTAGTTTCATAGAGGGGAACGGGAAGCTGGAGATGTGTTGCCAGATGTGAGGGAAGAGGAGCTCAACATCACTTTCTGCTGATGTCTGGTTAGCAGCAGTCTATTTATCAGCCCTGTTCCAGGTATCACATCCCTTGGAAAAAACATCCCATCCCTCCAGAAAGGTCAGACTGAGTGGACAAGTTACACTTGCATGTGAGGAGGTTGGGAAGGGCCACAAAAAAAAAGATGTTAATCAAGGGAGAAGAAAAATCTCAGCTTTCACTCAGAGCTTTCCCAAATTCTGTGGATCTTTTATCTGGAGCTTGAGTACTGTGGATTTAATGGTATCAAGTTACCTTACAAGAGATTTCATGATATACATAGGGTAATACCTTTTCTGGGTAAACTGGTTGAACGTGAACTGAATTCTTCCAAGCAAAGACTTCGGTTGCATAGCCACTCCCATCACTGAAGTGTATTCTGTGTTTTTCAACCTTGTGAATCTGCTTTTCCCACAGCTCTTTTGCTGATCCGTGCAGGCGTCTAGCATTACATATACACAGTGAGGTTAGGAACAAGGACACAAAAGGACTTGTGTGTACACGACCCGCATTTTTTCTGCCTGCATGCTGTAACTCAGGTTAAAAACATTCCCACTGGATACAGGAAGAGCAAGATAGTGGGCTGGGCATGTGATCCTGCCAACCAGAGTGCCTGGGTAGCACCAAGAAGTGCGGGACAGTGCCAAGGGTGTTTGGGTTCTTCCACACCAAAGTCAGTGTAAGTGCCTGAGCCACAGAACATCAAACTGGCTTGGAAGCATCCCTCATCTACGTTCTTTTTGCCAGCAGAGCAGAGCCAATGATGGGAAGAGGCTCAAGATGACACAAGCCTCTTTCTGTGGCTCTGACAAACTCTCACCTCTCCAGTGGCTTTATTCCTGTTAACTATAAATAAGGACTTGGCCTGAAGACTGACCTCCAGCTACTAAGTGTACATATGGGAGCCCAACACCTCATTAACGAAATGAAGCTGGAACACAACAGGTTCCATTTAAATGTAAGAAAAAACTATTTTCTGTGAGAGTGAGAGAGCCCTGGCGCAGGCTGCCCAGGGAAGCTGTGAAATCTCCTTCTCTGGAGGTCTTTAAAACCTGCCTGGACCTAGAATCATAGAATGGCAGGGTTGGAAAGGACCTTTAGAGATCATCTACTCCAACCCCCCTGCAGAAGCAGGTTCACCTAGATCAGGTCACATAGGAACATGTCCAGGCGGGGCTTGAAGACCTCCAAGGAAGGAAACGCCACACTCTCCCTGGGCAGCCTGTGCCAGGGCTCCCTCACCTGAACAGTGAAATAGTTTTTTCTTATATTTAAGTAGAACTTTTTGTGTTCCAGCTTCATCCCATTACCCCTTGTCCTGTTGCTAGCTACAATAGAAAAAAGGGATGCCTCAACCTCCTGACACCCCTCTCAGTCTCCTCTTCTCTAGACTAAACAGCCCCAGTTCCCTCAACCTTTCCTTGTATGAAAGATGCTCCAGTTCCCTGACCATCTTGGTGGCCCTGTGCTGGACTCTCTCCAGAAGTTCTCTCTCCCTCTTGAGCTGGGGAGCCCAGAACTAGACCAGGACTACAGATGAGGCCTCACTAGGGCAGAGTAGAGGGGGAGAAGAACCTCCCTTTACCAGCTGGACACACTATTCTTGATGTTCTTGTGTGACTTGATCTCGGTGGACCTACTTCTGCAGGGGTATTGGACTAGAGGCTCTCTAAAGGTCCCTTCTAACTCCTACCATTTTATGGTGCTATGATTAATCAGAACCATGTGTTCACCTCCAGAATTTTATTTTTATAACTTGTTCCTGCTGGCCAGCCTGAGTGCTGCATCCTGCCAGCCATTCACTATCTGCTTGAACTTGCTCTACTGCCTTGTGCAGTGCACAGAGGTCTACTGGACACTCCTGCAGAGCAGTGATTGATGGTGTTGTCATTATTTTCACAAAAACCAAGTCCCCTGTTAACTTAAGCTAGTAGCTATATGGAGAGCACTGTCATTCCTGTCCTCTGCACACACCCAGATTCATTTTGCCTGCCATCCAAGGAGCAAGACAGAGGAGAAACAGAGGTACCCTTGGGTCTTGTCCCACTTTGTAGTTAAGTTATAACTGTGGTGTGCTTTTCAACTCAGAAATGGGGAAATACTTGTGTATGCACGCATGCAGCCACAGCCAAGTGGAAGAGTTTTTATGAGCTCTGACAGAAAGGCAGAACCAAACATTAAAGAGGAAAAATAAGAGGGACACACACACACACACACACACACACACACACAAATCAAATCCGTAGGAAGGAAAGCCCTGGTGAGAGCTCTTTTCTCCAGCCAGAGCCAGATCAGGTCACAAGTGCCAAATAGCTTTCCTGTAATGGTCAAACTAGTGACAGGACAGCCATGTCTGCTATTGAGAGTGACACTTTCTCTTTGTATTGACCCAAAATTAGCATGGTTTGTAAATCATGTAGAAACATATCCTGAAGTGCACACTGGCATCAGATAATGTGAATGAATGACAATAGTGTTTGAAGGGTAGAATTATTGTAGCTGTGATTTTTTTTTTAAAGGCATACGCAAGACAAGTTGTATAGGTAAAAATCTTGTTAAACCAACCAAGTAGCTGAAAAAAGTAATGCCTAAACACATTATTTTTTTTCAACGGTACCAGTCGATCTATTGAAAGATATTATTTGTACTTTAAAAAATGGCCTTGCTTAATATTATTGAAGCAGATCAAAGGAAATACTTCTAAAAAACTCTTTCACGTAATGTGAATTTATCCTTTAAAGTCTATCAGTATAGTATATAATTAAGGAAAAAAGTAGGATTTTAAAAAATACATGCACATCACAGTCCACAGTAATATCACACAAGATTTAGCATATGTTCATTTAATTTTTGAAGGAAGAGTAATAAAGCCTGATAGTTCAGTGTAACACCAATTGCTGTCTGAAGTCTAAGGGAAATGGCCACTCTTGAGGAGATTATCCCACAAATTTAAGGGGTTTTTAATCTTCCTTTGAAGTGTTTGAGAATAGCTAATATGCCAGTCAAGATATTGGATTGAATGGACAAATCTGCTGTGACAATACTCACGGGTCCCTAACTAAGCAGTTGCCTTTACTAACAGTATCTGTAAGAAACAAAATGTTGCTCCTAACCAGACTTCCATTCACATACGAGAAGAAATTCATTCCAACTCAGTGAATTTTTTAATTCAAATCAGGTAGCAAGTCAGGAATTGACCCTGAAGTGCTCCTGCTAACACCTATGTTAATAATGTATGCTAACATCCATGTTAATAATGTATGGGGGGAGGTCTAGCCCTAAGCTGGAGTTCATATTAGTACAAGCACTAAAATGAAAGTGTAGTTTCCCTCTGCTGGTAATTCAGTGATATCATTTAGCTAGAGAGTTTCTTACCATGTGGCTACTCCCACTGGAGCTGGCTTTATCTGAGTCTTGCAGTGAAGGCCAACCACGATGTGACATAACTGGGATAAAATATTTGGTAACTGAAGCCATTCTTCCATGCAGGGAAAAAAAAAAAACCAAAAACAAAAACAAAAAAACACTCAGAAAAATGCCTTGCTGTCATATACATGTGTATGACACATTTGTTTGAACTTCCTCCACCTCCAGTCCAGCATCTTCAGGAATAAGTGAATATGCCCGATGTTAAGTATTTATTTTGGCTTCATCCAGTGGATATGAGCTGTCCTAGCTGCTGGTGTGTTTCACAGAAGCTTTGAAGCTGAAAACATCACATACACATTAAGTCTTCTGATACCAGATCAGCTGAATCACAGATTCTTATATTTACAATTAAAAAAGTTAATGTTAACTTTTCCTTGTCTGAACCACAAAAAGGCAAAATACCTTCACTGAAATCTCAGCAGCTTCCACTGCTGAATATATCAGGTGAAAGTGAAAACAAACCACTTTGTTCAGTTCCAATTTAAAATTGAAGGACAAGTATCGACTTTTTAGCACACATGAAAGTGTTTGGACAGATTATTGCCATGCCACTGGACTGCCCACAAGTAGTAAGTGACTGCAGTAGATTTCTGGTAGTTTCAGAACAGAAGCACAAACTACATGCTGGTTTCTGAGGGAAAAACTTAGCATTTAAGTATGATGGTGGAACGGATACAAGAAAATACAAGAAAGACCCAGAGTTATTGAAGTGAATCCAGTGAAGAGCCATGAAGATTATACGGATTTGGGATATCTGACATACAAGGAGAAGGTGAAAGGGTTGGGACTGTTCAGCTGGATAAGACTTGTAGGAATCTTATTAATCTGTGTAGATACCTGGTAGTACAGGCAGACTCCTCTCTGTGATACCCAGCAATAGGACCAGAGGCAGTGGGCACAAACTGAAACACAGGAGGTTACCTCTCAACATCAGGAAACATTTTTTTATTGTCAAGGTGTTTGAGCACTAAAAAGATTGTCCGGAGAAGTTGCAGAGTCTCCGTCCTTGGAGGTACATAAAACTCTATTGCATGGGCTCTGGGACAACCTGTGCTATCTTAGATCATGCTTTGAGCATGAGGCCAGACTAGGTGATCTCCAGAGGTATATTCCAACCTCATCCATGCTGAGACCATGGACTTTTTCCACAATGATGGCTGTGGAAAAAATAAAGGCAATGTGCCAAGTGGCAAAGCTTGTTGCCAGCACAGTATTTCCCTGTTTGCAATGATTTCTCTAAGGCTTGTGGAATCCTACACCTTCTTTCCTGTTTTGGCTTTTTTTCATTGTTGCAAATGTATAGCTCCCTAGTTTTCATATCATTTCATCTCCTTCCTTTGCATCATATATAAACTTGCCTTTGGCATCAGAGTACAGTGCTATTGCCTCAGTCTGTATTTCTAAGGCAGTTTTGTGAGAGGTCCTGCACTCATCTTTGCTGACAATGCTGGCCTCAATGCCCAATTTGCCTTTGTGATGTTTTCTATGGCTTCTTTTACCTGTGTTATGTATGTCTAGGTCTAGTCCATCTACATTTTTATTTAACTTTCCCTAATGCAGAAGAAGCTATTTACCAGGTAAACAAAAAAAAGTAGATAAGATCTCTGCTGGGTTTCTGAGAACACCTTACTGACACTGAATTTATTTGCTTAGGGATTCTTTTTACCCAGGTTCTGTACAACTGCAGAATGGATGCTTAGTCTCTAGCAAGTAAAAATAAAACAGCTGACTGAATAATAATAGTCCCCTCACATATCCTAGGGGATCCTAGGGGATATGATCCAGCTTACCCCTTAGAACTGGATCCACTTTCTCTCCAGGGGCTGCAGTGCACAGCTGTGAAAACTAGAGGGGATCTGCCTGCCCTTCTGCAGTGTCCTGTCCTTCTACAAACCCAAGGGGCTCTCTGGGGCAAGCAACTTCAGCCACAGGCCAGCTAGTTCAACCCTTTACACATCAGTGATTGGGAGGCAATGAGAAGGCAGGTCCTAGAGTGCTACATTGTGAGGGCGGCAGCAAGCTGCGACAGGGTAAGGGCAGACGGACCATGTCCCCAGAGACTGGTGTCTGACAGTGAGCCTGGAGGCCTTTATTTTTATCCCTCAGACAAGTCATCTGCGAAACTACTTCAGAGCAGCTGTAGCTCAGTTTGAATCTTCCTGCAGACAATGCTAGTTCCCTGTTCCCCCTTGGGTAAATACGGCCCCGTGCTGCAAACCCGCTCCCCATCCGGGCCGCAGCACCCTGAGCTCTGGGAGGTGACCGCAGCAGGTCCTCTGGCACCAGCAGAACAAGCGCTCACCCAGCACAGGAAGCCTCCCTCAGCCCACGATGACAGATGTGGTGGGGTATTCCCATGCCACCGTGCAAACTTCGTGTGGATTGTTTTTTATTTTGAGCTCTTCAGCTGGGCAGCGCCACTTGCTGTTCCCCTCATCAATACACAGAGAATTTATGCAGACAGCCAGTGCATGAAAGCAGAAAGTATAACTGTTTCAAAAATAAGAACTGAGGTGAGACAGCAAAAACTCAGCTGTGCCGAATTTAGCTGAAGGAATATGTTTTTGTAGAAGTGTGAGTGAAGGACTAAAGAACTGGGCAAAGACTGAGCAGCCGGAGTGGAGGCAGCTGCTCAGCTTGGCAGAGGCATCCTCCAACAAAAGGAAGACGCTCCCCGACCCCCAAAGAGGCCCTCTTCTCCTCATCCCACAGACATTTCCTTCAGGTCTCTGCTCTCACGTTTGAAGAAGTGGTTTCACTGTGGGCAGTGACATGCACCCTTAACGCAACCACCTGCGTGGCTCAGTTTCACTCACCAGGGCCTGGGAACGGCAGGACATTGCCAGCTATGGCAGCGGGCTGGCTCTGCAGCCACCCCAGTGGCAGCCTGTTTCAGCTAGCAGGTAAAAGTCTCCTCATGCCTCTCCTTGGACCCTTTCCATTTCCCAATCTCTCACTGCATCCCTTCACAACTTTCTTTCACCTGTGACTTCTTATTCATTCATTTTTCTCCTCTCTTCTTTCTCTGGGGATGCTTTCTCTGATTATCTTCATCTTTCCCAGACCAGCCTGGCTTCTGCTCTTCCTGCACCTTATATGTTTCATGCTCAAGGCCAAAAACGTATTTAAATGTACTGATTTTTTTGTTTTGTTTTCCTGATGTAAATGTGTTTCCTGGTGTTAATGTTAGCTTGACCTGATAACTTTAAACAATCTATCTGCAATTTCCCTGGTAAATAATCTGTGAACTAGATACCTTGGTTGGGTGAAATATAACAATGCATCTGTATCTTACCAGGTTTTGTTGTTGCTGTTCAATGACATAAATGTAAGAAGACATTACATTAATATCTAGAAAATGCTTTTGTTTTGTTAGAGTGAAGTTTTGGATTTTAAATCTTAGTTTTCTGTACTGAAAACCATCCCAACTTTTAACTGTTTGCAGAAAAGGACATAACATTTGCTTCCATTGTCTCTAAAAGAAATTACTCGCTCCTATCAAATATGATCTTGCTTATTCAAAATCCAGGAGTGAAACAAAAAGAGATTGTGTTTTTTTCTGATTGGTGCCATTCTGATACATGCCTGGGAAACTTATTTATCAGTCTGCAGTTCATTTTCAGGTCCATATACGGGGATAAAAGTATTTATTTGAAAGAGAAATGGTTAGCTATTATTAATTCACGATTTAAAGTCTATATGGGCTATAAGAAAAAAAGGTAGAATATTTTATGATCTCCTGCTTTGCATGACTGTTGATATTACTACCAAGCAAAGCTTATTAGAGAGATGTCTGTGTTTTCTTCTTGACTGAGCTTTACTGGTCTTGCAAAGTAAATAAAAATTATTAGCATCTGTGATATGTTGGTACTCAAAGACCTCTGTGAGGCATAGACTTCAGTGCAGCTAAGAGAGCTCTGCAGAGAAAGAGCAAAAGATATGAGAGCCCTAAGATATGATTATCCTCCAGGAGGACTGGTGTTCTTTCTGTTAAGATGTTATTTAGTCAAGGTAAGGTATATAGGGAGACAGCATTATTTCTTGTATCTCTAGCTGTTATGGGGAAAAAAAAAGAAAACCAAAATAAAAACCCCAAACTCTTTCGAACATGCAAACAGGTTAAGATTTGAAGGACCAGAGTCATAGATGACAGCAGAAATCCTGAGAACTACCAGCTCCATATGTCTCTGCCTAGCAGATTGCTCTTTAAAAGCAATTTTGGTGTTAAAAATGTTAAGCTTTTAATGAATGATATGTAACTTCTTAAAAATTCATATGTTCTTTTTAAGAATCTATTGTCTAGAGATAGGATGTAGTACTGAATCGTGCAGATGACAGATGGTAGCCATATGATGAACGAGAAGCATCAGAAACTGCAACACTTAACCAGCAAAGAAAAGCTAAACTATAACAACACCTAAAGGAGAATCTCCATGATATCTGTAAACTTAAAGCACCAGGTCTGACTCTGAATTACAGGCTTAGTGTTGCAAAAGTTGCAGGAAAGAAAAAGCATCTTACCCAAGTTATTCAGTGAATGTAAATGCTCCTCTCTCTCCTTGCGGAGAGTAATCCCAAGAACTTTGAAAACAACATATGCAATACAATATATATGTAAATACCACAATATATAGTAAAAGGACTATTCCAGTTCCTCATCTTCTTAACTTTTTCTTGTCATGCCATGCAAGAGTTTGTGGTTAAAGAGACTATTAGCTAGCGTGCAATTAGCCTTGCATTAGCAGGTGAGGTGGGAGGGTGGATGGGGCCTTGGAACTGAGGCAGTATCATTAAATCACAGAATGGATTGGGTTGGAAGGAACTTTAAAGATCATCTATTTCCAATCCTCCCTGCCATGGGCAGAAACATCTTCCACTAGACTGAGCTGCTCAAAGCCCGATCCAACTTGGCCTTGAACACTTCCCAGGATGGGGCATCCACAACTTCTCTGGGTAACCTGTGCCAAGGCCTCATCACCCTCACAGTAAAGAACTTCCTCCTGACACCTGATTTAAATTTAAATCTCCCCTCTTTCAGTTTAAAGCCACTACCCTTTGTCCTATCACTACATGCCCTTGTATATAGCAGTTTTGTGTTTTACAAATTGCAGACTTTTGAGATGAACAGAGACTTCTGGTGACCTTTCTCATCAGGGGAAGTTTTCCATTACTAACTGTCCTTGCTCCCTTTGTTTTTGTTGCACTTTCTCATACTGAGAGCTGTTCATGGAGTTGTCTGCAGTTTCAGGGACCCTGAAAGAAGTGAAGCTGTGAGATGCAGACTGAGATCTCACTGTGACTGGCAAATGAGGGGAAATTTTATATGAGCATGGCCGGCAAAGTCAGGTCTTAGTGAGCTCCGAATTAGATTATGGTGTGTGCGAATGCACAAAACCTCAGGACAATGCTGTTGCAAAAACTCTCACAGAACACACAGGTGCCGGTTACATTCGTGTCGTGGAGAACCAAGAAAATATGACATGGGCCAGCATATTTCTGCTTTTTAAGGAGAAGCTCAGAAATGCTTGGGAGTCAGTTGCTGCAGGATCTGTCCATCGCCCAGCAATACACCAGTTTCTTTCCAACAAACTGTCTCACAAACATTCCTGAGCAAGTTCAGGCACCTAGCCCTGCCACTGGCAGGAAGGTGAAATCAATGAGCACCCCAGGGGGTTCAAGTTTGATCCTGACTAGGATCTCTTTCCTGAAGCATGCAAAAACCTGGGTGCAAGCTGGTTGTGAATGCTGGATAAGGCTAGTATGCAGTCTGTTTACTCAGGCAAACAGTTGCACCCAGCAGAACATATTTTTGTGAACATCCATCACCATATATTTCATTGATTAGAGGAGTGACCTCTGATATGAAGATTCCTGAAGGTGAAAGGACTGCACAGGAAAAGTGTTTTCCCAATGGAAGTAAATGCAACTTAGGACTATGGATGTTTTCTTTCTTTTGAGGTTTGGCCCTATTTGTTTTTCTCCCATTTTCTCCAGAAAATTCCCCATGGTACTTGTATTGCAAGCTGTAAGATGCCCAAAGTGCAGCCCAACTGCCAGGGCCACCCTCACATCTCTGCCCAGCAGTGCATGGGTGTATGCTGCTGTGACTGCTCAGCAGTGGCATGTTTGTCAGTGGAGCAGAGTTGTGGGCATCCTGTGCTTCTGCAGCATCCCCTTTGACAGCCCTTCCTCTAATGACGTCAAAATAATATAGCACGCAGCCTCTCCTTTGCAGGTTTCTGAAAGTGTGGCTTTCAAAAGACATGAAACTTCACAACACAAACTTCATCCGCTGAAGTTTGCTCTGTTAGCTGAGAAGTCGTTTTGGGTCATTGGATTGGGTTTGATTTTGTGAACATCTTCATGGAGATGTTTGTTGTTAAAGGTAGGGATGAAAAGGTCCAACAAACAGCAGTGGAAAGAAAATTAGAGAGCAAAACATTTATGCACCAGAAATTTGGAAGATGACCAATGAAGGCAGAAAGCAATTTCAAGTTTTTTTTAATGGCAACACCAGACAAGGATAAGGGCTGTTTAATACTAGAGATCATGCACTTTGAAAAGAAAAAAAGGAATCAAAAAAACAATCCAGAGACAACAAACATCAGCATTTCTCAAATGAGCAGGAAGACTTTATTTACTGTATGGCTTAACCCTATTGCTGTTTAACAGAAATACTTCTAAGAAGACGCTATAGAAATCTAAACTAAATGTGATGCAAAGAAATCTGTAACCCTTCAAACACTGATAATACCCTAAAAATTGCCAATGTCTTCGTAGAATTGACTATTCTCACCTGTATTTCCTGAGAAATAAGATAATAACAAAGCTAGACAGATAGCTGAATAAAGATTGTGTGCCTATTTCTCATCCAAAGGAAGGAATGACTCCCTAATTTTTTTAAGATGCTTCCTTAAAAATGCTGAAAAAAAAATCACCAAGATAAACAGGCAGAAAAACTAGCTTATCACCCAAGTTTTGGCTCTGTTACTGTTGTAAAAGTACAGTGTTATTTACTCCTTTCTTTGTAGTCTAGGCTTAATTGTATAGATAAGATTTCTAATGGATGAGATACAAGGACTGGTTTGAAAAGTGCTTTGTTGTTACAACATGCTCACAACATGCTCTTTAAGGAGTATGTTGGATTTTACTTTTGTACAATGGCTTGGGAATTGCAATTGTTTTTTAACCCCAACACCATAATGATACAAAAAAGAAAAACTAATATTTTTTGGTAGTTCATTTTTACAAAATTTGGTACCAAATACCAACTGCCATGTTTATCAGATACCTTGCATTTATTTTTATCTCTCCTTTTTTTGTAGCAAAACCATTCTCTCCCTCTCTCCCTATTTCTGTCCATCCTTCCTCCATACACAGTTTAGGCCTTCTGTGTTCCCTTCTCCTTCTCTTTTCAAGGAAAAGAAGGACAATACCCTATAATTAGTTGTGGAAACTGTAGCTTTTATTTAAAAGGGAAGTTTTACAATACTAAGATGACAAGTAGTATCATTTCATTATTTGCCATTTTCTGTTTTCATTTCTTTTGGGCAGATCTTTTTCTGCTTGTTGACAAGTTGTGAGGAGTCTCATACCTTTACCTTTAGTACTTAATGTAGTCCATGCTTGCAAGAAGTTAGTAATTCTGCTAATATCAGTAGAAGTGTTAGAGTGTGAGATAATGAGACTGGAGTACTTAAACACAGACCAGATGGAAAGAAAATAAAAAGGAGTTAAACCGAACTTACTTAGGTCATTAGATGAGAAGTATCTGTTTGCTTTTCTTTAGGGATGTCTATCCAGATTTTTAATGGCACAAATATGCCATTCTCATGAGCAAGCATCCTCTACAGAGCAGACAAGAATAAGGACAGCCCAATCACAGGTTCACAGAATCACAGAATGGTAGGGGTTGGAAGGGACCTTTAAAGATCATCTAGTTCAACTCCTCTGCTAAAACAGGTATGCTTAGATCAAGTCACACAGGAACTCGTCCAGGCAGTTTTGGAAAACCTCCAGAGAAGGAGACTCCACAACCTCTTGGGGCAGCTTGTTCCAGTGCTCTGTCACAATTACAGCAAAGAAGTTTTTCCTTAAGTATAACTTTTTGTGTCCCAGCTTTTGTCCATTACCCCTAGTCCTGTCACTGGACACTACAGAAAAAAGTGTTGCCCCATTCTCGTGACATAAACCTTTTAAATACTTGTAAGCATTAAATAATGCCACTTTCTGATTCATGAGAGACCTCTGTGGTGGCATCACACCAGTGTTTTTTTGCCCACAGCATTGTCCCTTTGTTCACAGAATCATAGAAAGCTTGAGGTGGGAAGGGACTTATAGATGTCATCTGGTCCAATCTCCTTGCTTGAATGAGGCCACCTAAAGCCAGCTATCCAGGACTCTGTCCAGGTAGTTTTTTAAAGTCTCTGACCACCACCTCCTGGGCAACCTATGCCAGTCCTCAGTCACCCACATGGTGAAAAAGTTTGTGCTCTTCTGGTCCTGTCACTGGACACCATTAAAAAAAGCCTGTCTCCATCCTTTTGGCACCCTTACTTCAGGTATTTATACACATTGATCAGATCCCCCTAAGCCTTCTCTTCTCCAGACTGAACAGTCCCAGCGCTCATAGTCTTTCCTTATAGAAAAGATACTTCTGTTCCTTAATCATCTTTGTGGCCCTTCACTAGACTTTCTTCAGTATGCCCATGTCTCTCTTACGCTGAAGAGCCCACAACTGGACACAGGATTGCAGGACACAGTTGTTCACCATACTTAGTGGGATGGAAAGGTCTGGGAGGATCAAGAAGAAGCTCTGACGGGAAGACAAAAAAATGTGGGCGAGAAGCAGAAGGCTCTCTTCCTCAGAAAGAGAGGTTGCCATGGTAGCTGAGGTTCACTGCCTTTTCAGCCACTTCCCAAAAAGAGGTGTCCTCAGCAATTCCACTTTTTCTTTGTAAACTGGATCATAATAGGCTGAAACAGCCCAAACTGTAAGTAGAGCAGCAGGAATTTCAGTAAGCTCTCCGTGAGCACTAGCCCAAGCAGAGAAGTCACCGTGGGATCACAGTGCAGGGAAACTGTGGAAGGGCTGTCATTTATTCAGCTAGTCCCATGCAAAGCAGACAAAATGAATAGTAACAAACAAAACAGTTAATCTGTTTGAGCAGTGCCTCTATCTTGGACTCACAGGGAGGGAAGATGGAAACGTATTTTAGTGAAATGAAAGGCAAATAGGGGTCTGAATACAACCCTGCAGTCTTTCCTCATCCAAGCGCAGGTAAACAAAAAACAGAAGAGGCAGGAGAGAGAGATAAAGCAGAGCTAAATGTCTTTCTTGCTTCAGCCTTTGGCATTTGCTTTGTGCTTGGGAGATTTTTATTTTTCAGCTAAAAACAATGAGTGACCAACATAAACTGAAAACTTTGAAAGGTGATTTCAAAGCAAAACTGTAAATTAAGGCGTAACACAGTGCTGGGGCCAGTTGATACATTGCAAAGAAACCTGTAACAGCTAAAGGGGTTGAGCTGCTGCCTATAAACGTGCACAATCCCTCACCAACAGCAACTCATTCCTGGAGGGACTACAAATCTCATATACACAGGAGGGCAGATATATGGTGAGAAAGTCTGAAAAATGCTAGAAATATGTGAATAAGTCAAACTGGATTGTTCTTCATCCTGGTTTAAATGAATGCTAAAACCACAGTATGATAAAATCACACATAGTGATTTGACTATCAGTCTGTGATAAAGTCAAAGGCAAAAGCAGTCAACAAAGGTAGATCTGCAATAGTATCATGTGAAGAATGTGCCTGCACTTTGAGTCATTCCTAAGTTGTTTTCACTACATGAGGCACTGAAACAAACATATCTGTAAGTAATCAGTAAAAACACAGAGTAGCTCTGCAACTCCTAGCTAGCTACCTGTTCTGTTGGAGAAGGTTTTGTTTGTTTCTCTGACAGAGGAGTGAAAAATAGATCCCCAGTGTGATTCCTGGTTTGAAATCTTCAGCCGTCTCAATTATTCTTTGTTAAAATCTCTATGGAATTTATAAGCAGACTGCAACGACATATAAGCAAGGCTGCTGACTGTCTTGCTCTAAGAAGAAAGGTATTGGCATTGAAAAGCATAATTTTATCCAAAAAAACAAAGTTTTCTGAAACGTGTGCCAAAAAATATGTTAGAACATAACAAGACAGAGGATAAATTCTTGGAAATGGTGGCCAAGTCATTAGATAAATAAAAAACTGTGGAAGACTATGTTTCTTGCAGCTGTTTTCATCTGGGACCTGAAAATGGACGGTTGAGGAAAAGATGAGGAAAATAAAAAATACAGAAAATTAGGTTGTGGACAGAGTCTTCTCTGCTGCATGTAACAAACTGTGTTGGAGTGGGTGAGTCTTGGCAGTGATGTACATGAGACAGATTGAGTGAACTCTCATATTTTGAAATGAGATCTTTCGAATTCAGTTCATTTGGAAGGAATGGGGAAGCAAACTTTTAGGCAGAAGCAGTGTAATTTTACTACTGATGAGTAAGCTGTCAAGCAGCAGAACCCTTTGCTGGCACTTGCAGTGGATGAGTTAGAAAGAAGTTCTGGTTTAATATCTCTTCAGAAGAAACACTTTGGAGTCCACTGTAATAAACAAGGGCACTACCCATTTGAAGATATTCAGCTGAGTAGGAAGTTTTTACTACACAGAATGATGGGATTTAGTCAGATATCTGAGCCATGCAAAGATGGCCATGGGATCTTCCCAAAAAGGGTTGGTACTTCTGACCTTTCTGGCTTTTCTAATAGAAAATTGTAAGTTTGTTAGAGACCCCATGGAATAAAAGAAGGGGAGGAAAAAAATCAATTATGCATCACTGATGATTTAACTAATGTGTGAAAGAATTTACGAGCAGGTTGGTTGGTTGTTTCATGTTTCATTTCCTCAGAATAACCAGATGCAGAGCAACACTTTCACGGGCGAACAGGAGCTAACCCGGTCGAGTTCGTTATCAGTCGGGAAACTACACCTGCGCTTTGAAGAGCTGGGTGTTGGCATTCGGCTCCAGAGCCGCGGGCGGGCGGGCGAGAGGGCGGCGTGGCGATGCGGGGCGATGCGGGCGGCGGGGCGATGAAGAGCGATGCGGGGCGATGAGGAGCGATGCGGAGAGATGCGGAGCGATGTGGGGCGATGCGGGGCGGCAGTGCCCCCTGGCGGACACCTCGCCAGGCGGGGCGGCCTCCTTGCAGATAGCTTTCGGTCGCTCTTGCACCGAGACCCTTCTCTCGGACAGAAGACCCTGGGCCAGAAACAGCGTTTAACGGCAAAGTTTGAAAGGCTTCAGATGGTAAAAATAGGAGGGGAGGGGAGAACGAATCCAGGTAGAAAAAAATCTCCTGCTGGCGAGAGTTGGTGGCAATGGCAGAGGAGACTGGCAGGTACCAGTGGTGTTCCAGCATGCTGTATAACATTTGTTGTTGATTCTAATTATTCGGTTTTTACTCTGTACACAGAGCCAAATTAAGCGCTTTCTGACACCACGTGGCCTCCCCTACTCCCCTATTCACTTCTCCTTGGCTTCCTGCTCAGCGATTCAGGTCTAAAGATTCTTGGTTCCTTTGCACTACACCATCCTGAAGAGCTGCTGCACTCCATAGGCCTTTGTCTTTTCGTCTCAAATCTCAATCGTGCTTGAACACAACTGTGAATAATTAAATCAGTTCACGTGATGTTTGCTGTAATTACCACGTAAGACCAGACAAATGACTTGTCCTGCCTTAGACATACTCCATCCAGTGTTACAGCTGCCAGTCACAATTAGCATGAGCTGCAACAGAAGCATCTTGTCACCCACTTTGCTTGTTAAACCTTGTTCTAACACAGTTACTAATCTGCAGTACATAGCAACACCTCTGACCCCATCATCAGGTGAGAGTGAACTCACAGTTTGCATTCTTTTGGAAGATGGAGGTTATTTAAGATGAAAGGGTGAAGACATTCAGGAAAGAAGATGTACTAAAAGACAAGTAAGGAGAAAAGCTTGATGGGGGAGAAGTAAGATATGTGTGAAAGGTAGGAATTAATCCAAGATCTGTTCTTTCTACCTATCCTACTTCTCTATGTCATTTGTCATGTTTATATTAAGTTAAATTCTCATTGCTTTGGAGCAATTTGAGAAAAAGCCAGCCACATGCAAAGGTGTGGGGGTTTTAAGAGCTAGTGCATGCATCTATGTCACCACTTTTACAGATTTGTTTCTGGCAGCATGACTGTGTATATTTTTCCTGGAAAAAAAGGGTCCTGCTGCCTTCCCCATCAGGGGAAAAAAAAACCAAAACAAACAACTGGAAAGCTGGTCCAGAGATTCTCACCAGAGAAAACAGTCAAGCAAAATAAGTTTTCTTTATGTACGTCTTTTGAGCTGTAAAGCAGAGTGGAAGATTGTTCTATGTCTAGGAAAGGCCTGACAGCTACATAAAATATTAAGCACCCTGAGCAGAACACAAACACAATATGCATCCCTTGGTATGAAAAGAAAGGTTTTCTCATCATCCTTCACAATGCTCCAGTTCCTCAGCTGTTGTCTTTCAGAAAAAATCAGAAAATGTAAGATGTTTTGGACTGGCCTTCTCAGGTTTTCAAAGGCTACTTTAGTCATTTCCCATTTGAAAATAAGGTTTTGTAAGGAGTTCCATTAGGTGAACAGTTTGATAGCTGAACTAGCTTAGTTTCATAATTTGATATCTCTCCAGTAGATTCAGGTATTTCTTCTCAGCACTGTTACATCTAAGCCCACTGTTTGACTTGTACAGGCATTTCCCTGTGTATGTGCCTATACATCTTGATGAAATCCTGACTCAGTTTATGGCAACTGGAGGTCTGATTGATTTCAGTGAGAATTACGCTTCTCCTACTGCATTTATTTTTGTATAACCTTTAAAAAGATAATGACAGAAAGCAGGCATAAACAAACATTGTTCAGAGGCAGCAATTTATTTCCATTCCAGCTTCACTACAGTTTGGCAACACAGGATATAATTATGCATGCTACATATCTGACATTCCTTACCCAGTGCTTTCAGCCTCTGCAGTTCTTACTTGGGGCTTTCAAGAGGATGACTGGAGTGCAGACCATACAGCAGTCCCTGAACACGCCAGCTAGAAAGTGAATTGGAGCATTACCATCTTCTCAGTATTTCTTTTCTTGATTCTACTGCTTCTGAAAGGCTCATTTATGCCCTCATTTTCTATTTTGTCAATATAGTGTGTTTCTCTAAGACCTGTACAAGTTTAGGCTACTCCATGTTGTGTAAATATCCTTCTATTACCCTAAAAAGCTTCCTGGATTTCACAGGAATAAAGGCAGTGTATAGCAGTGATGAGCTCTGCAGTTAACAGGACAAGAAGTCCCATTCTCTCTTACACTTGAGGTTGTCAGGGTGCTCACCACTCCCTCTTCCAGCATATACTCCTACATACCATCCTTTACAGATGCAATTCGTCAGACAGTGTTTGCATGTCTTCCTCGCAGTCTGGTTTCTACATCTGTCTGCTTCTGCCTAACTCTCAGCTGCAAATCTTTTCTCTGTTGGTGTTTAAATACAGCTTTCCCTTTCCTACTGTGGTGTTAAACACTCTGCTAACAAGGTGATGTGAGCGGAGTAATGCCAGGGATAAATTGGCTCATCTTATACAATCAGAAGCTCAAACTATTTGCAGACTGAAAAGCTGAAGTAAGGGAAGGCCTCAACGTGTCAAATTGATTGAACTTGTGAGATTGTATTTTCAGTTGGTTTCAGTTGGTTGGTCTTGGAAATCAGTGGACACGGTAGGTTTCCATCAGCTAAGCCTCTGGATGTGAGCCTGTGAGGTGGTCTCTGGTTTGAAAAGGGTGAAAAACAATGTCGTCAACAAACAAATGGACGTGGAGAAAGCTGGGCAGAGAAGGATTTGGTGAAAGTCTAGTGAGAGGACGGGAAACTTGTGTTGCATTGTTGAGAAGGAATTCAGCATGCTTTATGTAGATATCTAATGTCTACCTGCCTTTCAGCTACACTCTGGCACTCATTGTCTCAAGAAGTGCCAACACTATCTTTATAGCCAAGGGAGGGAGAGACGTGTCTCCACAAAGAAATCTTTCTCATCTTTCTTAGGGATCACCAATGGGCAGGCTCTTCCTCAGAGGTCTTGCAAAAGCAGATCATTTCTTGTGTGTACTGTAGAAAGCTGGCACACACAATAAAGTGTATGTTAGGTATCTGAATGAGAAGGACTCAGTCTTAACTCACATTTGCCAAGACAGTTGAGAAAAGATTGTTGAAGTGTTGCCAGCTTAAAGCTCAGGCAGCTACAGAAGACACTGGTGTCAAAGAGCAGATTACAGCAACTCTTACTCATTTCTTCTTCCTTCCAGTTTTACTTCTTATATCACCTGCAGAAATAGTCTCACCACTTTCATCCTTCAAGTACTTCATGATACATTTACCTTTTGTCCTCCTTTCAACTCTGCACCTTGCTTTATGTCCAACTATCTCAGAAGCTGAGGGAGGAAAAAAAAAGGCAGAAAACTCAAGACCTGAGGGCAGAAATTTTCCAAGTCACCAGGGGAGAGGTGGGATTCAGTGATTAGGAGTACTGTTGAAGTCTGGCTTTAGGGACTTATTGGAAACAGACATATTTCACCCAGTTGTGCAGTCTTACTTCTGTTTGGGTTTTTTTTAAGGTGCAACGGTAGCTACATGGTCACTATATAGCTTCTCGGAGGCTAAAAAGTGATTTTTTTTCAAACTGCAGTCCCTGCAGAAGGGCTCATATGAAGCATTGCAGGTTGGACCAGATAATCTCTAGTGATCCCTTCTAACACCTACCATTCCATGATGCCTTTGAGCTGCCAGAAGCTTTCCCACCCTGCTCCTTGTGCATGAGGAGAAATGACATTTGCTACTCCTGTCAGGGCTGGGAGCTGGCAAATGAGCTGCTCTGGCTGTAAAGGCTCCTGGGTCATGACAGAGCCAGGAAACTATGGAGGAAGGAAAAAGTAAAAGAAAGCCATGGGCTTGTTCTTCTTTGCCATCCACTTTTGGCATCTGCTTGCCTCAAAATAGTGGGAATTCATAGAATCATAGAATGGTGGGATTGGAAGGGACCTTTAGAGATCATCTAGTCCAGCCCCCCGCAGAAGCAGGTCCATCTAGATCAGGTCATATAGGAACATGTCCAGACGGGTCTTGAAGACCTCCAAGGAAGGAGACTCCACAACCCCTCTGGGCAGCCTGTTCCATTGCTCCATCACCCTCACAGTAAAATAGCTTTTTCTTCTATTGAAGTGGAACTTTTTGTGATCCAGCTTCATCCCATTACCCCTTGTTCTGTTGCCAGCTATCATAGGAAAAAAAGGGATGTCCCAACCTCCTGACACCCATCTAGATATTTGTAAATGTTAATAAGATCCCCCCTCAGTCCCCTCTTCTCTAAACTAAACAACCCCAGTTCCCACAGCCTTTCCTCATATGAAAGATGCTCCAGTCCCCTGATCATCTTGGTGTCCCTATGCGGGACTCTCTCCAGAAGTTCTCTGTCCCTCTTGAGCTGAATTGCTGCCTTGCTTGCCTCTCAGAGGGGAAAAATCATGAGGATGTAAATGGCAACTCAAAATGAGAATCATCTTGTCTGAGTCTCCTTTGAGAGCTGCTGGGGTGCACAAACCCATGCCAGGAAGACTCAGGAGAGTGTCCAGTATGTCAGATCAAAGATAGCCTGTCTTGGAGAGCAGGGAAAGGGAAGATCTTGAGTCCTTGGGTGAGCTGAGTGTGGACTCTAAAGACAAATTGAAGAACATTTTTCCATTGCTCTGAGGAGGAGTGAGGGGTGCTTGGGGAGCATTTCTGACCTGGACATCTCCTTGGTGCCAGTTGGACAGATGGTACATTACCATTCTCCGGCTCAGCATGGGCAAGCACCAAGGTTTGATGCTGCATGGCCCTTTCAAACACACGCAGAAGTGAGCTACTAGAGGAAGAGCATGTTTCTTAATGTGATTTCTAAAGGAACCTTCATAACACATGCAGGAGTTTTGCTTTAGACATTGGCTATAACGCTATGGGACATACTTCTAAAGTGTGATGTATCTGTTCTTTTGAAAGGTTCTCTAAATAGTGCTTCCACTCAGTTTCAATACAAAAACATGGAGTTTGCAAATGCATGTGGTATATCTGTATATTCCTTTGGCCTTTTTATTTAAGAAAAAAAAAAAGATGTAATCCTACAGTTTTGTTGTGTTTTATTTTACTAGACTTACTGTCCCTGAGCAAAGATCTAAACATGATTACATTTTTTTTTTTCTATTTCTGTTTTACAGTACTTGTTATGGCAACAGTTACTTTCACTTCTGCAATGAATCAAAATACATCTGAAATTACGTGTGTATTCGTCAGTCAGAAGGATGAAGGCTCAGGAGCACCAGATACAGCAATATCTTCTAAGGTAACCTAACTGAGGAAAAGTTGCTTAATAAAATACTCCTCTCCATTCCAGACATACCTTCCACGAGGCTTACAAGACCCTAAACCTTAGGTTGGGGGCATGACCCAGTCAAAAATAACCAGAGTTAGGCCAAATACAACTAGGGAAGTTTAGAAGGAAATATATATTACTATTCATACTTTGCAACTGTGAAACTTATTTTTTTTTACTTACTGCTTTGATAACTGAGTATTGCTGAATATTGCTCGACATGTATCAATGTAAGAAACTATGTGCCCTTAAGACAGGATTGCTGAGGCCATGCTGTAAATGAGTGCCCTGCCATGGGGCAGGGAGTGTTTGTTCCATGGCTGATAGGGTGATGGGGAAGCTATTTCATCCTCCTTTCGCACAGCCAAATCCCTGCTTGGTCTAAACCTTGACTGAGACATCAAAGCTGAACAGAGATTCAAACATGATTTTGTTTTCTTGTTTTCCAACTCGAAATGGCAGAAGGCCAGCTAAATGGTGTGCAGCTAAATTATAAAGCAACTGAGACCTGCCATGAAAATATTTCCGAGAGACATTATTTCAACTAAACCTTAGGAAATCTTTTTGATTCCTGAGCAGATAAATCAATAATTCAGATATCAAATTAAAGTATAGCAGTCCAAGCTGTGCTGTCCTTGTATTTGACGAAGCAGAGTAGGGCTATTATCTCTATATGTTTCTCAACTAAATGGAAGGGACAAGGAAGAGGCAAAGAATGAGAAAAAACTACAGTCCAAGCCCAGTGTCTGACAGAGGACGCAATGAACTCTGTCTTATCATAAACTTACACTGGATAAATGTCACCCACCAAAGTAAGGGAGGCATTTAGGGCTGTTCCTCAGATGGAGCTATTTACTTGCCACCTTTTCCTGCAGCTAAGGCCTAGAGACCTATTAATCCACAGATTGTTTTCAGAATGACTATGAAACATTCTCTTTCTCTTTGCGATGGTACAAAATAAAGGTTTGAAGGTGCCCCAAACATTCCTAGCCTAGTAAAGCCCCCAAGGAGCTGACGAACAGTCTAGCCAGATGATGCAGTAACAAGCAATGGGATGCTACAAAAAAAAAATTCTGACCATGTTTTTGCATCAAGGTTGCAAACAGAGAGGCTGTATCTTCCTATGGTTCCTATGCTCTGTATCTTCCTATGGTTCTACATGGACAGAAACAAAAATGAGAGTAAAGAATAGCCTATATCACAAAGGGACATTACCTTATTTCTGGCTAAAATTGCTTTGTGATGTCTGTCTAGAGAACAGAATTAACTAATTCATCAGCAGTCCTGTAGTGTTTCCTTCTGCCATGGAATTCAAATATGTTCAACAGCAGAAATTAAAATTTAAAAAAACCCAGATCAATCAAAAAGATGCTATGAGGAAGGTGTTATTTCAATGTCATTTGTGTTCATGTTTGAACATCAGGAGGTGGTATTAATTTAAGAAAGCTTTTCCAGAAGAGCATCCTTTAAAAATATGTGAATGCAAAACAAGCAAATAAAGCTAATTGCTAATAAATGCATACTAATCCATCCTCTTATATTGCAGATTTCTAACATTTTTCAAGATCTTGGGTGTTATTTGAATTCTCAAGGAACAGAAAACGTCTATGAACCAACTAAAAATGTGGAAGTCAATGTGTTTGAAGATATTGAATTAAGAATGATAATGAACATTTCAGACATCATTTCATGCTTTTGGTTCTTTAATGACAGCAAAGCTTGTAAACTTTCATTGGACTCAAAGAACCAGTAAGTCAAGGGACATACTGGATCAAAGTTCCTTTAAGAGATCTTGTATTTAATTTCATGTTATGCATTATCTTGTTAAATCTTCTAATCTTTCTTAACTGTTGTCACTCATCAGCACATTGCTGGTTGTTGTTTAGACACAAAAACACACATGGTCTTAAAGCAAAGAATGGTTTAAAATAAGCTCGTTCTTTTAATTTGTATAACATCAGGCATGCAAGTCTCCAGGGAATTTCTGACATTGATCAGTTTGAGCTTTGCAGTGCTCATGTGAGGCAAAATCATAATTTTATAGTCAAAGAAACTAAGGCATGAAAAATTATGTAACTTATTAGGGTCACACTGTAGATCAAGAACAACAGCAACAGCATCCTAATTCTCACTGCAAAATCTGGGCTGGAACCTGAGGTTAGATTATTGCCTTTCCCTACAAACTTTGTGGCATAGCATCGTAGGTAAAGTATTTGCCTGTGGAACACTATCTTATGCTCAGGAAGTCCACCCTTCCCAATGCTCAGCATTAAGCATGTGGTACCTGTGGTTGTGTGTTCCTGCTCCTTTTGTAGGAAGATAAGTGGTGAAAACACTTCAGGTTGAAGGATGCTAACAATGAGTGCTGGTATCTCTGATGGGTTTTTGCAAGACCTAAAGAGCAATTTTATTGTGTGTGCTGCATATTACCTTTGAGGTAATAAATAGAGCTTTGCTTTCTGTTTCATAGATACGTTACCTCTTTGACTTTTTCCCAAATAAAAGAAGCACAAGCTGGAAAATACACCCTCTTGATCACAAGCAAAACCAGCAATTACACAGTAGTTGTGCCTGTTCTCATTCGAAGTAAGTATATCTCAGATGAAAGGTGTCACTCCAGCAAAAGTTTCAAGGAGAGAGGCTCAAATTCACTCAAAGCAAGGAAGCTCTTGGGTGCTGCCTTCCAAGCACCTTTCTAGATTTGCACAGGACTTGGAGCTGTCCTCAGAGGATGAAGTCAAAACCACAGACTGCTTGACAGTCAACTTTCGCTAGTTAATATACCAGCAAATGAACAAATAAAGATGTAAATACACGTCAGCTCTCTTCTATCCTATGAGAGATTCCTATGAGCCAAAAGTGACAAATCAAGGGTGGCTTTTGTGTGCTCTCAAAGCTCAAAGGTTAGATTTGTTCACTAGTATCTTAACCTGTTTGTTCTTGGTGCTGCTGGCTAGGCTGTTATCTGGAGCAAATCAGGACATCTCTCTTATTTTTAGGTCTCTGTTTCTCCAAAGTCGTGCTTTGTCCCATGTCTACCACTTCACCTGTGTCTGCTGCTGGGTCTCTTTTTACTTCTCTCATAATTTTTCCATTTCAGTTCTTTGGGTAGCAAGACGCACCATTGAGGGAAGGGGAAAGAAAAGGTCCCTTTTTGCAATGCCAACTTTCACTTGTTTATTGGTTTTAGGGTAAAACCTGTCAGTACTGCAGCTGCTGAGCACAAGGATGCCAGAGAAGCTGAAATTTTAACTGTTGTTAAATGCTTGTCACAGAGCACATGTGGGGTGTGAATTTTTGAAAGACTCACAGTGGGAGCAGGTTTGACTGAATTGTCTCAATGATCACACAAGAGGTATCTCTGATGAAAGCAACTGCTGCAACAAAGCTCAAGATTCTGTTTACTTATAGGGGTGTCTAAGAACAATCTTTATTTAAAAAACCCCACACATTGACATGGGTTTTTTTAAACACAAGACACCAAAAAAAAAAAAAAAGACATTATTTTCTCTGTAAAAGACCAAATTTATTGATAAAAATTTAAAATGCAAAATATGTTTCAAAGAAAAGAAGGAAAAACTTCAGTCCAAACAGCTAGAAGACTGACAAACTCTTCTAGAGACAGGTTTAACAACACACATCATTACTTGTCTTACTAAACTAAACTAAACTAAACTAAACTAGACTAAACTAAACCATGACGAATCAACAATTTAAATTCCTTCTTTAGTTTTTTAAGTATTTTTTTCTGTTTGACTTCTTTTCTCTCTCAAGTGTCAGATGTGTCACCTCCAGTCCTTCCTTGTTTTATTTGAAGGCCTATTGCACGTCTCAATTATAATTTTATCGGCTTAATTTAGGGGACAGGGTATTCAATCTGTAATTAAAAATTACCTTCTGTACTACATCAATCATGCTTTGGAGGTAAAAGTGTTATTACACATGCAAGAGTAGTTAAAAACAGTCTTGATAAAAATCTTCTCCCTATCAATTGCTTGGATTGCATTCTCTTTGTTCCTGTGAATCTAATATAGTAATTACATCTCTCATAAAATCCTCCAGGCTAGACATGAATCCTTCAACTGAGATGTGAATCTCAATAGGTGGAAAAAACCTTATAGGATCAGCTTCTAAGAGATAAATGAAGAAAGAAATTAAAAAGCCAACAGTATTAATTTCACCTTAGCATGTCACCTTGTAGGCAATGAAAGTTTGACTCTAAAGAAAACGTCACTCTTCTGTGTGAAGAAGCTCTAATTTCATTGTTAATATGACCTAAAATCAGACTCTGTGCTTTTCATTTTGAGGCAAATCTTTAGCAGTTTTAATAACATTAAATTTTTGTGCATAGTCTAAATCTGTGCCTGATGGGTTCCTGGGACTAGGAGTTGCCTAGGAACCTTTTCCCCCTGGGTATACAGATAACAGGATAGAGAAATCTGCTGGTTATCAGAAGTCATTATCACCCATTGTTTTTCCATAGTGTATCTGATCTCTCTGAGTAGTATGATCACATTTCGCGTGGACTTTGTAGTCTCAAGAGATACTCAACCAAAGACTTGGGACATGATTTTGAAAGATGTCTGTGCTCTTGCCCAGTGAAAAGAATAGGAACCATAGCCAATTAACACCTTTCAGTATCAGTCTCAAGTTTATCCTCTGGTGCATAGAGGCAGGCCTTTGATACCAGGAAAGCTATGCATTTAGCAGTCAGGGCTGAAAAGCTCATAAAACAAACCCACAATATCCCTAGGGCAAAATCCTTTTCTATTCCCTCAGTGCTGAAACCTCCTGAAACAAATTACTGCTCTGTAACTTCATGTACTGTGAAATGAGAAAAACATTGTCTCAAAATGATTTCAGCATTGCTAAACATTTGCTTGATTTTTAACAGAGAAACCAAGCAAACCCTATTTCAGGAAAAGGGAAAAATCGGATGCTATCAAGTGCATATCTGAGAGCTACCCCCAGCCCTCTGTGCAATGGGTATTTTGCAAAACACCTGAAAAGAGGTATGGTGTATGTTTATACAAATGTTGAATCTCTAAACTGAAAGTTTACCAACTTCTGAAGAAGAATGGAGAGGCTTTGTACTGCTTAGTGTGCCTAGTGAGCTGAGAAGATAACTGAAGAAGATTGGGTCAGTTTCTGGAGACTTGCTCTGCCAAGTTGCACATCCACACACTGCTGGAAAAGCTAGCTCTGCATGACTCTTTTCCAGAGTGCTGCAACACATCTTAGAAATTTTGGCTGTTGTGGTCTTTTGGAAAGTTTCATCTCTTGGCTTGAAAAAAACCTGTTCCAGATTCTACTATTTTGATGTCACGAGGAAAAAAAAAAAGTGTTCCCTCTAGTTTTTCACATTTTTGTAAATATGAATCATAGAATCATAGTATAGGTTAGGTTGAAAGGGACCTTTAAAGATCATCCAGTCAAACTCCCATGCAATCTTCAACTAGATCAAGTTACTCAGAGCCCAATCCAACTTGACCTTGAACGTTTCCAAGGATGGGGAATCTACCATCTCTCTGAGCAACTTGTGCCAGTGTTTCACTGCTCTCACTGTAAAAAATTCTTCCCTATATCTTAGTTTAATACTACCCTCTTTTACTTTAAAAACATGATGTCTTGTCCAATTGCAACAGGCTCAACCAAAAAGTTTGTCCACATCTTTCTTGTAGGCCCCCTTTAATCACTGAATGGCTGCAATAAAGTATTCATGGAGCCTTCTCTTCCCCAGGCTGAATAGCCCCATTTCTCTGCCTGTCTTTATAAGACAGGTGCTCCAGCCCTCTGATAATTTTCATGGCCCTCCTGTGAACTCATTTCAACAGGTCCATATAATTTCTGTGCTGAGGACTTCAGAGCTGGACATGACACTGCAGGTGGGATCTCACCAAAACAGAGTAGAGGGGCAGAATCACTCTCGCAACTTCCTGGCTGTGCTGCTTTTGATACAGCCTAAGATTTGATGGGCTTTTTTTTGGGCTAGAGCTCACATTGCCAACTCATGCCCAGCTTTTCATCCACCAAGTCTTTCTTGACAGGGCTGCTCCAAATCCCGTCATTCTCCAAATCATATTGATATGGGAAGTAGCCCTGACCCATGTGCAGGACCTTGCACTTCATTTTGTTGAACCTCAAGAAGTCCACATGGGCCTGCTTCTTGAGATACTAGATCCCTCTGGATGGTATCCCTTCCTACCAGTGTGTCAACTGCACCGTTCAGCAGCTGATGTCATTGTCAAACTTGCTGAGGATGCCCTCAATCCCACTGTCTGTGACACTGATGATGTTAAACAGTCCTGGTCCTTTCACAGGCCTCTGGGAGATAGCATTTGTCACCACTCTCCTCTTGGACATTTAGTTGTTGACCACTACCCTCTGGATGTGACTGTCCAAACAGTTCTTCATCCAACAAACTGCCCACTCGTCAAATCCAACTCTCCCCAATTTAGAGAGAAGGATGTTGTTTCAAAGAATGGTGTCAAAGGCCTTTTAGAAGTTCAGACGGACGACATTCATACCTCTTGCATTGTCCACTGATGCAGTCATTCCATCACAGAAGGCCTCTAGGCTGATCATGCACGACTTGCCCTTGGTGAAGCCATGCTGGCTGGCTTGGATCCCCTGTCCTCCATGTGCCTTGGCATAGCTCCTAGGAGGATCTGTTCCATGATCTTCCCAGGCACAGAGGGGAGACTGACACATTGTTAGTTCCTAGAGCCTTTCTGCCCTTTGTAAAAATATGTGCAATGTTTCCTTTTTTCCAGTCATCAAGGGACTTCAGGTGAACCGTTAGAGTTGGAAACATAGAATCGTAGAATCATGCAGTTGTTTTGACTGGAAGAAACCTTTAAGACCATCGAGTCCAGCCTTTTCTCAGCCCTATCAGCCACTAGACCATTTCCCTAAGTGCAACATCCATCCATCTCTTAAACACCTCCAGGGATGGTGACTCCACCAGTTTTTCACCCAGGAAAGTATGTGCCCATCCAACCGAAGAAGAGCCAATTTCTCTAAGAGAACTCTGTGGGAAACAGTGACTAAAGTCAAGGTAGATAACATGCACAGCCTTTCCTTCGTCCAACAAGCAAGTCACTCCGTCATAGAAGGAGATGAGGTTTATTAAACAAGACCTGCCCTTCATAAACCCATGCTGACTGGGCCTGATTACCTGTTTGTCCTGCATGAGCTGCATAATAGAACTTAGGATGATCTGCTCCATCAGCTTCCGGGGCACTGAAGTCAAACTGACAGGCCTGTAATTTCCCAGATCATCCTTCTATCCCTTCTCATATATGGGTGTTATATTGCCTGACTTCCAAATTAGATGGGACCTCCTCAGGCAGACAGGACTGCTAATAAATGATGGACAGTGGCTTGGTGAGCACCCTTGACAGTTCCCTCAGCACTCTAGGATGAACCCCATCCAGCCCCATAGATTTGTGTAACTCAATGTGGATGAGCAGCTCACTGACCATGTCCTCCTGAATTGTAGGGGGGACATTTTGCTGCTTGGCCCTGTCTCTTGGCTTGGGGGGCTGACTTTCCCCAGTGGAAATGCTCCTGTTACTAAAGACTGAGGCAAAGAAGGCATTAAGCACCTCAGCCTTATCCTCATCTTTTATTACCAAATTTCCTCCTGGATCTAATAGAGGATGGAGCCTCTCCCTGGTCTTTCTCTTATTGTTGATGTGTTTGTAGAAACTTTTCTTATTACCCTTTACCTTTAAAGCCAGTTTGACTTCTAGATGGGCTTTTGACCTTATAATTATCTCCCTACATAACCTAACAGCGTTCCTGTGCTCATTGTGAGTGGTCTGCCCCTTCTTCCAGAGACCATAAACACGCTTTTTCTCCCTGATTTTAAGCCAAATCTCCCTATTCAACCAGGCTGCTCTTCTTTGCCTCTTACTCATCTTACAGCACGTGGGAATGGCCTGTTCCTAGGCCTTTAAGCTTTCCTTCTTAAAAAGTGTCCAGCCTTCCTGGATTGCTGTACCCTTCAAAAATGACTCCCAAGGGATTCTATCAAGTAACCTCCTAAACAAGTCAATGTTTGCCCTTCGAAAGCCCTAAGTGTCAGTTTTGCTGTCCCACCTCCTAACACCTCTATGAACAGAGAACGTGTTACAAAGGATCATAATTTTCCAAGCTATTTTTTTTTTCATTCTATTAATATATAAAGTTGCTTCTATTAAAAGTGGGAATAACGCCTTTCTCTACAGCATGGCAGTTTAGGGTCTAGGATTTGCTGTAGTTCCTACCAGGAATTTAGAGATGTGGTATGAAAACAAAACCTCTATGATTTCACTCTTGTCCAGATTTTAGTCACAGCATTACCTGTCTATGGGCCAGTTTGAGCATATTCAGGTCATTTCAGCTCATATTTCTGCCTAGACTGTGACATTTTTATTTTCTTATCTTTACCTTTCCTAGTTCCTTTTAATTCAGCTATGTAAGATCCAGTTTTCCCACTATTGTTTGAATATTCTCATGACTTGGAGATTTATCAGATTTTATTTGCTTAAGGTTAATCAAATCAGCCAACGAGTAATTGTGCTTGTAATTGCAGTTGCCCTGATAAAATGGATGAAGGACCTGGGGAAATAGATGGCATACAGAGCATACAACATGAATTATTTCAAACTTACGTATGGTGCTGTGCGGTTAATGACCTGGGCAGAGAATGCACCAACCTCTTTACCATAGGTAACTTTCCTCTAAAGTCTACTTACCTGTGAGCCTGAGGTTAGTTGCACTACTCATTTGAGTACACTTTCTGGTTTAAGGTACTTGTTTGTAATAATTGAAACAAATCTAAGAGTGAATATATTCTCTCTGACACATGTTGAAAACATAAATCTAGCAGCTATATGTGGTCTTTGTAACAAATATCTTGCCCTTCTACATTTGCTAAACATCCATTATTTTTCTCTACATGCTTTTAGGACTCTGTTGCTTAGAAATGCTCTTCAAAGTGTTCTCAATTCTATGTCATTCTAAATAATTAGAAATTAATATGTAAATTCAGATTTGTTTGTCTACTTTTTTTTAAGTAAAACTGGTCAGAGCTAAGCTCGGTGCTGAACTGTGCCTTGAATATGTCTTGGAAATTGTGACAAAAATTTGGTTTGAGACAGCTGAATCCATAAAATTTACTGATTTAATGATTTTCCCAAAATTCTGATTATCATTACAATGTAATAATGAATGTCAACACGGCATTAACAGGAAAGGTGATTATCTAACAGCATTATTCCAGTCAAAGTGACAGATGTTTTAGTGACTGTGTTTTGATTTTGTAGATTTAAATGAGAGACAAGCAACACCTTTCCCTGAATTGCTTCTTAAAGTTGGGGAACCACTGCTGATCAGATGCAGAGCTGTTCACCATAATTATAAATTCAGGATAAAATTATCTTCTGAAAACAAAGAAGTTGAGCAGGTAAGAAGACTGGACATATTTTAAAATACGTACTACTGGAGACTAACAACTGATTAAATGGGAATCTCTGTTGAAAACCAGGGTCACCGCTTTGAAGGATTAGAGTACCAAACAGATCAGTCAGCAGTTCGGATCCAGTACATGTTTACCCCAGCAGCAGGAAGAAGTGACAGTGGACATTACACCTGTTCTTCTACTGCCCACCCGAATCAAACTGCTTTGGTTACAGTTTTAGGTAAATCCAATTCCTGATGTTGATTTTGTCCCTCGGTTGGTTTTTTTTTGCTTTGTTTTGCATATGGCAGTTCTTTGCTTGCAGGTGTGCAGCTTATGTTTATAGTTCTTTTTCCTAAGGAAAAAGTCTGTTTGCACTTATTGGCAGTCCAGGAGAGACAAGAGATTAATCTCAACTGAGTCATTCCAGTACCTGAAGCACCTGAAGATAATAAAACTTTTCTTTATATTGCTTTTCAAATAGTTTCCATTAAAAGACAGTGCTTTTAGAAGTGAAACGAAATGTTGGTCTTTCAAGACCTAGCCTACATGACTGTTTCAATGGTATCTCTAAAAAAATCAGTTTGAGATTCATCTCATCTGTAGCTGTAGGTGACTCCCAGCCAGTGTGACTCAAAGCCACAGAGGCTTTTTGTGAGGACACAAAGCTATAGGGTCCTCAGTGGGCTATGCCTTCTGGGCAGGGGATAGTAGTATAGTTTGTTGCTCTTCTCTATGCTGCCAACTCAGATGTAGGGAGCTGCAGAGCAGAAACAAACAGCCAGAAGTAAAACACTGCAAAAAACATTGTTTCTGGAGCTGGCCAAGAGTAACTAGTGCATGACCTTCCCTGCCTTTTCAGCTGTTAATGCTCTGTGTATTAGTTTGGCCAGAGTCTGTAACAACTAGTGACTGGTTTCAACTAATGTGAGACAAAAATGTCCTGCTATGACTTCAGTAGAGGTTTTGAAAATCTGTACCATAGCCTCAGTTTCCTCCTCACCACTTGCTCCCACTACATATCCCTTTCACGTACATATGTTACCTCCACCCAACCTCTACTCAGATGTGGGGAAGAGAGGTTCTTGTGGCCTCTGCTGTGCTGTTTTCTATGTTCCCTTCACATGCTCATTGCTTTTATGTGCAAAAAAGCTGATACAAAATCTGTACCAGGCCTGGCCTGGGTCTGACAGGAAGGAACAAAACAGTTGGAAGGTCCTTGGTGGTGGTATCTCCCACTCAAAACCCGAAACAAACAATAGATGATTGTTTACTCAGTTGGTAAGGGAGTAACTGACAAGTGGCCGCTTGAGTTTGTCACATTTTTTAGGGAAAAGTAAATCAAGGAGAGTTTAGGTCCAAAACCTGTGAAACTGGTGATAGAAAATAAAGCTTTTGTGTTAATGGAGGATGTAAGCCCAGAGAGATTATCATAGAATCATAGAATGGTAGGGTTGGAAGTGACCTCCAGAGATCATCTAGTCCAACGCCCCTGCAGAAGTAGGTTCACCTAGATCATGTTGCACGGGAACATGTCCAGGCAGGTCATGAAGACCTCCAAGGAAGGAGACTCCACACCCTCCCTGGGCAGCCTGTGCCAGGGCTCCCTCACCTGAAAAGTGAAATAGTTTTTTCTTATATTTAAGTGGAACTTTTTTGTGTTCCAACTTCATCCCACTACCCCTTGTCCTGTTGCTACACAGAAGTTAGGACCTTGCTGCTGGAGTAGAGACTATGAGTAGTTTTCTGGCTGGTGTGCCAGCTGGAGTCTCTTTCTCGGAGAACAAGAATCTCCGAAGCTCTCACTACACGTTTGACGTTAGATGTTTTGCTCTCAGAGTTTACAACACGTAGGTTAGGAATTATAGGAAGTGAGAATACTTACCCCAGTCTCTTCAGAAATTACTTTGCCAGTCAATATCCTCTTTTCAGCTCTTCCCTACCACCAAGCAGGATGTTTCTCTCATCATTTACAGTAATTGGATATGATACCTGGGTATTTTTTTCTGCACACATCTTGTTAGTAAACAGGAAGGCAGAAGTGAGGGTATAGTATAGATGTGGGGCAAGATCATCTTTGCCAATACTGGTGCCCAGTTCAGAAATAGTGGCTTCTTGGATCCATAAACTACCAGGTGTATGTGCCACAGCAACAGGGGATATTTGAGCCCTATATTTCTTTTGAGGGCTAATTGGGTTTGCTGGTGTTCATTTACATAGTGGATTGAAGTGAGAGGATGCCATCACACTTAGCTAATAGCCATGCTTCTCTCTCCGAGGTTATAAAGGGACATCCTGTGCTTCTAATCCACTCCAACCTTTAGCCTAATGTATTAATGACAATCATTGCTGGTGTGAATTTCCGCTAGTATCTCAGGTTCAATTTCAGCAGCGATTTAGATACAGATTGTCCATGTCACAGGGTAGCAGTTCTGAAATGATCGGTGTCCTACCTTCAAACCATCACTGTGCATGAGTGAGCACCTATAGCTACACTGAGAATGGTCATGTTGTAACTTAACCAGGAGAAAACTGATTTGGTTGGCACATACTTAATTGCCTGGAGACCCTGGCTAGCACAACTATATTGATGGGTGGTTTTCTAATCTCTAATTACCCCTTGCAGCTCTATAGCTCTAGTTTGCTGTTTGCTAATGGATACTTCACCAACTTATCCCATTTTGTGTAACTGGTCAGGTCAGATAGGGTTTTTAGGCCACTTTAAAGATCAGAGATCATGCCAATAACTACAGCTGCAAGGCTCTGCGTTTCTGCAGTTCTTGTACTTAATTTCCACCAGTGTTGGATGAAGAACTTTTAGCACTACACAGTCTAGATGCAGGAATAGACAAGCTATTTTGCCACATGTTAGTTTTAAAACAACAAAGAAACAAACGCGAGAAATACAGAGACTTGAAAGCTTTGATTCCAGTCTCAAGAATTTCAACTCTCCTCACTGTCATTACTGAATAACCATGTTCACTGTTTCCCTGGCAGAAATATGCTTAAACCTGACCAAAAAAAAAGAGAAAAAGATAAACTAAGCAATCATGTGCTATTCTCTTTCTCCCTCAAGAAAAAAAAAAAAAAACTCCTTTTTCTGAGTTGTTTTCCAGAGAAATGACGTGCTCCAAGTCCTTGTGTGCACTCTGGAGAAAGCCTTAACTCTTGACTTGTTGTGTTGTTAACAGTACGAGTAAAGATGACATTCTGCCTGGAAGGATGAGGTCCAAAAGGTCATTCAAAAGATGAAGGTCAAATTTGTAAAACCAATAAACCTTTAATAGTAAAAGGTAGAACAGTTATAGAAGGTGTTGCTTCTTATTTTAAAATACTGATTTTTTTTTTTTTGCGGTTTCTATGGGAATTTCCAGAGAGTGCTTTTTAAACCAGTAGAAAAACACTCAAAAGGAAAAGCCCAGTCCAGCAATATTTCTACAGAGCAATTTTTCACCACATGACTGATTAAACACTGGTACAAGTTTCCCAGAGGTTTTATGATCTGCTTCCTTGGAGATACCCAAACTCAAGTGAATGTGGCTCTGAGCAATGGCATCTAGTTGGACCTGCTTTGAGCAGGAGCTGGACTAGACATCTCCAGAGATCTCTTCCAATATATGTGATTCTGTGAGTTTTACAGAGCTAATCCTGGCCTCACTGATGACTTTAGGACAGCCTCCTCCCACATATGTCTGCTGTTCAGGCTTTTTGTGTGGGATTTATTTCACGTCATGAGATGCCTCACCCGAGCAATGAGTTTGATTTCTTCAGCAGTCAGCATCAGAATTTCCAGAGGCTGTTCAGTACATCTTTGCTACCTTCCATTTTAGGATGGGATACATCTGGTCATGCCTGCCTCATTCCACTGAGTTTGTCAGAGATCCAAACAAGTAACTTGGGTGGGTCAGTGAATTTCTGACAGCTCCATTAGGTTAAATTAATCCCACTCTAGCATGGCAAGTACCAGCAGCTCAAGGTTCATACACATCCTTAAAACAATTTTTCATGTTGCTTGTGTCTTGCATCAAATATGTCTAATTTAGATGGAGCAATAAAGGAGCAGCTACAAGACTAATTTGCTCATTTCAGGGAAGGGGAAGCAACTACTGCCAACACCTGATTATATTGACGGTGCCATCTGGTTTCGCTCCACATTAGAGGAAAAAGAGGAGATGCAGCTTATATACACCTGAACCACACAGCTAAACCAAAGCAGATTAATAATGGCATTGTTGGCCCTGTGCTCTGTAGGGCAGATTAGGGAGAACTGTTGGACTGTTTTAAAAGTGCTCTGATCTGACCAAATACACAGGTTCAGCAGGCTGAGATCATTTGCCTGCAGCTGAACACAGTGACATCATCTCAATACTTTTTTGAAGCATTATCTTAATTTGATTAACAGAATGCCTTTTGTGATGTAATGTGGTGTTTCATTTAACTTGTGATAACCAAAATGAAAAACACAGATGTCAAAATTCCTTCATTTAAGCAGTTCAGGCTTTGTAATACCATTTGCTTTGTTGTTTGTTTGAGTGGTTGTTTTTTTTTTCCAGAAAAGGGATTTATAAATATAACCAATTCTAAAGAAGATTTTGAAATTGGTGAGGAAGAGTTCTGCTTCGAAGTGAACTTCACAGCATATCCACCAGTTAGATGTATGTGGCTACGTGCAAAAAAAGTGTTTCCATGTAAACAAAGTTACAGTGTGGACGGACGCAGGTACTTACATATTTTGGAATAATTTGATATAAAAATGTTTCTTTATACCTCATTTGGGCTGCTTACTGTCCATGTTTCGTACTCTCTTTATGATTTTAAAATGTGGACAGGTTGTGTTGACAAAGGCATTCAAACATTATTTTGGCTTCTGACAACAGTTTGCATAGATAACTTCTAGGATCACTTGATTCTCCATGTTATAATAAACCCTTTGGTAGGTCATGCACCTAGCAACCCTTTAGTTTATATGCATTTTACCATTCTCTTTCTAACATAATTTCTCAGCTATAGATCTGTTGCAGTTTTCATACTGGATCACAAGTTCTAAGTGTTGTTCCCCTTTTGTCATCCTGTTCTTGATGATGTTCCCAGTGTCTTTCAAACTGCTCAAGTCAAATTCAGGGCCCCATAGTTTCCCAGGCCACTGTGAGGTCTGTTTCACTGTGCCTGTGCCACAGAAACATACCGTTCTCCTCATTACCCAGGTCATGTATTCTTCCGCTGCTGCAAAACATGTTTTGAATAAACCTGTTAGTTATCTACCTTTTCTGTTATTTCCTACAATGAAGTTCTGGCATGAATCCTGTTTAAGGGTAATGTTTTCTCCATTCCCTAGGCTTTCTAATTTCTTGATAACTTTATCTGATTTCCTTCAGAGTTTCTTTCAGAGTAGTCCCATGGCTTTCAAGGTAACAGCTCTTATTTACCTCAGTGAAAATAAACTTCTCTCTTAAGATTTTAGTTTTATCACCAAGCAGGACCCATGCAGGGGTTAATGAGGCTGCATTGACTTCTTCTCATATTCTTAACATTCCTCTTAGCATCTGCATAAAACCATGTCACAGTCTTGATTACACTTTTTATTATTTCTTTCCTCAGTGTTTTGATACGCTGAATTTTATCCGCTAGCTTGGCAAGTCACCTTTGCAATAGACTGGCCTTTTCATCTACATCAGATGGCATATTGAAGCCAGACCTTCATGAGGTTCAGAGATAGCTCAGTTCAGATTAGTAAATTGCCATCTCTTGGCAATGGCCACAGGAACTCTGTCCCAGCTGATAAAGTGAGGGCTGTCAGCAAACTTTGATAGGATTGGGTGGGTATTGGGGACTAATCTGCAATGCCTGACATAGGATAGGCAGATCTGTTCTTTGTGGTCAAGACTGATTTTGGAAATGAGGTCTGAGAGGATGGCCTTGAGCATTTGCTCATCCTTGTCAAATAGGTTCCTCCCTCCAACTGATAATGCCAGGCTGATTTGCTTTGCAGCTGCTTTTAAGAGCAGGAGTCAGTTTTGCTTGGATGATTGACAGTGGTGTAAATGCAGTCCAGATAAGAAGATGCTACAAACTGAGCCAACAATAACAATTTTGAGAGCTCTTGAAATAGCTTAGGAAACCCTCATTAATGAATAAGGTGCAGCTGCTGGTGACCTGGGATTTATGAGGCACTTCAGACAGTCGCTTCACCTTGCAGCACAAAAGTGCTGGTTGCTGAGCTCTGATCACCACCTGCTGGGGACGAGAAGGTCCCTCCTGTGCCCTTAGAGAGGCTCATCCTGGGGACGCTCAGCCCCACCAACCCATGGCCACAGCCGCCTCACTGCCCCAGGCATTGCTGGAGCTTGGCCTGGAGGCTGCTTCCAGAGGACAGCTCAGCCTTGCAGCTCTGAATAAATACTTGGTGTATGCACACTTTGAGTGTGCATTTGAAGTAGCTATATTTTGCATTAATTTAGCAGTCTATTTCTTTTATAGGAAATTATATTTGAAGAGAAAATGCATTAATTTGGTAGTTATTTCATCTGACAAGTACATGCTTCTATCTAAATATCACCCACAGCTATCCAGTCGTGGTTGAATACTAGCATTGGGTAGACATTTCTCACCTGAGGAAAAAGAGTAAGGATAGATGTTTCATTCAGTTTGAAGTCCCCAAAAGCAGCAAGGGGTGGTAGGGAGGTCAGGAGAGTCTGTCTGCAGGCTGTAGTACCACAAATTTCAGTATGATTTTAAAGCAAAAAGTTTCTAGAAACAAAACAAAAAGGTCACCACACATCTTAACATATTGTGAGACTAACTTTGTGTATTTTAGTTGACTTCTGTGTAATCCCATCTCCCAACACTTCTACTTTATTCCTTTCATATCCTTTTTCATTTCCTGTTTTTCTCCTTTTTTAAAAATTTCTGCCATTTCTTTATGAAATTGTTCCTCCTGATCGTAGATCATATTAAATTTTATTAATTAACCCTGTCTCCTTCTTTAGATTTTCATTTCAAGTCCTAAGGATTCATCTCTCCTGTCACTGCCCTTATGTGTTTTCAGACATTCCTTCAGAATTTCTATTTTCCATTTACTTTTGCTGTCTCTCTGTTTCACCACACTCCTGATTTTCACTTCCCTCCTAAGAGCAAAAGAGTTTTCATACACAAAATGACTTCTGTTAAATTTATAATATATATCTCACATCCCCTTGTATTTTCAGTTATCTAAGACACTCTTTTAAATTTTTTTTTTATTATTATTTCATTGGGATTTAATCCTTCAAACCCAGGATTTCAAAAGCAATGAATGCCTTGTGGTTTCTCCTGCCTTCAGCGTCCATTCTGAGACATGGTCTGATTTTAAAAAGTCCCTGAATTCAGGGACATCTTTAAGGCTTTTTCTAACAAAGTCATTCAAAAGTCAATAACTATACAAAGATGTTGCCTTAAACAGAAGGCAAAACTGACAGTGGCTTCAATGACAGTTTTCTTTCATTAGAATTGCAAAGTGATACTTGATGTCTTAGTTTATTTGTATGGAGGAACACCCTGATTTTAGTTACTGAGATTTCCAAGCTCATTACTGCTTTCTCTTATTTTACAAATTACTGGTATATACTGTCTTATTTTCTATCTGCTTCAAACTCCTGGTATGCTTGTTTGTCTTTACCACTGAAGTTGAGTTAGGGGCCTCCTATCCAGTATCCAACATTCATATCAGCTAGAAGCTCCCATCAAAACCCTTTGCAGAGCAGAGAGTTTGATCCTTTGCTGGTCTGTGCCAGAATGTGTTATATACATTGTCTTCCAATGGATTGGTAACAAAATCACAGCCTGATAGCCCATATGCACTCTGGGAGCTATGAGGAAAACTGCATAATTAAATTAATGCTGCAGGAAAACATGTCCTGTCATCAAGACAGTTACATTCTGGGGTTTATCTTCTCTAAGAAAAAAAGTAATTCAATCTGAGTGCCTCATTAAAAGATGTAGAATTGTTTTGAACATATACATGAGTCTTTACTACACTTAAAATCTTTTTCAAGTTGGTCTTCTGTCCTTTTTCCTTCTTTTCTGTGCTTCACAGCATTTCATCAAAGTTCTGCAACCATCAACACCAGTCTGGGATATATGTGTTTTATGCTGAAAATGATGATACAGTCGTGACAAAAAAATTCACTCTATATGTGAGAAGTAAGTGCAAAAACACTTCATTTCATTTCCACAGATTTATCATTAAAAATGGAGGAGCATAAAGCAAAAATGCGATTCTTGGTGCTGCACTGCTGAAATACAGGCACTGGGTCAGAGAAAGATGCCAGCTGCTTGTGGGACACGTTTCTTGTATTGGTCAGGGCAGGAGAGCAGAGAAAGGTGGAAATTATTTTTTCCTCTTCCCTTTAGTCTGCCATAAACAGAGAGGACAGAATATGAGTAATTAGTCATATACTGAGAGAATTAATATTTCTTAAGAAAGCCACAAACCCTCAGAGCTCTGTAAAATACAGAGACTATATTCTAACTCTACAGAGCCAGAGCATGTGTGACTGCTGTAGAGACCATGAGGTGCACATAGAGAGGAAACACTTCTCTTCATCAGACGTTACCTTTCTGTGGTGTGTTAATGTAATTTTTTTTCCCTAATGGCATTAGTCAATTAATGCAGTTAGTCTGGAGACCCTTTGGTGTGTGACATGTATGTTAGGACTGCACTGCTTGCTATGTCCCTGCCCACAAATCACAGACAGTCTTGCCTAGTGTTCTCAGTTATCTCAGTTCTCCTACATGACTGCAGCATCTTCCCTTTGCTCTAGGTTAAGGATCATTATTTGTTATGTATTATTTATAAAGGAGTCCTCTGTGCACATTTCATATGAGCTGGACACTCAGATCTGTCAGGAGAGCCTTAGAGTCAAATGTTTGCTCAAAGTCAGAAAAGCAGAAGTCAAGACTTCTAATTTTGCCTCTGCCACAGTTTTGGTTTGGCTATGCCTGTACAGAGAAGTGCCTGCTCCCCTTGCCTTGCCCATACTACTGTCCCATAGAGCCGAGGTGCGGGGCTAGAGGAAGGAGAACTGAGGACTGCACCCGTCTCTCACAGTGGCATGTGGGTTAGTTATTTTGAAAACACAGAAGCTGATCTTGGTCTCAGCAGATGTAGCATTGCCACATAAACATACAATTTTTGGTCACTAATGTCCTGACAGGAGTTGTCTTGTGTTATCTTGTTGCAGGAAAGCCTGAAGTAACAATGCAGTTGTTCAAGCAAATCTCCTGCATCGCTGACAGTTACCCTGCTTCATCCTGGGTTTGGAGGAACTGTCCCAAACTGAACTCATCCAAGTAAATAATTTTCCCTCTTTTTGATTCGTTTTGAAGGCCATTCCCAGAGCCAGTCTGGGTTAAGTGAAGACTGGCCTGTAAGAAGCTAAATGTAAAATGCATCTTTAGCTGTAGAGGGGACATGATGGCCCACTCCAGGAGTGCTAGATGACCAACTCTAGGAAATGTTCTCTATTTCTTTATTGGCATCAGATGAAGTCTATAAAGATGTTTATCTCAGACTGAATTACACTGAAATAAACCTGCCTGGGTTTATATCAGCACTTAGGTAGTTACAAAGTCCAATGTACATTACTCTTTTGGCCCGTCAAACTTAACAGGCATTCAGGGAGTGCGTTGGTTAATATGGGCTTGATTAATTGGTTAAGCTTTGGTTTAGGACAGCTGTTATCGGTGACCTTCTACTAAGGCCAGTAAAGTCAGTGAAAGTGCTTCCAGTAAAGTTAGTGAGAGTGTTTCTATTTCCTCTATTTATTTAGGGCAATGAGTCAGACCCTAAAATTTCAAGAGGTGCTGAAACAGCTTTAAGCTGGTTTATGACCTCTGCAGTTTTTATTTTAGATGTGCTAAAAACTTAATAATCCCACAGTGCTGAAGAGCACTGAGTCAAATTATCTTTTGGAAGATACTGAATAAACTCTTAAATATTTTAACTAGATTAAAAAAAATGTTGAGACCATTTTCTCATCCATATTTCTGAAAAGGCTTTCTGCCATTAATCTCTTTGTGCAGATGTGGGGAAGGGAAGAAAACATCCAGCTAATGAGTTCAAAATACTCCTTAAAAGAGCTTTCTGGAAAGAAAATGATGTGAGATTTCTTTTCTTGGGAACTTTCACATGTAGAAGCTGGTACTAGGTGTAAAGCTGAATAGATTTTATTAACTTCTTTATTTATTGATGTGGACAGTAAATTAGACAGTAAGCTGATAAATGATAAAAGAACTAAAAATCAAAATTATCTCTGTGTGGGCTTCCTTTCCCTCAAGTAAAAAGTTCTCCCTTTCTACCTGTCAGGTCTTAAATAAATCATTAATACAAGGTGGATGCTCTCTTCTTGAGTGAGAGAAACCTGAGATTTCATACCTTCAGAGAAAGGAGTTTGAACTTGTACTGTGGGTTCGTTTTGTATTTATTGTTTTAGTAGCAGTTGATTTGGAGCTGCTCAGTGGTTTGAGTGTTTAAGGTAAAGGTGAAAGCAGTAGGAATAGATGTGGTAATGGGAGTCATGTCAGCTGTAAAGTTGGTGGAGGTCCTGAAGATCAGGGGGTCCAGATGTGCTGCCAAGGCAGGATGAAGAGTGGGAGTGAGCCCAGCATAGGAGGTAAGGAGCCCAGTTCATCCCCCACTGACCTTCCCATGACTATCACCAAAAAATAAAGTTAGCAACGGCTAAGAAACCTCGCTCTAACAGTGACAACTGAAAAGCCCATCTATCTCTCTCCTTCCTTCCTTTCCAACACAATTGATAGATGTTTTGAAGCATCCCACCTACTCCCCTGGAAAATGCCCTGGAAAAAGCCCAAAAATCAAAACTGGTCTGCTTTCTTTTCAGCTGTACAGAAGAAATCACTGAGGGTATTCACAACTTCTTGCCAGAGAGGAGATCCCTGGGATCATGGATTTCAAGCAGTACTTTAGATGTAAAGGAGACAACAACAACTTTTTCTGTGGAGTGCTGTGCAAACAATTCTGCTGGTTCAGCCTGCAAAAAGAGTTTCATTAACCTGTCAGGTACTATAAGCCAGTGCTTTAGCACAGGTTTCAAAACTAAAGCTGGCAACCCTACCATTTTATGATTCTATGGTTCTATGGTAGAACTTCCAGTATCTTTTATCAGGCTGACCATGCAATGGCATTGCAGATAAAACACGAGTGCTGTGTGTATACTGTGTGGGTAGCAGTGAGTGAATGGGAGACACAGGTCTCTTCCCTCTGGTCCCAAAGCAGGGGCCTCCCTCACTGAAATAAGCAGAAATTTCACATGCATAGGAGATACAGGATGGTGCCATGGCAATGTTTGGGTCTGCTTTTTTATTTCTTCTTGGTAAACCCTACCTGAAACATGGAGGCATCAGCTTTGGGAAGAGCTGAAGCCATTTTGGTAGCTGGTGGAAAGCGCTGGCTCTTGTTCCTCTCCTGAAAGTCTCTGCAGTGCTTCTGGAAAACCCCATGGGACCTCTCCTCACACCATGGAGGTCATGGTGTGCCCAAGCATGAGCATGACTGAGCCAACAGACACACTCAAGAAATAGACCCTGTTTAGGAAGCAGGAGGAAGTATAGGGAGAAGACCTTCTTAAACTGCTATAGCCAAGTGGCAAAAAGCTAAGCCCTAGTTTGGAAACCACTCTGTGGTCTCTCTTATTGCAGGGGATGTGAGAGAGTCTTTCTTCATTAAACAAGAGTCAATGTTATTATTTGCCCAAGCACTTTATACATAGCCATCCCACAGTGTAAAATATTTCCATTACACAGAACACATTGTGACACCTGGGAAGTGTTTTGAAACATGAGATATTTACAGTACAGAGATTCCTTTTGTCATGGGCAAGCATGATGATTTTGACTACAGCTGAAAAAAAGCTGTGACCACTGATAGAGTTTGTGCATTCCTGTTGAAATTACAAAAGAAAGCAAGCACTATACTTACTCTCTCAGAAACTACCACAGCATGAGGACAGGTCTCATGTAACGCTTACCTAATCACCTTTATCATATGGTCTTGCCTGGGGAAGACACAGGGAGATAAGATGCAATCAGAAGAGCAATTGCTGATTTCTGTTTATGCTGACAAATTCCAAGCCATAGATCACACCAACTCCTCTGTGCTCTTAGATTCATTAATTGGTGTGGTTTTTTCTTTTTTTCTTTTTTTTTTTTTTAATGAGAACAGATGTCAGAATTGCCCAGCACTAAAGCTCTCCTGCACAGCTTCTTGCTTTGCTCGTGGCTCCATCTCATTCCCCTTGCAGGGGAGGGAGGCTCATGTGTGAGAGGGCTGCAAACTGGCAGAACTGACAAAGCCACCGTAGGTTTCTTCTGGAACCTTTAGCTGTACACACAAGCTCCGATTGAATGGGTAGTAATATGTATTTCTTAAAGTTGCAGGAGCTGTTTCTTCCCCCCCGGACAATGCTGCATTCTATATCTCTGTTGGATTTCTCATCCTATTGATCACTTTTTTGTTTGTGTTCATTTTTCATAAATGCAAAAAGGTAAAGACAAACATAAATATCTGCCCCTTCTTCTTGTGTTCCTACCAGCCTGCTGCTTCTTCTCTAAGGCTTATTCCACTATTTTTTTTTCTCCCAAAGCAATTTAGATATGAAAGCCAGTTGAAAATGATACAGATGGTAGGCCCACTGGACAATGAGTACATCTACATCGACTTCCGAGAATTTGAATATGATCTTAAGTGGGAATTTCCCAGGGAAAACTTGGAATTTGGTGAGCAGACCACAAGGCAAATCACAATGTTGAACTAGTAGCCTGTGCTGTACCAGCTGCAAATAATATTGGCATATTGTTTCTTGTAGGACAGGTCCTTGGTTCTGGGGCTTTTGGGAAAGTGATGAATGCGACAGCTTATGGAATTAGCAGAGCAGGAGATTCAGTCCAGGTCGCAGTTAAAATGCTAAAAGGTACAATAAACTCTGGGTGCCTTTCACAAACAGCTTTGTATTCTGACGGTCTTCTTAGCTATTGGATTGCAACTGGTTGCTTGCCATATGGCTGTTCAGACTGTTTTTTTTCTCTTAGCACTTCTCTCCAACTGTGCTTGTGAACACCTTAATACATTGATGTCATTTTTTTGCCAGCCCAAAAATGACAAATGTGAACATTTTATGACGGGTTTCCCATGCATTCAAATGATTCATGCTCACACACACATATCTTTTCCACCTTAGGCAAAATCTTTTTATACCGTGCAACAATTTTTTAAGATGTTCCCAAATGTACTGACAGTTTCAATTGATTTGAAATGAAGACATGCATGTGACAAAAGCATCACAACCACTTACAGTTTTATTTCTTTGCTGGAGATTTCCAAATCTATTTTATTACTTTTACAGAAAAACCTGATGCTTCAGAAAAAGATGCTCTGATGTCTGAGCTGAAAATGATGACTCACATTGGAAGCCATGAAAATATTGTGAACCTATTGGGAGCTTGTACTGTGTCAGGTAACTTGCAATTGTGGAAAAGTGCCAACTAAAACCTCCAGAATAACAAGGACTCTTGAACAAAAGTATCAAAAATGGATTGTTGAAAACAGTATTAAAAACATCCAAGCCATAATTAATCACTTATTCCTAGTGGTGCTGTTTCTCCCTATTCACCCACAAATCCTATTTTTGCCCAAGCAATTTTGCTGTTTTGCACTGTCCCAAAATAAGTTGAAGATGAAGTGAAAGCAAAGTTAAGGCCAAACATCTGCACAGACATGGGTCCTTTCTAATTGCTCTTGCATGAAGTGATACAATAGCCTTTTTATAGATGAGTTTTTTTCTGTTTCAGTGGTGATGGCACTGGTACGGCTCAGATTAACAAGTGAAAAAGCAAAATTTACTGTGTGTAAAGTACTGTTGTATTCACATGGTTCTATTCATGTAAAAGAATGTCCTTTCTGTTTTAAAAATTATATTGCTCACTGAACAGTGACATTGTAGAAAGAAATGGAAAAATTACCTCAGACTAGACAGGAAAGAAAATAAACTGAAAAAGAGCTGTGGAGGGGGGGAAGTGGTGGAGAAAGAAGTGAGTAATGAAGAGACAACAAGATGGAAAGAACTAAGCAAAGAGGGGCTAAGATGAAAGTGGCAAGATATCACCAATTGATTATTGTATGACTTGTGATATCATTGAGGCAACGTACATGAATATTCCTGTCCCAAAAATTCTCTTGCTGGCCAGTCCAACAGTGAACAGGAGCTGGTGGAGAGAGGTGAAAGGGCAGATCACTATGTGGAAAGGGCGGGGGTTTATGCACATCATGAAGTAGTACCTGCCACTGAAAAAACTGGCCGATTTTCTGACACAGATATCTGTTAAGTCAGAAAGACCAAAGACAGCAGTTAACTCTTATTTCTCCTGTTTGCATCAATAGTGATAGTGTCATGCAAAGATACTGGAGGCATAAGAGGAAGGGAATAGTTTGTTGGTGGCTTTAGCTGATGTGAAACTATACAGACTGATACTGCCTTCTGAAAAATTCTTCAAGATGTGATGGTGTAGGCAGGAGAGCCGTAGAGAAGAACTGCTTAGTCTGGCCAGGTAGGGCAGGGGCACTTTCAGCCTTACCCAGGTGCTGTGTTCAGAAGCATTTACATGGTTCTCAAGGCTTCCACGTCCATCTCTGAGGGACTATACATACTTTTTCCAGTATGCTCCACCTTTGCTTGACAGGGCCCTTCTGGCAGAAATATCCACAAATTCTTGTTCAGTCTTTCTGAGCCAGAAGTAGTGATGCCAGTATAAGACTTTGCAAGGGTGATGTGTGACCAGCCCAAGCTTCCCTTGGGGCATTCATTCCGCTACTACTGTCTAGCCATGCCTACCCTCAGAGCCTACTTGGTCAGGAATTTGAGGTATTTTTTGTTCTTGAGAAAGTGTCCTGACCAGTGCTCTACTCAAACTCACACCCTTGTAAGGTCTTTCCCTCGTATAGGTCCTCTCAGCAAACACACTTGGATTTCGTGAAGGATATTTCTACAGTATGAAGGGAATGCAGATAACTGAAAAGATGCAGGTCAAATGATATCAATTTGTACCATCAATATAATTAGCAGAGGTCACCTTTTGTTTGAACCATGTATGGTTTCGACAATGGCATCATCATAGCCTGTCCTGCCCAGTGCCATTGGTATGGGGAAGGGTGTTCATGCCCTCATAGGGATTTGCAGTCCACCTTGGGAGATGCACCACAGGGAAGAATCAGCTGTCAGACTTTCCAAAGGAATATGAGAGTCAGTAACTACGGTCAGTAAGTATTACCTGCCCATCAGTACAACTTATCTACCCAGGAAGGGAAGATGCTTGGGATGTTTAATGCAGATTAGTCCTGGGAGAAGATAAGGCATCATTAGGGCTTTAATGGGGAGAGTGCTATAGATAGCAGGAGACATTTACATTTCCCACTATTTCAGGACCAATCTACTTGATATTTGAATACTGTTGCTATGGTGACCTTCTGAACTACTTAAGATGCAATAGAGAAAAGTTTCACTGGACACTGACGGATATTTTTAAGCAGCACAACTTCAGCTTTTATCACAATGTCCATTTGGACCAAAATTCCAGGTAAAGCATTTGGTATAGAGTTTAACACTCTACAAAGCTGCTGTCTCTTTTTAAGCTGCATTTTCAGCTGTTCTGTAGACTGGTGAAATTCTGGAATTCTTAAGAATGTGTCTTCATGCACTTTAATACGCAATGCCTTGAGATTTGATTCTGCTTACGATGGTCTTGTCACTGGACTGCAAAAGACAAGCAATGTCTTGTTTCTCTTTCCAGTTTTGAGAAGCTGGTGTCTGTACCTAGATTTTTAATAGCAATAATTGGTCATGCTTGTTCACTATAAAACAGTTTACGTGTGGGAGATTATGTGATTCACTGTGTGTAACCATTAAAAATATGCCACTCACTCCAGGAAGGGAACTCACCTGAAGTATGGTATGAATACAGCTCTGCACAGAGAGGATGAATTTGAAATCACACAAAGAAGTCAAAACATGAATGTAATATCTGGATCAAATGGGATTGTGCTGTATTCAGAGGAAAGTAAGAGATTAATTGCTTTTAACCCTACTAATACTTTTATTATTGCATTTTTTGTACTATTAATACAACCAGACTAGATTCAGTGACACTTGAGGCCCCTTTCTATCATATGTCTCCCTTTCCTCCTGGTAGAAATTATGCTGGAGAAAAAGTCAACAACACTTAAGAACAGAGTGTCTGAGTAGAGGATACAAAAGGAGGGTGCTCTTTGTGATGGTAGCAACATGTGAAAAATCTCGGTAACAGTAGACTTAATCAGAGTGAAGAAGTCCATGGAAAACTCGAACTCTGTGTTATTTTTTACAGATGAAATTAAGGATGCAAACAGACAGATAGATGAAGAGGAGAATTTTAATGTGCTCACTTTTGAAGACCTTCTTTACTTCTCTTATCAAGTTGCCAAAGGAATGGAGTTCCTTGAGTCCAAATCGGTATGATGAAGGGTAACAAACTGTGTAGATAGAAAAGATGGCAAAAATATGTGAGGTTATAAAAGGCAGACTGAGGAAGAGAGCCACACTGTGGCAGCCTTGAGCTATACCTCCTTCCCCAGCTTTATGGCAAAGACTGGAATGCAATATTGGACGTGTCCCTCAGTACACGCTTCTGCTAGGTCTGGTCATGTCCCTTGCCACAAGCAACTGGGGACAGTTCAGCTTACTCATTCTCCAAACTATTTCAGTGGAATGAGGCAGCAATTCAGAGAGCTCTATCTGAGACAAGGGAATTATCCCCTTCTGAAATTAAATGCTGCAGAGCACTAACCCTTGCTTTCCTTCTAAGTGCATTCACAGAGACCTCGCTGCCCGGAATGTACTAGTGACCCATGGAAAAGTGGTGAAAATATGTGACTTTGGCCTTGCCAGAGATGTAGTGAATGACTCCAACTACGTTGTCAGGGGCAATGTAAGTTCATGAGCGCTCTCTGGTTTTCATATTATTTTAAGAATGATAAGTAACAAAGAAGGCGAGGCTTTTCATTTCCAAATTCCTTGTTAGGTTGGTAGATATCTGCAAGAACAGTGCTGAAATCTCACTTTTTCCCACCCTTGGCAAGTTCAGATTCTTAGCTTATAATCAACCTAGTCAAGCCAGCACTGTAAATGAGATGGTACCCATATCCTTCTAAATCACATTGAAATCCATTGTGGAAAGTGCTGGGAATTATTTACTATTATGGACAGTAATGGCACAGCAACAATTGAATGTGTGAGTTCTCTTTCTAAGTGAAGAAGCACAGAGTGGACATCTCCATCTAAGCTGCTCACTCCAGAAGACAGAGTAGGAAAGAAGGTTCATCCAGGGCTAAGCTCATCTCCTCCTTAAATAGTCATCTACTATGGATTAGATGAATTGGCTCCACAAAAGTGGCTCCTATTTCTCTCTTTAAGGGAAATGTAAAGGGGTTGCTAAAAGAGACCCAGCTTTTCACATTGCAAACATGAACTCATCCTTATCAAGCAGTGAGAACATCTGGAAAACCTGTGTCATAGCATGACTCAACCAACTTTCTCCTTGTATGTACAGGCTCGTTTGCCAGTTAAATGGATGGCTCCTGAAAGCTTATTTGAGAGGACATACACAATGAAGAGTGATGTCTGGTCTTATGGAATATTGCTATGGGAAATATTCTCTTTGGGTATGTTCTGTAATGCAACAAAAGAGCACTACTTGGTTTTGGCAACTTTGAGTTAACAGGTACTCCCCAATATTTTCCACAGGTGTAAATCCCTACCCTGGTATTCAGGTTGATACCAACTTCTACAAGTTGATAGAAAGTGGATTTAAAATGGACCCACCATATTACGCTACCAAAGATGTGTAAGTGTATTTCCTGAGTGATGCACAGCATGGGAATTTATAATTACTAGACCACTGTTTGTATGACCTTTTATTTGTTGTACATTGTACCTTGCCCAAAAAAAAAAAAAAAAAAAAAGCTGTGAAAGGTGAGATTTTCCTCTAACTCTGAAAAAGATTGCTTGATCCTGTAGGTTTTGTCCTAAAGCAGAAGTGATCAACACTAAAGCTAACGGGTGTTGGAAGGGAATAATTTATATCTTTATTTAATTGTGCCTGCCTTTCCCAGGAAGGATCTTTTCTTTTCTTTTNAAGCTGTGTTATACCATATCTATTCTAGCTATTAACTAAATCTTGTTTTGTTTTGTTTTATTTTGTTTTTTTAATTGAACTCTAGCATATTTGATTCAGTTCTGAGAGGCTAGGAATCCCTGCTAAGGGAAAGTCGTTGGGAGCTCTTCCTGTGCTCTTGGCACATGATTTTCAACCTGTACCTCTGGGTCTGGGTGGACTCTGCCTAGAGGTAGATGCCAGGGGACAAGAAAAGATGAGGTGATAGACACCTATGAGGTCTAGAGCAAGGAGGAAAGGGAATAACTTTGGATTACCTAGACTCTTCTGGCAGACATTTCATAGATGGTCTAGGGACTCAGTATCCTGCTATGACTCTGCATTGTTCTCACCCTCTCCATAGAAAGATTTTAATGGCATTAAAAGTACATGTGAATTTGTCAGATTGACCCAAGAAAGACTGTTATGGGGCTTATAAATATCAGGGAACCAATTGACCTGCTAAGCTTGAAAGGGACTTAAGCGCATAGGCACAGCACTGATCCCTGATGAAACAGCAAAATCTCCAAGGTGGAATTTAAACTTCAGAAATATTTTTGTGATGTCAAATTATATAAAAAAAGACTTGCCGTGAGAAGTGTTCTCAAGACTACAGAGTCCACAAGGAGCAGGTTCAGTCCCAGGGACAGACAGGAATTGTCTTACCATTTTGTGTGTGGAAGCTGGAAAACAAGGTTCACATGCCAGTAAGCGCCAGCCAGGGTAAAATCCTGTCCCTAGTCCTCAGAGGAAGATTTTATTAAGGACTCTGGTAAAGCCATGTTGATCATTTCACATTTGTCGTTATATTTCTGTATCTTTTGCTCTGATGCAATATGCCAGATCTGGCCACTTGCTATAAAATCATTCTGGTGCCCCATGATTCCCATCCAAACTCAGCCCTTCCATGTAGTCACTTAACAATAGCCCAGCAGCTGATATGTTTTCTGTACCACCTCTTTGCTCCTGCAGCTACCACCTGATGCAGTCCTGTTGGGCCCTTGACTCCAGAAGAAGACCCTCTTTTTCTTGGCTGGTTTCCTCTCTTGCCTCTCACCTGGCTGAGGCAGAAGGAGCAGTAAGTAAACATAGAAGGAAGAAAAATGCATTAGTTTGGTTTTTGTGTAGCCACATAGATCACAATCAGCTGAGAAAGTCTTCTGGTTTCTGATGCACCACTGTGTGGCAGATACAATGTCCATGAATCTGTGTAAGAGTTTGGGGAGTTTTTTCTGCCATCAGAAGGAATCTTGATCTCCTTGATGAGCTCTTCCTTCCTCCTACTGCCTACAGTAGGACTCTGGGAAGCTGACATCCCTCAGCTTGTGTAACAGGAATGCGCTTCCCTTGTGCAGGAGCCAGTGCAGCTGGCTTTTGTGGTGCTGATAGCTGCCATGGGAGGGACCTGAACCCAGGCCACCTGCCAGAGATCTCATAAGGGGCCACCATAGGTGTGTGCTACCACATCCTCATGGATGAAGGGCCTTATGTCATTCTCAAAGGTCAAAATAATGAGCAGTACCACAGGAAGCCATGTTCCATTCTTATTGACTGTGATCTCTTCCACTGAGAGGATAAGCAACTCCTTTCTAAACTACCAATTCCTACCAGGGTACCCGCTCTAGGCCAGACACTATTTGCCAGCACAGCATCGTCATGAACCTTTTGAGATGTGAGGAGCTATCAATGACTCTTGTCTTTGCAGCCTTGAGCCTCTCTTCAGGCTGTTTGCCTGTCAGAACCTGCAGAGCATAGGGTCAAACTAATAAGCAACTTAAAAGCACTGTACCTAGAAAAAAAAAAAAAGTCTTTCTTTGCAGTCCAGTGCCCTTCCTCAATCCAGCTCTTTTTGGCTGGATAAGATCCTGTGGATTTAGAAGGAAGCAACAAACATATACGAGCAGAATCCTTCCTCAAGAGGAGGTGGGCTGTACCTTACCAAGTACTGCTTCAAAGGGAGAAAAGCAGCTTTCCAAGTACAAAAAGTAATAACAGAATATATCTTTCATTTCCTCTTCCTAATTCTAGGTTTACCAGAATATGAAGAAAAATGTTTCTCCACAGAATTCCAACATCAAATCTAAACCATGTATAAGCAGGAATGAGGAATCTCTGCTACCCTCGACTGTGCTCCAGCAGGAAGACTCTGAGGTTGAAAAATAACCTGGGTTATGGATTTGATCTCAGTTCATAAACTTGGGGTAGCATAAATGTTTTATTAAGAAAAGGAAACGTTACCAACTGCTGCTCTATTCACATTCCATATGGGCCAGTCTATATTCATGCTACTTTGAGGAGAATACACAATTCATATATCTGAACTCATCAAACACATCTATTGCAAGACAGAAGCAATGCTGTCTCTCTACAACTTGAGTATCTCTTTTCCTGGCTTTATGTAAATAGTGTCTCATCAATGCATTGGAGCCAGATTGGTCTTGCCATAGGGCAAGCAAACACTAGGAAATCCACCTTTTTTTAAAATCAATGTTTACAAGCATGGACTATGCATCTAAAGAGAACTGGTGTGGTTTCCAGAAGTGTTACTCACATCTTCATCTCCAGATGTCTCTCAGGTTGAGAATGAGACACTTACATTGAGTGATTCCTTTTTATCTAAAACAAGTGGGAGGAGTGATATTTGGAGATAACTTCCTGCCTCCACTGTCTAGATTATCCAGGTGTCAGTCTCCAGCTGGAAGTCTCGCTTCAACTGGATTATAGCTGATTCCATTGTTTGGGCTTTGTGTGTTTTAATACAAAATAAAAATAATTCATTTTAAAGAATTTATCTTCTGTAGCAATCTAGGAGCATAATGTCATCACTCCCAGTTCCCAGAAGTCAGCCTGGGTGTAAGGACCCTGCAGCAATAAAATGAGAATACATCTCTTTAACTTTCTTCCAGGCTCTCAGGACAATACCCAGGGGCTTGATGTGTTTTGAATGTAGATAAAAAGGCATTTTATTGTCATAATGAGGTTTAGGGATTTGTAAATGCTTTCATAATGACTAATGGGATACATTTATTTGCATCACAGTGAATCAAGATGAGAATATACTGGTTAATAGTTTTTACAAGATGCTAACTGCAGTTAGGAGTCCTGTGGCAAGTGTTATAAATTAATTAACTGTTCAGATAAAATATGCTATCACACAAACTCAGCTGCTCTTTACTAACACTGTCTGAAAGTAATTGATGCTGTAATGCAGCGATTATGATTTGTATATTTTTGTTAACACTGTTGAATTAGCAAGGAATTGTTGATTTTATTTTTTTTTAATCAGATATAAACCACTGAAGAATAGTTTTGAAATACAAAGAGATAAATAAAACTTTAATGTTGCCTTTTCTGGAAAACATTTATGACTTTTAACATACTCATAACACAATTTCAAAGTTTTCATCAACAAGATGTTCAGCACTGTCCACACACAGCCTGCACCAGCTGAAAAGAGGGAGTCAAGTGTCTCGTGCAGACAAGAGTGTTCAGCCTTCAGAGTTAGAGGAGCTTAATGCAGAACTGGTTGTATCCAAGCCTAGCTGGCCCTGGAAGCTAAGCAGATGTGAACCTTGGCTCATAGAAAAGCAGATGGGAATCCCATGTGCTTTAAAACATGCCAGGGAGTTGTGTCAAATGTTTTTTTCCACAAGATTAAAAAAAAAAAGGAGCGGACAGAGGTCATCTGGCCCCATCAGCGCTACTGAGCTATGACTTGGGAATGTGAAGGCAAATAGGGAACCTTGGAGCTAACACAAACTCCTCTTCATGCACATGTCAAGAGCAGCTCAAGCAACACAACACTCTGTGAGGAACTACAATCAGCACAAAGAGCTTTCTCTAAGGGCTGTTCTGCATCTGCCTCTCCACGCAGCAGAGAGGGATAGCACTGAGCTTCAAGAGGTATTCAGTTATAAATCTGTTAGGAGGACATCTCCTTTCTAAGATGTTCCCAACACAACTTGGCAAAGGGCTGGTCCATTCCCAAAGTTTGTGCAGAGCCACAACCTGTGCTGTTTAAGAAGCTATCTCATGATTTTTTGAGGGATATGCCCAGATTTTTCTCATTAGGGTCTAGACCCCTAATCTGTGCCTCCAGGAGCAGGTTCTCTGGAGAAAGTGTAAATTCCCCTGTAGTAAATGAGAAGAGTTAAGCTTGCTTGTAGACCTCTATCAGAGATGCCAGAAGTCTAAGACAGATTCATTAAGTTAGGCAGAGATCGATTATTAAATCAGTGATAGTTAAGCTGAGAATAAGAGGAACAGAAGAGATTGAGGTCAGTTAAAAGTGCTGAATGGCAAAGGACATGATGCTCTCCCCATGAGCAGTAAGACAAAGAACAAGAAATAATTAACAACCCAAACCAAAAGACACCATGCATTGAGGAATCAGCCCTGATTTTCTTTCCCTTTTCCCTGACAAAGCACATCTTGGAGCCTGCAGCCCGCTCCTGAGGAGAGCTCCCTGCGGGATGCCCCGGCAGGATGGATGCTCCCGGGAGGACGGATGTTCCCATGAGGGTGGATGCCCTCGGGGGGATGGGTTGCTCCGGGTAGGTGGATGCCTCGGGAGGATGGATGGCGCCGGAGGGGTGGATGCTCCCGGGAGGGTGCCCCGGGAGGCTGCGGTGCCCGTCTCGCTGCCGGGGCCGGCACTAGGTGGAGCTCGGGCACCGCGCTGCGCTTTCCGCAGCTCGCGGGCGGGTTGGTGCTGGGGCGAGGGCGGAGGGGACAATGAGCCGGGCCGGTACTTAGCAGAAGGGAGAGGAAGACTGGAGATGATGGTGCCGGGCAAAGGGAATCCACAGCCAAATCCTCGTAACCCTGAGAAGGTGAGTCGGGTACTAGCGCAAACCAGTCAGCCCACCTCGGTGAGTTCTCCCAGACGTCGGTGCCAGTGTGTCACAGGCAGCAGACACAAAAAAACTGAGACACATTTCTTTGTCCAGTTCAAGTGAAACTGGACATTCTTCACTAACATGTCTCATCTTATGATTTGGGGTACCTAGGATGGGCTTTCTGAGGTGTCTCTGGGAGAAGTTGGGGCTAATGGTGTTTTGAATCAGAAGAGGAAAGCAGAAGCAACCCTGTCATGCAGGTTAGCAGTGGCTTTCAGCCCACAAGTTCAGGAAGGCACCTGCAAAATGGGATGAAGATATCCAAGGTCATATTTGCTACAGAACTATTTGCAGGCAGGTTATTTTTAAAGAGGCTAAACTTCCGATGAAAAAATATTCTGGAGGTGCAGAAATCAAAGCAGTCTGGAGATGACTGGATAGGGCATTCCCCATGGCACACAAGATCTCTTCTTGCAGATACAGAACTAGATCAAGTACACAGTGGCACAGGGCATCTCTTCCCAGCTAAATGTGCTGCTTTGCTCATGAGCTGCTGCCTCCTTCCCTCCCCCATCAAGGGCAAATCAGTTAAAAAGAAAAAGAAAAAGAAAAAGAAAAAGAAAAAGAAAAAGAAAAAGAAAAAGAAAAAGAAAAAGAAAAAGAAAAAGAAAAAGAAAAAGAAAAAGAAAAAGAAAAAGAAAAAGAAAAAGAAAAAGAAGACCAACCCAAAGCTGTAGCTGAGAAGACCAAAAATCACTTCAGAAAGAGGTGAGACCTAAGCCCAGCTGCTTCTCACGCTCTATGAGCATCCCAACACTGTGGTGTGGTGGAGAAGGAGATTTCCAGCCAGACTGTCTGAAACCTGGGCCGGACTTGATCAGGTTTCTTGGGCAGGAGATGACCAGGGAGGTTTCTTGGGTCAGGCATCCTGCCTTACAGGTCACTGGCATATTAAAATTAAGGCTCTACTGACAAAATGACAGACCAACACTTGTAGCAGAAATGTAGGTGTCTTTGGGTACCATCTGGATCAGATCTCAGCTAAGAAGGAAAATTGAAGGCCTGTGTGGAAAAGTGGTGTTGCTCCTGTGGCCATGTCCACAGAGACACATGGAGATTAGGGTGGGATTCAGTTTGTTTATATACTGCTTAGTTGGAATGAAAACCCACAGGAGATCCTGGCAGTGACTCACTCCTGACACATGGTGCCTACAACAACTCATGATCCTTGCGCCACAGCTAACTAAGCTTTGGCTCTTCATTGTGGCTGCTCCTATGTGCCCAGAGATGCCTCTTTCCAGCTGCACTAGGGTTGCCCTCCATCCATGCCACACGCTGTGGAGACACCACTGTCATTCCAGAAGTCCCACCAATGTCACAACATCCCCATCCTTAGAGGTGTGTTGGAGGCTTCAGATCCTAAAAATGAGGGCCGTGCCTAGCTCTAATTTCCAGCATGTTTCTTCTGGAGAAGTGACTATGTAGCTGATGTGGACTGGGATCTCCTTCGGAAAAGCCTGCTGCACCTGGAGTGTCCTGGGTACGAAGGGGTTGTGGGGCTAAGGCCAGAGCCGGCGCTGCTCCGCGGGAGCTGAGCCGCGAAGCGAGAGGCCAGTGGATGGCAGTGTGGGCCACAGGCAGAAGCCTGGCCCTGAGACCCGGGCTTGGCCCTACCCTTCTACTCCTTTTGGATCAGGACATTGAGCTCTTTTCAGATCTGAACAAAATAGGGTGATACTCCTCTCTTGGGAACTAGAAGAAAACAGCTGGCAGCAAATAGGAGATGATGGGTAACAGCTGGGCAACAGTTTCTCCTTGGAGCTAAAAAGACGAAGGGAACAGGTTTGCCTATAGAGGAAGACAAGTTTTCACTTGCCTTCTTATAGCCCCAGAATAAAGAGGCTCCCATGTGAGATCCTCAGACTACTCACTGCCAAGCCAAGGCAGCACTTGACACCTGTCTGTCTCAGATTCCCACACAGCTTAGCACAAAATATTATCCACAAAACACCACGATTAGCCCCTGTATGGATGTGTAATAGTTAAGGTCTCTGAAACCTTCGACCTCACAACCGACCAACAGTCTAGGTGGGCTAGAGTCACCCCATGCCTTTGCTGACTCAGCAGCTTTGCTGAATTGGGCCTGTCATGAAACACGGGCTGAGAGAGGTGATGGTATGGTTCAGCCACCCCACGGCCTCTTGCCATGGAAGGTCCTGGAGGGAGGTATAAATCAGCAAGACCAGTGCTGCTGAGACGTGTGGGAGGACAGGGAGTGTGTGTCACCTTCCCACCAAGGTTACCTTTTGGAGCTGGGAGATGAGGGAAATGAATCGGTGAGGAAGGCAATGAGGACATCGGCCTTTATATTGCTGCTGGGGCATGGAAGGGATAGCCCCGTGGACTCGCTGGTGGTAAATGTGTGCAAACCATTTTGCAGCTGGAATTTGATGTTTTGCTTGGCGTGAGAGACAACACCCACGTTAGTGGCACACTCCCGCTAGTTGGCCCCAGGGCTTGCAGTGTCCCCGGGAGCAGGGTGGCTCTGGCTGAGGGCTGGGGGATCGGGGAGCACCCCAGCCCGGACCACCTGTGCCTCACTCCTACTGCATACCCACCTCGGGGCTGGGGCTGCGAGCAGGGCAAAGTAACGGCGGCCCTGCATGCTCCGGGAAGCGTCCATAGGAGGGCGAGGGGATGATTTCAGGGGGTAGGGAGTGCTGACAGACGAGCCCCGGGCCCCCTCCCCGGGGGTGGCAGTGGGACTGCCGCCGGGCCCGTGTCGTCGGGGCCGCCCCGCTGGTGTGCGCGCTGCCGGGGATCAGGCTCCGGCCCTTCGCGGGTGGGACGTGTCGAAGGGCAGCAGAGGCGTGCGCTCCTGCACCGCCTCTTTACCTTCCCCAGATTGCATTTTTGAACGGTTTATTTAAAAAATAAAATCCCGAGGAGGCAGGATTTCACCGGTCAGCAGAGGAGTCTCGGGGGGCTCCGGCCGCGGTGCGCCTGAGACTTCCAAGTAAACAGAGTAATGCCCAGCCCGTGTAAACAAGGAGAGGGAGCGCAACTGGAATCAGACTTTGGTCCCCTCCTGTGTATCTCTAGGAGGGCCTGGCCAGTGGACCTGGGCAACTGGGACACCACACACACCCCCCCCCCANGCACGGAGCCTCTAGTGCATAATTTGGTAGGGTTATTTTTCCCTTTTTCTCCTTACGTTCCTGTTTCCCGGGGGGAAGCCGGGGCGATGCGAGCAGCACCTGTGCGAAGAGGCAGGGCTGGCCGAGACAGTGAGGTCCGATGTGGGGCGGCGGGGCTGGGGCTTGCAGGGCAACGGTGCCCCAGTCCCGCACAAGGTACCACCCCCTCCACCAACACTCCTCCGTCTCTGATTCCTTCCCAGCAACGCGAGCGTTTAGCATCCAACCCTCTCCTAAAGGCATGCGCTTAAACAAGCCGAGTATCAACTCCACGATAAAAGTATTGGGTTATTCTGCAACGTAATCTACATCAAAGCCTCGGGGGCTGCCGGCTTGAAAAGATCCAAGATGTTTTCTAAGTCCTTATCATGTCTGTGCTTAGGGGGAGTCATAAATTCCACAGGTCGGACTAACACACGATTCCTCCTTCTCTTCTTCTCCCTTCGGCCACCAAAGGGCTTTTCAGCAGGCTTTTCTCTTTTTTTTCCTCTCTCTCGCTCTCTTTTTTTTTTTTTTTTTTTTTTTTTCACTTTGCAAACAAAGCTCCCTGTTCCGTGTCGTTATGGTGGGGGGAGAGGATCCCCTCTCAACCCGAGCTTCTCTAGAACAACACAAAAAACCAATTATTTAAACCCCAAAACTGTTAAAAAAGATAAGGAGAGTCCCGGCAAATGTGAGCCGTCGGGGGAGTAGGATCGAGGCGGCTGCTCCACACTCGACCTTTCCGGGGACTTACGGGGAGGTCTCTGGCCTAGGAATGGGGTCCCTGGGCTGTCTGCCCGCACTGTTACTCTGGCAATTCCGCCCGAGGCCCGAGGCGACGATGAATGCCGGTTCCAAAGCGAGGTGTCTGCTTCAGACTCGGTCACCGACGGCCGAGAGCCCGTCAACGGACAGCAACGGGCAGCAACTCCTCGCCTCACTCAATCATACCGCTAAACATGTTTCCCCCTGGGGCAGGCATATTCCCTCGGAAATAATTATTTCAGCTCAAGAAGTACAGCTGGAGCTGAAGAAGGAAGGTGGGAAGCCCAGCGTCTGCCTGCGTGAAACGGCCCTTGGTTGAAACTGCGGGGATCAGCATGGAGAGGAGGAAATAGATAAATACATTTTAAATAATAATAATATATGTACATCTCCTTGCAAACGGTGTGGTCGCATTTCCCCTCTCAGGATCTAACAAAATATGAAAAGAAAACGAAGGAAGGAAAGCGGGAGAGAGTGGGTTTCGGGGTCTGGTGCCGGGGTCTCCGCTCCTTTCCCAAGGATGCGGCTCTGAACCAGAGCCGGCGGAAAGCCCCAAAACGGAGGCAGCTGCGGGGCCGGTCCGGGGCACTTCCTTCCTTGATCTGCTCTTCCAGGACTGCAGGGAGAAAAGGGGGGAAACCCAGCTGAGAAAAACCCTCCTTCTCCCCAAACCAAAACAGCCGTGGAGCAAGCCATCGTTGCGGGGACAAATCCTGCCTCTGTCGCAACGAAAGGAAGCCCGGCAAGCCCCTAGACACGCAGGTTGAGGGTGTGCGGGACTCAGAATCACTCTTATTTAAAGAATACAGGGTCCTGTGGGCAGAGCGTCCCCCCGCTCCAGCAGCCCAGTAACTCGTTGCGGCAGCACAGGAGCGGAGGGCAGCTCTGCGACGGCGAGAAACCGTGGGCTTCGCTCTCCCTCGCCGCCCCCCGGGAAGTGCGACGACTGGCAGGGCCCGGTCTCCCCAGTCCTTTCCGTGCTCGAGAGGCAGCTGAGATCACCGTCCAACGAGCAAAGGCAGAACTGGGACGGGGGAGAGGGGAGCGACGTGCTCGCTGAGAGGCTGGACGGACTGGGTGCCTCCTCGGAGCCTTGGTCCTGCAACTCCGCCGGAGCTCGGCCGCTGGTCCCCAGCCGCCCCTCTCGGGCTGGCGTCAGGACTCACCCCAACGCGCTCGCACCTGCCTGCCAGGGGGCTGCGTCGGGGCCGTGCCCAGCGATGCGGACAGGCCGTCGGCCGGGCCTGGCAGACCCCGTCTGTGGGGGTTTTTTCGGGGTGCTGCTCCCTTCGCTGTCTTAAACATCGAAGCCGGCTGCTTCGATATTTATCAGGGGTTTCGGTGAGTTTTAATACGGTCGTTTTTGTCATTTTAACGGCCCCTTCCTCCGTTTATGGCATCATCAAATTCACATCCGCATAGATCGACTGTGTCGGTGCTTATCGGGACAGACGATTACGCTGAAGGGGCGCAGTATGTCTCTTCCAGAGTTACATTTCAGTCTTCTGCTCAGAGAGTGCTGAGGACTGCGAGCCCCGTTTCCTCTCCCTGTTACCCCACCGGTGGGGCGGGGATAAGGCATGATGGTGGGAATGGGCTGCACGGAGAGAAATCCCCTCCAAAGAAGGCGGCTGGCAGGCGTCCCCGCATCCCTACTGTTCTGCTCTTCACGTAGGGTCGCAACCGCGGCCGTCAAAGTCTGTTCTCCAACGACAGGCATTGCATTACCATCTGCGTGAAGCTGCGTGGAGGTATCCTGTTCCTCTCAGACAGGCTATCCACGACGGCTCCGGGAGAAACACCCGTGAACCCTTCCCCGGGAGTGATGCTCCGTCCTTCCCCCTTGAACGACCCGGTCACATAGGGCCACTGACATGGGACCCTCCCTGATCACTCGGGAGCGTTACAGAGTCATAGCAACCGCAAAACCCACTCGTGTTAAAGCGTGGGTCCACGCGACAGACCCAAGCTCAGCACCAAAGGGCCCAGTGCAAGCCGGATAAGAAGCAGATTGTTAGGGAGTGCGGATCGGGACATTGGTCTCTGTAGAGCTGAAATCCACCCTCAGCTGCAAAACACCCCATCTCAGCCACCGCGGGAGGGACACTCCTCAGTCTGCAGAACAGCCAGCCATGGGGAAGGAAAAATACCCCTGAGACAGGGACATTCGGATCTCCTCAAGGAAGCCCCGGGACACGCGTGTCCGTGGGAGAGCCCCGGCAGGACCTATCCGCACCCGCCCCTAGGTGCCGGCAGAATCGCCGAGGACTGCGCCGGTGCTGTGAAAACAGGGGAACGCTCCCGTCCCCATCCTTCTGTTTTGTTTTTTTTTTCTCGGCGGGTGAAAGGTTTTCTCATTGTGTCATGGGAAAAGATGTGAATATGCAAACGTTGTCTGGCATTGTCCTCGCTCAGGGTGAAAAGTTAAAGCATAAAAGCGGCCAGGGGAAGTTGAGAGGGGGCCGCCTCTTCAAAGGGGGCTGGCTGGGCCGGGGAAGCCGGCTGCATCTCACCCGGCAGCCGCCCTGCCACGGCCACCACGGCCAGTGGGTTTCCAAGGCGTCGGGGTGGGAAAAAGCGAGTGTGCGTGGAGAGTGGGGCAGGTCACCGTGTTCCCCGTGGGCTCGGCCACGCTACAGCGAGGGAATCACCTCACGGGTGGTGGGCTCCGGGCAGAGGTGGATGGGTCACCTCCCGAGTACCCCGGCCACGCACCCAGGCGGAGGGATGCTCCTGCCTCGCTCCAGCCTAAGCTACGAGGGTGTTTTAGGCAAAGGCGCTCCCATCCCCCTTCTCTTTCCGGCACCAGGGCCTTGGCTGGGACGATGTGCAGCGCCTGACCTCGAAGCTGGTACACACGCGGGGGGAAAAGAGGCAGCGCCTTCAGAGAATGGCGGGGGGGGGGGGAAGAATTTCTCCTCTTACCTCTCCTTCATCGCCCGTGACCGAGTGGGAGCGGGTGGGAAGCGCGTTAGAAAAAGCAGTAGGCCGTCGCGGTGGAGTTTGTAGTTGCTTAAAACGACCACGACAAAATAGCTTTGTGGATTTTTAATTAAAACTCCCTCCTCCTCCGCCCCTTCCCCCCAGTCCCCAAGCGTGGAGAAGAGCTGGTTAAAATGCTGCCCACAGATCGGTCACGATACACAGCTCCCATATTCCCACCCTCGCCCTTAGATCTCCCTCTCTGTCTTTTGCAAGTCTCTTGATTTCATCCTTTGAACCTGTGATTGGAGGTTAAAGTGCACCAGGTTGCAATGGAAGGAGGAAGCTCTTAAACAATAAAGGCTTGAATATTTAGCTGTGATCAGGTCGCTGCCCTCTCCTTATCTTTTTAAATGCAAATCGTCTTTTAGGGGTAGTAGCTATATACCCAGCGCCTCTCCACGTCACCTGCCTTTGGTGCGTCTGGGCCATTACTAATAGAGCCTTGTAAACAATCGTTAATCATGTAAGTGCTGCCGACCATTGGATTCGGAGCCGGGAGCCGGGAGCGCGGAGCGCAGCGCGGGGCCGCGGCCCCTCCGCCTGCCCCCTCCCCGCCCCGGGCAGCCCGTCCGCAGGCAGCAGTGCAGGCGCGCCGCCGCGACAACCCCGAGCAGCATGCGGAGAGCCGCCGCCGGGGCCCCGCCAGCATGTACGTGAGCTACCTCCTGGAGAAGGACGGGCCCATGTACCCCGGCCCGGTGCGGCACTCGGGGGGGCTCAACCTGACGGCGCAGAACTTCGTGGGCGCCCCGCAGTACGCGGACTACGGCGGCTACCATGTCAACCTCGACAGCGCCCAGTCCCCCGGCCCGGCCTGGCCCGCGCCCTACGCCGCCCCGCTCCGCGACGACTGGGGCGCCTACGGCCAAGGGGCGCCGCCGGCCGCCGGCGCCGTCCACGGCCTCAACGGCGGCTCCCCCGCCTACGGCCCCGCCGACTACCACCACCACCATCACCACCACCACCACCACCCGCACGCCCACCACCACGCCGGCCCCGCGCCGCACTGTTCCGCCGGGGTCACGCAGCCCCTCCACGCCGCCAACGCCGCCGCCCCCGCCCCCGAGCCGCTCTCGCCCGGCGGGCAGCGGCGCGGCCTCTGCGAGTGGATGAGGAAGCCGGCGCAGCCCCCGCTCGGCAGCAGCCAGGGTAAGCACGGGTCGGGGGGCGGGCAGGCGGGCGGGAGGCTGCCGCGCCGGCCGCTCCCCCGGGGCGCCGCCGGCTCTCGGCGTCACCGAGGGGAGAAGCGCCCCGACACAGACTCGGCGGAGGGCCGGTCCTCGGCAGGACGGGGGCTGCCGGGCCCTTCCGACGGTGTGTCCGCGCCGCTGGGCACGGCCCCGGCGGCAGCAGGAGCGGCTCCGCGCTCCGGCGGGGCAGGGCGCGATGGCCCGCGGTCCCGAGGCAGCGCTCGCTCTTCCTCTCGCTGCTCCGGTCGTCCGCTTATAGCCACTTAGAAGATTTTTATAACCAATTATAGTCGTATAAATCATCGGCCGATGTCGCTCCGCGTTTGTTTCTGAGTCACTGGGCGCCTGCCGTTTATTAAGCGCTCTCCGCGCGGCCGGGCCAGCCGAGCGGCGGCCGCAGCTGCCCGCCGACCCCCGGTGCGGCCGGCCGGGAGGTGCGAGGGCGTGACGGACCCACACCCCCCGGTCCCCGCGCCGCGGCCGCGACGGGCAGCACGGGGCTGGCCGCGGACGGCACCGCGTTCCCTTGTGATGTTAAGACCACGCAGAGCCTCTCTTTATTTCCCGCCCCCCCGCATCTGTGACCCCCCGCTTTGACTCACGCCCTCCACCACCCTTGTCTCCTCTTTTTCGTTTTTCATTTTTAGTCTTTTCGTTTGGTTGGTTTTAATATTTGCATATACTAGACGGACTTTCGCAGTAAATAACGACTTCTGCATCCCCCTCTCATCCCCTGGCTCGCCTGACGGCCGACGGGGCTCCCCGGAGGCGGGGAGTTGGGGGTCCCGGCCGCGCCCGCGGCCGCCGCGCCTCGGGGAAAGGCTCGGTGCCCCGGTGCCGGCGGCTGGCACCAGCTACGCCCCGGGTGGCGATGGCACTGGAGCTCTCCCAGGCCTGTCGCGCTTCCCACAGCAGCCCGCGGTGTTCCCACAGTTTGGGCTTGTGCGGTGATGGCCGGTCCCTTGTCTCCATTCAAATTCTGCCTTTGGAGCCAGTGTTTATGTTAATGTGCAGGGCTGGGGGGATGAAAGCGCCTGCCGCCATTTGTTCAGTAGTGGTAATTCAAACAGAATGTGGCTGTCATTAAGGCTTTGAGAAGGGTTTTTCTTTGATAAGATCTCCTTGTCCTGCATTGTTTGGAACTGTGTTCCCTATTCACTGGCTCTGGGGAGTTTTCTCTGATCAGGCTTGTATCTTTACAGGGTGCTTTTGTTGTGGTTTGCAGAGAGTTTACCTGAACAAAGTCAGCCTACTAGCCATTAAGCACCTTAGGGGCAAAGACTCCCCGCCTCGGCTCCCCGGGGAACAGGAGGGCCGGGGACACAACCAGTTAAACCAGAAACCCTCGGGAGAAAGCAGGTCAGCGGCTGCGGGATGAGCGCTGGCCGGCTGCTCACTGCCAACCGCCTCCTTCTTTCGTTGGCTTTGGGTTTTGTGGTGTTTTTTGGGACGCCAAAGTTGCACGTCGCACTTCTAGAGTCTCCAAGTAGTCGTTTTAGTTTTTGGCCGGCGCTGGGAGAGAAGCAGAGAGAGTCAGTCTGGAGCCTCGCTGGGCCCCGAGGTCTCTCCGACAGCCGCTCCCAATTCTCTGCCCTTAGGTCGGAGTTTCTCGGTTAGAAACGAAGCCGACGTGACCTGAACAAGGCTTTTCTTTCTTTCTTTCTTTCTTTCTTTCTTTCTTTCTTTCTTTCTTTCTTTCTTTCTTTCTTTCTTTCTTTCTTTCTTTCTTTCTTTCTTTCTTTCTTTCTTTCTTTCTTTCTTTCTTTCTTTCTTTCTTTCTTTCTTTCTTTCCCCTTTCCCCTTCTTTTTGTAAAAAGCTTCTTCTCGGAAGGGGACGCAAAACAAAACCGAAAGCAAGTGCACAATAAAGATGTCTCAAGTGCAACGCACGGGCGTGCTGCGGCGCCGGGGCTGGCAGCCCAGGCCGAGAGACCGCTCCTGCCTTGCCCTTACAGCCGGCATGCCTGGGCGTTCTGCACCGCGTGTCCTGGGCATTGCGGAGCTGCTCCTCTCTCCTCTGTTCCCTGCGTTCAGTAAAGCCTCAGGCGAGGAGAGGCGAGCAGGGAGCCGGGGAGGCCTGATCCTGCTCGCCCAGCAGGGAGCAGAGTCGTGCTCCACCCGAGCCCTTGGCCTCGTCTTTCCTCATCCCGACCCTGTTCTCCGCAGTTAAAACCAGGACGAAAGACAAATACCGCGTCGTATACACCGACCACCAGCGCCTGGAGCTGGAGAAGGAGTTTCACTACAGCCGCTACATCACCATTAGGAGGAAAGCGGAGCTGGCCTCCAACCTGGGGCTGTCGGAGAGGCAGGTCTGTCCTACGAGTGGGGCTCCCCACACCCGACACCTGTGGCCGGGATGCACGGGGGCCGGGATGCGGGAGGGGACAGATGTCTGCACATAGGGATGTGTGGAGGCCGTGATCGCTGGGGACCGGGATGCGCTGTGGTCGGGATGCGCGGGACAGGGATGCGCTCCCGACGCGCACCCCTCTCGGGAGGGAGACGTCCTGGGGGAACCCCCTTATTCACTCTCCTCTTTTCCCCCTCCCCTCCCTGGCAGGTGAAAATCTGGTTCCAGAACAGGCGGGCGAAGGAGAGGAAGATCAACAAGAAGAAGCTGCAGCAGGCGCAGCCCGGCGGCGCGGAGCCCCTGAGCCCCGGCGCCCCGCTGCAGGCTCCCGCGGCCGGGGCGGCCGCCGCCGGGCTGGGCCCCACCGCCCCCCAGTGACAGCGGCCGGGGCACCGCGGCGCAGGGACTGCCGGAGGCCGCGGCGGGGCCGGGCCGGGCCGGGGCGGATGCGAACCGAACGGAACGGAACGGAACGGAACGGGGGAGATCGCGGGGGCCCGCTGGGAACGGCCCCTCGGCCAATGCACTACACCGCCCCGCGGGGCCGGCCGTGTGTACAGATGTACAGTGTATGTGTCTCGTTGTGCGGGGGAAGCGTGGCCGTTACTTTATTAATATTATTATTATTATGNGGACTGCATGAGGAGGATTTACCGAGGCATAGCCCCACAGACAAGGTATCTCTCTCTGCCTGGGAGAACTTGGGGAAATGGTGGTCACCAGCCCCAAAACCTTGGTGCTGTCTTTTGGCCANGTTCGGGTGGGTTTTTTTTTTACCCTGGAGTTGGTTAGATAAAAGGGGGGCACTGCCTGCCAGTCCGCCCCCTGTGTATCTCAGGGATCGGTCCGAAAGACTTTGGAAATGTTGCTGGGCTAATGATGAACTTTAACAGGAAAACAAACAAACAGCAAATTAAAGCACATTGGTTTTTTTTTTTTTAATATACTTAATTTCATTTTCTTCTTGTAACTGTGAGTATGCAAAACGTTCATGCTGCCCTAAGGGCCAGAGCAGACAAGATAAGGCACTGTTTAAACGTTCAGAAGTGAATTGCTTAATGTTAGACACTTGTAAAAGAGCCCATAAATCCGGTGCTGATAGTCATCCAGCCAGATTTATCAGCCACAGTGCAGAGAAATTGGAAGAATCAAGTCTCCTCTGAAAAAGGTGACCTGTTATGCTGGAGAGAGGAGTCTTGTGCATGCATGCTGTGTCCCATCAGTCACATTATGTGCCATTTCTTACCTCCTTACAGTTTCTGGCTTGTTTGGAGATTTGTTCCAGTTGGTTTTCCAAAGTCTTCTTGTTTTTATGGGCTGTATGTAGGCTTCATCACAGCCCCACCAGGAACAGAAAACCTCAGAAGAGCCCTGTGCTGTACCAGAACCCACCTTGTGCCAGCTGCAGCCCACTTCCACATGCTGGTTAGATGGTGGCGACCACGACAGAGATGACAAACGACTCACCTAGACAGAAATGAAAACTAGAAAATTCCAGCTGATTTGACCAGGTTGCCCTGGCTGTTTGCTGTATGTACTTCACAGCCAGGAGATAACCCTGCTGAGAAGTGAGGCCATGCAGATGGGCTGGGGCAGCCACACTGCATCCAGTGCCTGAGGATGAGCATGGAAGCAGCTGGCGTGGGTCTGGGCCCCAGCAGGGATGGGAGCACTGTCCAGCCCCAAGCATGTTCTGCAGGTTTCTGACTTCCCCAGCGTTTGGCCCCATGTTATTCTGTTGTTCTCGTCACATTTATTTAAGATATTCCATTTGCTTCTCCAGGGCACTTAGGGTTTTTTCATTGCCAACACTCTTCTCATCTATTTCCCCGGCCCACCCCCCACCCCACCCCACCCCTAAAGCTGAAGCCAAATGCCAGCAGGACCTGCAGGACTGCATGAGGAGGATTTACCGAGGCATAGCCCCACAGACAAGGTATCTCTCTCTGCCTGGGAGAACTTGGGGAAATGGTGGTCACCAGCCCCAAAACCTTGGTGCTGTCTTTTGGCCACGTGTAGCTTCATGGCTGGATCAGGAGCTGTGTGCTGTCTGGCTGATGGCAGACGTGTGATTGTGCAAACTTGCTACAGGGCTCTTGCACCTGGGGAGAGATCATGGTGGAAAGCAGCACCTCCAGTGCAGTCAACCTGCTTGATTTTCTCTCTCATGCTTAATCTGTGACATGGGTCTGGCTGGGAGACATGGGTGCAGCACCCAGACAGTTATGCTCGTTGCACATGGGTTTGACACACACCACGTCCTGCTAGGTCCAATGTCCACGGTTTGCTCTGGACCAGAGAGAGACAGGAAGCAGACACATTCCTCTTTGTCTCTAAAAAGTCCTTGGACCTTTTTGAATGAGCTGCTTCCCTGGGGACACTTAAAGTTGAACAGTGCCCATGCTGAGGGGCTTGGCTCTGCAGCACCAGCCTTAAACCAGAGGACAGCAATTACAGAAGGGATGGCCAAATTAAAAGGGTTTTGCAAGGCACCATGACCCACTCTTTCCTCTGTGCTCTCCCCAGGAGGGCACAAGGGCTCCTAGGGGGCAGCGGCCATGCCCTGGGTGGTGCCGTCCCTTCGAGGATGCCCCGTGACACCCAGGGCCGCCCCCGCAGCATTGATCCCCGGCCCGGCTGCTGCCCAAGTTGCTACGCGTTGCTGTGATACGCCTGTCAATAAACCCTGTTTGGATTGTGGAGCAGAGCGCAAGGTTTGTTTGTTTAGTGGTTAGAGGTTCAAAAGTCGGCATTGTCCCACTGCAAACGAGCACAAGTTTTTTCTCCCTAAGGAAAAGCTGGCTGAGGCAGGAGGGAGGGAGAGATAGCGGTGGGCCCTTTTATTTGCTTCCAGGAATAATTAATGGCAGCACGAAAAAAGATGACCACAGAGTTATGAAAGGCCGTCAATAAGTAAATTAATCACGAAGGATCTAGCGCTGTAAGAGGTACAGCTTGGTGTGGTTTTGCTGGCATTTTCTCCATGCTCATGGGGTTGGGGGTGCTGTGGAACTGACAGAGCCCAGGGCTCTTCACCATAATGATGGCACACAACAGCCTCCCGCACCAGCCCAGGCACTACAACATCTCAGACAGTTCCTGTAACCCCTCAGCAGTGTGCTCTTCATTGGTTACTATGAGTTAAAAGTGTCAAAATGTCTCTTTCTTGCTTGTAGGACTTTGGAGAAAGAGAGTTGCCCCCATCGAGGTGAACTGCTCAATGTCCTCGAATGTTTCACATCTCCAAAAAGTTTACTAGAGACTTGTAACCAAGCCCAACACATTTTAAATGTCCCCATCTCAGATCTCCTCCCCTCTTTTTAAGCAAACACTCATTTTCTGAGCTCTCCTCAGATCCATAATGGTGGCAATGCAGAACTTGAATTTCTCATGTAAAAAGGAAGCAACCGAGCAAATTATATCCACACCCAATTTAAAACATTGACCCCCTCCCATGTTCAAACAAATAAACCACCAGTCTTCCGGCTTCCTTTATATTCCTCATGCACCATAAAAGAGTGTAAAAAGGCATAAACTGGATATTTTGTTTGAGTGGGAAATTTACAGGCATCTGGATTGGTTTGGTGGCTGGAACACAACATTGAACCAGAAGCACTATTCGGGAGATGTGAGCTGCTTGTGTGATCCTCTCCCTGCCCAACTCACAGGTGTTATCACATCACACTGTCATGTGGCAGTGAGCTGAGTCAGACTGGTGAGGTACCATGGATCAGAGCTGCAGCACCTTGCCTGCCTGGCAGGGATTGGAGTGGATATCCTTGGAGACCCTCTGCCTAGGATGAGTAAAATCCAGGAAATCATAAGGTTTGACCACAAAATTGCAGAGTGGCAAGTCCCCCTCTTCCTCACTTGAGAGATTTTCATGTTCCTGTCACTGTACAGTAACAAAGCCCTTAGGATCCTTTCTCTTGCCTTAGGTCTTAGCAAAATAGAAGAGTTTTTAAAGAAAGCTCTTTGAGTTTGGGGCAGGGAATGACCATACGTGTCACAGTCCACTGTGGGGAGAACAGAAAAGTCCTTAGACAGAGGACTTGGACGGCATCTAAAGCAAGAATCTGCTTTCTGTCATCTTGAGTATCTTCTAGGGGCACATTATGTGTCCTCAGCCTGATAGCTGAGCACTCTGGATCTGTAATATGAAGACAGTAAGCTTTTTCAAAAGTGAAGAATTGCATTTTGTCAGCAGTAAGCAACAACTTCAGAGACTCCTGCTTTTTGCCCACATGAGTGGCTTTGTCAAGACACACTCTTTCCATCCATGCGTGAAGCAGTGCCTAGAAGAACACATCCCAGCCATATAACAGAGGGTAGAGCCCATCCTTCAGAAACTGAGGGGAGGTGATTTAAATCCTGGCTCCAGAGGGCTGTGTGAGCCCATAGATTTCTCTTTGGCTCTCCATCAGCAGAAGGGAACTGAAAATCATGGAATTTACAATTCTGTTGACACGACTCTGCTGGGTGCAACACTCTGTAGCCAAAACTGATGATCAAATACTTTCTCTGGGTCCCACCCTAGCTAATGGAGTTACAGCTGAAAGCAAAAGTTGAGCTGATGCCAGAGATGCAGCACTGGAGACCTTCCAAGAACAAACAGCTTGTAAATGGTAAAGAAAGTCAGCAGGATACGAGTCTGCGGAAGGCACGTCCAGCTGCACAGGTAACTCAGCAAGAAACCAGGCCACCTTGCAGTGAGAGAGCATGAGATAGGTGGGCTGATGCAGCAAAGGACAAGTGCCAGGGAAAGGTATGTTCAGAAACTCCTGAGCAAAACAATTCTGATTACTGAGTGAAAGCCATAGCAGGGAAAACAAGGACAGATAGAGCCAAACTCTCCTAGAAGCCTTAGCAGCCCTCTGGGCTTTGCTCCTGCTGAGCCCCTCGGTGGAGCAGGGCCTTCCCCCTCTCCTCACTGGTCCTTCTCACCTGCATGTTCTGCTGCACCATCTCAGAGGAACATAAGCAGTTTCTTCTAATTAATGTCTCAGCTTCTGCAATGCTCTAAATTCATTTCTTAGTTTTTGTCACTTCCAGAAGTTAAACATACCTTCTTTGAGAGAGGGGAACAGACACTTCCTTGCAAAGGGACAGGAAACATTTGAGCTATTCACTAAAGCAAATAGTTTGTTGCCAGGACACTCAAGTCAGAGGCATAGGAATCCCTTTCTAGCCCTCTATTTATAAATGGAATTATCGTCTATTCTGGGACAATACCTGCTGGATCCATCTGCAGATACTTTCAAAGCATAGGAAGTATGGGAAAAGAGGATGAAAACTCATGAATGAGTCTCCTTTCATGCTCACGTGGATGTCTTGATACAGATCCATGACATTCAGCAGACCCCAGTCCAATTAGCTACTGGCCAAATGGCAGGTAACAGGAATAGTTTTCCTCTTGTTCCTAATTTCCTCTAATTATAATAATATCTAACCTAACATAACCTAATCTATCTGTAATAGATAGTCTATCTAATGTAATATCTAACCTATTGGTCAAGGTAGAAGTGCATAATTCACCTTCTCAAAGGTCTCGTGTGCTTCATTGAATCTCAGAACAGTTTGGGTTGGAAAGTCATGTAGTCCAAGCCCTGGCAATGAGCAGGGACATCTTCCACTAGATCAGGTTCCTCAGAGCCCTGTCCAGCCTGACCTTGCATGTTTCCAAGGATGGGGCATCTACTACCTCTGGGCAACATGTTCTAGTGTTTCATCATCCTCACTGTAAAAAACGTCTTCATTATATCTCATCTAAATTCCTCCTCCTTTAATTTAAAGCTTCTGACTGCTCATTTCCAACCCACTGAGCCCTAGTACTTGAGCTGGATTGAAGACAACTAGACAGATGCCCAATATGACATCTGGATTCATTATGTATCTCCTGGCACTCCTGTGTAACAGGCAGGTTTGGGAAGAAAGCACTTCTTATACTGCCCTTGCAAAAGACAAGAACAAGCCAAATGGAGCACATGGACCGTTCCTGCTCTCAGCATTCTTCTTCCCTTAGTCAGATGGGTATTTTTTGGCAGCTGTTGCAAGGTCATGTAGTTTTGCTTTTGAGTCAGATCCTGTTTCCCTGACATGCCTTGTTGCTCTCCATGGAGTCACAGCCCATCCTTCAGATAACTTGCATAAAGCCAAAGACCTTTGTGAGAGAAAAGCTGCCTTATCTCTGACATTCTTTGGAAAGAGAGGCTCCTCACTGCAGAATGTCCTTTCCTCTGCAGGCAAGCAAGACAAGCTTTCAGCTCTGGAAACTGAGATTGCTTGTGGTCTAATTTTTCCATGCCGTGGTCTGGCCATTTTAACCCAAAAAGGCTACAAGGCTTGCTTGGCTCCTTGCTCCCATAAGTAACAGAAAAGCCAGTTTGGGCTTCCAACAATGTGTTTCTTGTAAGCAAGGCCTTGGAGAACATCCTGCTTTAAGACTCAGACATTGGAAACTAGGGATATGATTCAGGGGTCTCCACAATCAGGTGATTCTCAGGATTTTTAGGATCTCAATTCTGCATTTAGGCATCTCAAGTAAATGATGGTCAAGACATGGACAGCAGAGGTGTTTAAGGTCCTAGATTCAGCAGGAGTCAGGAGGTACTAGCATGCAAGATTTTCCTTCCTTCACAGAATCTTAAGGGTTGGAAGGGACTTTGAAAGATCCCCTAGTCCAACCCCCTTGCCAGATCAGGACCACCTAGAGTAGGTCCCACAGGAACTCGTCCAGGTGGGTTTTGAATGTCTCCAGAGAAGGAGACTCAACAATGTATCTGGGCAAAAATGAGCCAACCGCTGTCACAGAGACTGTCAGAACTCATATAAACAGTTGTGTGGCAGTTAATTATAGAGATCTCTAAAGATAACTCTTTCAATTACATTTTAGGGAAATTCCAGTCCTCACCTAAGCTAGGGATTTTTTTCTTTTGTTATCATTTGTAAAATGTAAGAATGTGAGGGGAGATTTACAGTAACTCTGGGTGAGAACCACTTCCTATCAGCACTACTGAAGAATTTTTAATCTAATTTAAAAGACAAATGTGATGATTTATGAATCGTAAATTGAACTAACAGGATTATTTATTTTTTTAATGTATATTAAGTCAGTATACTGCTTCTCTGGTAATAATATTCATTATTTAGATCTTCTTGGATCCTCGGGATACTTATATGCATCTATCGATGTAGAGGTAACCACAGTGAGCTGAAAAGGGGTCTCTAAAAACATCTTGTGCAACTGCTTCGAGGAATGCAGTGACTCAGAAGAAAAAGCAGCTCTTATCAGGAGCCTTTTTCTTCCTCCAGGACTTCAATCTAGAAACATGATCTTTTCTCTGCTCCCAGTAACGACACCCTGCTCTTCCAAAGCCAGAGCAATGCTTTGGACCTCTCTTTCATTCTTAGTCACTCCCTTGCCAAGCTTTTGTCATGGCTCCAAAGGTGTTTTCCATTCTCAGAGGCCTGGCCTCTGCTGACAGCTCCAGCCAGTAAAACATGCCCTATGTTATCTCCTTGCCTGTGAGCACATGCTCCTCAACTGGGGCAGGAAAATGCAACCCTAACACTGGTGCAATGGAGAAGCTGCCCTAGCAGAGGCAGCTGGGGTTGAGACAGCAAGAGCTCAGCAGCCTCACCAAAGTCCATGGCAGTCCAGGGGAGTCAGCCTTCTCCCATGCACATGCCTCCTCAGACATCCTACCATGGGCACCTGCAAATTCACCTCCTTCCCTTCTTGGACTGGTGAACTAATATTATATTGCCTGTGGGCTGGGAGTTGCCATCACAGGTATCCTGGTGCTGGCCCCTTATGTATGAAACACCAAAATTCAAGTGTAGAATGAGAAAGAAAAGAAAAGAAAAGAAGGAATTTTCCTGTCTGAGAGATGAGGAGTGAGGCCACTTCTGCCATAGGAAGGGGAAGAGCTGGGGCTGCAGTGCCAAGTGCCCCTGGGGCAGGAGGATGCTGGGCTCCCCTTCTCTCAGGGATCCCTGCTGCCTCCCTGCCCAGAGGAAGCCCAGGCCCAGCTATTGCAATGCCACTCACCTTGACCTGGCAGCTGCCTGTGCCCCATGGGGCTCCTGTGGTCAACGGGAAGCTTAGACCAGGCTGAGGTCTGCTCTGAGGTCCAGAGCAGAGATACTGCTGAGAGGGACATAAGTAAATGCACCATGGCAGCTTGCAGAGACCGTGAAAAAAGAAGAGAGGGAAGAGTGGCAGCCCAGCAGGCACTGCTCCTTTCCAGTCAGATGCCACCATGCTGCTCCCTTCTTTGGCCACCCAACCTGCTCAGCTCATCAGTCTTTCCTGACAGCCCAGGGGAAAGCAAGGACTGGTGGAAAGAGCTGTTCAGAGCACGTCAGCACAAACCAGTGATTCATGCTGGAGTAATCAGCGCTGTGGTTTTATCTGACTTTAAATGTTTCAAGAAACACCCCTGATGTTTGATCTCACACAGTATATTTTTCCTCATGAACACCACACTCTGGGCACGTTGTTTCATGAAAGGTATGAGAATCTGCTTTCTCCCAGATCAGCACATGAACAGATCCCTGCAGTAGTGCTCTTCAAATTCCAGTCAGTCCTGGTTTAGAGGCTCTCAGACTGGCTCCCTGCTGCTCACTGCTCTGGCACCCGGCAGCGTCAAAACCCAAGAGCAGAGTATCTGTCTCACAAAGTCAAGTTCAGTGTGGTGGCATCTCTTCACTCTCACAGAAATTTTCTGAAGTTATCCAGAACCTGCTTAAGATGATAGAGATCGTCCTTGTTGTTCTCAAGATGCCCACTTGATAAGCCACAGAAGTGAAGGTCAGGCTACATTCCTACTGGTGTCCTGGGAAACTCAAAAGTACCAGGAAATATTCCTGGGCACTGCAACTCAAGCAAATGGATTGGTAAGTGCTTAGCATCATCCACAGCCAGCTTTTGGCTTTGTCCAACTATTGCTAGCCCAAGGAACTGTTGGGCATAGTTTGAGAGTTAGTACAAGCAAGAGACTGTTTCCAGGAGGTAGTCTGGATGCAACCAACCTGTTCTAGAGTGTAACAGAGAAGTTGTCTGCATATGGATCATTTAGAAGCTAGCTTCAGTGCTGAGGAGTGATCTGAGACATGCTCAACTCATCAATGTAGATGTAGTTTAACATTCCTAAGTGGCATTGAAATCACATAAGGCAGTTCAGGAAAGGCCCTTCTCATGCTTTTATAAGAAATCTTGGATATGTGCAAATATGAACAAACTTAGTGAGGTCTCTCAGGTCATCTACTCCTTTGTGCTTATTTCCTTATCAGGAAGGCAAAAACAGCAGAATCAGGGAAGGTGCTCCAGCTGTGCTGAACTTGTAGTACTGATTTCTGCTGTTATTGCCAAGAAGCTGCCCAGAACTGAGCCTGTACAGTCAGTGGGGATGAATGGGCAAGAGGAGGACAGCTGCCAACTCCAACCTCCTGGCACACTGATCAAGAGCAACCGGAGTCTTCAGCTTTCAGGAATTGCTACTTGCTTTTTCACAGCCAAAATTGTTGTCATGCCAGCATCTCTGTACTGTGAGCCTGGCACAGGCTTGGGACATGTTTCACGAGCATGTGCTTTACATAAGGGAGATCTGTGACCACAACTGGTCACTTACAATTTCTAGCAGAATCCAGTTGTCTCTGTGCAGCTCAGCTGCTCAGCAAGCACCTTCTGCTTGCTACTTGCATCCCCTATCTCTCCTCTGCTTTGCCATTCAGCTGCCTGCTTTGCATCTCTTGCTTTGCATCTCCCTCTGCAGAGACCCTACTGCTCTGCAATGGCCCAGTGAATGGATTCTGGTGGGAGTGAAGGGGATCTGAGTAAAAGAAAGGAAGAGAGGGGGAGAGAGAGGGAATGGGAGAAAGAGAGAAAGAAAGAGAAAGAGAGAAAGAGAGAGAGAAAGAGAGAGAGAAAGAGAGAAAGAGAGAAAGAGAGAAAGAGAGAAAGAGAGAAAGAGAGAAAGAGAGAAAGAGAGANNNAAAGAAAGAAAGAAAGAAAGAAAGAAAGAAAGAAAGAAAGAAAGAAAGAAAGAAAGAAAGAAAGAAAGACGGAGGCAAGTCACGGCAGGGCGATGCGGGTGGCCGACCGTGGCCTGTCCCGCCCGCACCGGCGGTGCGCGCCCCTCGGGCGGTGCAGGCTGCGCTGCGGCGGAGCGGCCGGCAGGGGGCAGTATGTGCGCGGGAGGTGCTGCGGGCCCGGGCGGAGCTGCCGCCCGCTGTCCCGCGCCCGCGGTGGAGGGCGAGGCCACCCGCACCCTCGTGAGGGGCTTTCTCCCGGCTCCGGGGGCGTTCTGCCAGCACCGACATCCTCCGCTGAGCTGCGACCCTCAGCGTCTCCGCTGCAGCGGTGAGCAGCAGAAACCAGAGCTGCTGAAGAAAGCCGTTGTATGTCCTACATCAACCATGCTTGAATGACTGAACAAATCCCTCCCATCCTCACTCTTCTATCCTCGGATCTCCACACACATAAAATCACCGGTATCCTCCTTCGCAGCTGCTCTCCAAGAGTCTGGTCCAAAGCCCATGCAAATCAGTCCTATTGGCTGCAGTTAGTTTTGGACCATGGCCTAGATCTCCTTTGCTGGCTCTTGGCTTTGTGCCTCTTGCATGCCCTCACTTGGAACAGTCTCTGTCTGCCTGAAGGCTCTCTTTCTTCAAATTTCCCCTAGTCCCATTTTGTTCAGGATGCCTCTCTACACTGAGTGAATGATGCCCTCGGATAGCATACTGGGATGTAGCAGGAACCATCTAAGAGATGGCGAAAGATGGGGAGATTACTGACAAAGGGTGTCTACTGGAGTGTCAGCAGGGAAATAAAGGTAGACCTCAAAAGGAAACTTAACCTAGGCAAGGAGGTTCTTCAGCAGGCTAAGGCAGGAGACTGACAGCGAAGAGAGCATCAAACTGGTACATGCATTACCTCTGTTTCAAACAGGACAGTGTTGGTGAGGTGAGGTGAAGGTGATGAATGACAAAGGGACTGTGCAAAAATAGAGCTGGGACATTTTCAAAGGCTCGCTTCATTCAGCCTCCTTTTCCTTGGGTATACACTGACTATAGTCATGGTATTGCTGACAGGGCCATGCCTAATCTGCTTCTCAAGCTGTCTAGTGAGGAGGCTTACAACCTCCCCAGGCAGTTTCTTCTGTCTCTTCTTACTTTTCTTGCTGCAAAAAGCAAGAGTCTCAAGGCATCTATTCCATCCACATTTCTTCTTGGCATTGCAGCCCCCCGCACAACAGGCACAGGACAGTTCTCTTCTCTGCAGTCATGTCATTGTTTCTAAAACTATTTCTCTTAGTGTGTTCCTATGGCCAAATTTAAATATAGGCTGCTGCCTCCAGTTTGATTTTTTGACTTTGGGTCCTTGCAAGGATCGAGTCTGTCTGAGTAGCCTTCAGTTTCTTCTCATACTCATGAACTTGAAACTCATTCCTGATTATTAGAGCTGCAGCTTTTCCCTGTCTCTAAATCCCCACGTGGAGGCTGAAGCAGTGAAGGAAACTCAGTGAACATCCTCCTTCCTCTAGTCTCACTTTCCACGAGGAGTTCTTAAGGTTCCCAAGGCTTTCACTCATGTCTTATTTTCCCTTATGAGCTCATCCCTAAGCAGAGTCCATATGGGCCAGAAGAATGACTAACATCCAACGGTGGAGTTACGACTGCTTGGAGGAACAGAAGTGCTCTCCAAGCACTTCACAAGCTGGTTGGCAAAATCACCACCCATGGGTTTTACTTCTCCCCCACTCACTCAGCAGTTGTGCTGCATCCATGGTCACAGAATCATAGAATGGTAGGGTTGGAAAGGACCTTTAGAGATCATCAAGTCCAACTACCCTGCAGAAGCAGGTTCACCTAGATCGGGTCACAGAGGAATGTGTCCAGGCAGGTCTTGAAGATCTCCAAGGAAGGAGACTCCACACCCTTCCTGTGCAGCCTGTGCCAGGGCTCCCTCACCTGAACAGTGAAATAGTTTTTTCTTATGTTTAAACAACTTGTGTTCAAACGGCTTGTGTTCCAGCTTCATCCCATTACCCCTTGTCCTGTCACTGGATACAATACAAAAAAGGGATGCCCCAATCTCCTGACACTCACCCTTTAGATATTTGTAAATATTAATATCTTCCCTCATCTCCTCTTCTCCAGACTAAACAGCCCCAGGTTCCCGCAGCCTTTCCTTGTATAAAAGATGTTCCAGTACCCTGATCATCTTGGTGGCCATGAGCTGGATTCTCTCCAGAAGTTCTCTGTCCCTCTTGATCTGGGGAGCCCAGAATTGGACACAAGACTCCAGATGAGGCCTCACCAGGGCAGAGTAGAGGGGAAGCAGAATCTCCCTTGACCTGCTGACCACACTCTTCTTGATGCATCCCAGGATACCATCGGCCTTCTTGGCCATGAGGGCACATTGCTGGCTCATGGTTAGTTTATTATCAACCAGGACTCCCAGAGCTGCTCTCCAGCAGGTCAATCTCCAGCCTGTACTGGTGCATGAGGTTGTTCCCTTCCTATGTGCAGGACTCTGCACTTTCCCTTTTTGAACCTCATGAGATTCCTCTCTGCCCAACTCTCAAGCTGGTTGAGATATCGTGTGGGTCAGTCTCCCATGGTCCTGTGGATCCTGGGTCCTGTGAGTCAGTCTCCTCTGCCTCCCTGTCTGCCTCTGCCTGGTCCCCAGATCCTGCAGGAGTACACAGCTCTTGCTTTCCATCAAAGCCAGTACAGGTCTAAGTGCAGGGTGAGTTATTTCTGAAAACAAGAGAGATGGCACTTTTTGTAGGACACTGAATATTTTATTGGATCAGTGAGCTGAGATGTCTCATCCAGTTGTCTCATGTTTGCTACAGAAACAGCAGGCAGAGAAGGAACACTAGCGCTTTGAGTTAATGCATTTTGCCACTGTCCCTTCAGACTGGGATGTGATAGCTTTCTGTCTCCTTCCCATTCACGGGTTCGCCCCAGCTTTGCCCTTACCTGACAGTTGTTCCATTTGCATCATTGTTTTCTGTCCCACTCTTCATTTTATGTAGCCCTGAGGCAGAAAAGGGGTTGGAAAGTAAAATGTGCCTCTTGTCTTTCTCTACCACTCTCCTGGCTCCCAGCCTCAACTCCATTCCTGTGCCATGGAGGGAAGTGCTGTCTCTCCAGTTGCTCTCTACTTGGCTGGCTTTCAGCTCCTGCTGCATTCTCCTCCATCTCCCACTCCATGCTCCTTAACTAGGCAAAGAGCCAGGCTGGCATCTCACAAGTGTGCAGAAGAAACACTGCATCTGCCTCAGTCTGACTTCCCCAACTTGATGCTGGCATCACCTACTGGCGCAAGCTTCTTTCTTCCTTGGTCTTGACCTTTCTCGGTAAAAAACTGTTCCCTTGCTGAGCCTCCCTCTCTCTCATCTCTCCAGTGTTTGCATGTTTACAAATAGTGAAGAATGGAGCCCTGTTGTATCTAGTGACCACAGCTGGAAAAGAAGCACAGACACTAAGATCTTACCAACAAGCTACTGCTGCTCTCAGCACTCTGTCATCTAATCACTGGGACTCTACTGGGAGGACAGGATTTCTCATATCTTCCATCAGCAGTGCCAATGTGTGGATAAGATAGGATAAGAGCAGTCAGAGGAGCAAATGGCACTTTGCTGGAGCAGGACATAAATTTGTCACCACGAGTGGATTTTTATCTATCTCCCACATTTCTGTATTTTCTTGACACTTTCCAGTACCTGCTTCTAAATCAATTGGGATGATTTTTTCCCAGGAACCGTGAGGTACTCTATGAGATTTTGCCAAAATCAGCTTTATTTAGAGCCTCGAGCAAGCTGGACGTTGTGTAGCTGCTCTGTAGTGTCTAAGGACAGTTGGAACAAACCCTGCATCTAACAGTGAATTAACACTAACGTAGACAGACTGCAAGAAGTGGAAATCTCTACTGGAATCTAAACACTTTCTCTTAGTGTATGGATCAAGAGGAATGTGGAGACTCGTCAGGAAACTCCATCACATCCCAAGGGTGAATTAAGCTTTTGCAGAAAAGTTGAGAGCTGCAATTAACAGCTAAGTAAAACACAAAAAATGCCTGGTTTCTATATCATGACTTGTTCCCTAGAAGCAGAACAGCATTCCCAGCTCATGAGCTCATTGGCATCGTAAGCCTGTAGCTGTTGAGATCTTGGCACTGCATTACTTACCTTTTCTTCACTCTTCTCCATTAGTGCCTCCCTCTGGCTTCTCACTATGACAAAATAAAACATCTACAGCCTCCACTTGCCTCTCTTCTAACCCACCTGCTTGCAGTGCCTGCTCATCCTTCCACCTGTCCACTCACTGATAATGTTGCCTTCCAGAACTGCTTGGAGTGCCGTTCCTCCCATAAAACAGAAGTTGCTTAGAAAATCCTTTGGCCTTTAGGAGACTGTTTTAAAGAGAAGGGAAATGTGTTATCTTCTCCTTGCTCACAAGAGAATAGATGATAGGCTATAACTGCAACAGATAAGACTGGTTAGAAGTTAGGAAAATGCACTTATGGCAGGAATAGCAATGTATTGAAACCAAAGGAGACTGGGAAATCTGCAACTTTGTAAGGTTTAGTGAAGAGGACAGAACAGCGTGTTTGAAGTGATCCTGCTTTGGGCAGAGGGATGGAGTAAAAACCTCAGTGGTTCCAGTTTCAGTTCTCTTTGCTGCTTTGGGGATGCTCCTAAGGAATCCCCTTCATTCCTATGTCTCTATATGCACTATAGCCCTTTTCTCTGCCTTTACCTCTACCTAATCACATGCACAGCTCAGAATGCTGTCTTGCACACCTGCCATCACATGTATCTCTTTCTGTCTGAAGTGATGAACATAACTAACCCACCAGTGATGTGGCAGCCAAGGGCAACACTGTGAGATTTCAAAGCTCAACTCAAGGAACCAGCTGTGATTTTGACAACCAATTTGACCACTTTCTTTCAATGGGAAAAAATACCTTCAAAGTAGAGGGGCTTATCCCCTAACCTGATTTTTGGTAATCTTTGTTCTTGGGATAAAAATCCATATTACAGAGTGAACTGAAAAGAAAAGGACTTGCTATTCTGCAAGCTTATCTTGAGCAATGTCACCTCACACAGTCTCACCCTTAGCCAAATACTGACTCACCAACAAGAGGTTAGCAGCAGAAAAGGAGAGAGAGCATACTAAGTGACCAATCAGCTCTCACTGCTGGAAGCCTTGCAGGGAATGAGAGACATGTATGTTCAGTCAGGGAGACCTGAGCAGTTATGTTGAAGTGTAGTTAAAAGGCAGGATTCAAAGGTACTGCTTTGCTACCACTTGCTACATGGAGGTACAGGCTCCTCTCCAGGACAGGCTGCACTCAAATCACGGCTCTGAAGCCCTACAATGCCGCACCCAGCTAAGACTCCCAGCAGGTAACTGTTTGCTTTTCTCTAGAGAAGGGTTTGGGCCCAGGGAAGTGGTGTTCAAACACAGGTCGGGACATAGTCTGCACAGCCCAGGACCTGGTATCACTCCCCTACTCCACCTTGGTCCTGGGACAGCTTTGCCTTCTGCTACAGACTGTGAATGCTGTTTGTTCTCTCTCATAGGAACTCCCTGTCCTGATTCTGTCTTCTTCTTACACGAATGAAGTCACTGAACCCTGTTTGCCTCTGCTTAGCACTTTGAGGTCTACAGGAATGTCCAAAACAAGCATAGCTAAATATATAATGGCAAGTACTGCCTGCTCAAATGAAATACCAGCATGCTACCAGTCGCTCATAGAGACAACTCTTTTCTATTATCTGCTATCAAATTTAGCCCTGCAAGTGGAGACACAAACCATCATAGTCTCTGCTTTCTATGTTTGCTAATCTATTTTACTCTCGACTCTTAAGTACACAGTGACAAGGCATTTCTGAGCAGATTATTTTCTCCATCTGCATCAAGGGACAGGGAGGACATGAAGCTGCCACTAGCACCAGCTTATCATACCCAGATCAGCTCTGACATGTAACAAAGCCCATCAACTCCCTCTTTGCCAGCGCTTTCAACATGAGATGCTGCAAACCTGCTTGAGTTGCTTCTGTTCTTGGCATGTTGATCCAGCTCATCCTCATCTCTCAAATTTCTTCCCTGTCTATGTACTTTTGGGTCATTCATGAAGAATACACCTGTTTTCCGAGGCACCTGCCTTGTGTGCTCAGTGGGTCATGATGGAAGGAGTCAGGCATTACGGCTGCTGTGAACATGGGATCCCTTCTAGAGGCACCTGGATCTGAGGTAATACAACTTCAGCCTCTCCTCCTTCCATTAGTTTTGCTACTGGAAACAAATAGTTCCTGGAACAAGCCCAGATACAGGACAAAGAGTGTGTGAGGCCTAACAGTAGAGGAACTATGTGTTTGAGTTTCCTACTCCATGAATGAGGCTGGCCAGGCATGACTTTTCACTGAGGCACACTGGGGAGAGAGAAGGACTCAGCTCATTTCCTCAGCATTTTATTTGTAACCGTATATGTTGTGATTCCAGAAGCAATAGGGAAAAGAAGAGCTGTTTCCAGGACAGCAAGTGGTGAGAGGAGAGCAAGTGGAGAAAGGCAGAGACAAAGAGAAGCCTTGTCTCCATGCACTTTTTGCTTTGCTCCACTGTTCTTTGTGCTCACAGTTAAAGTACTGCTGGGGCATACTGGTGCAGGCAAGGTGCACAGAGAGATATTGTAAAGGATGCTGGAAGCCAGTGGGGCAGGAGTTATGAGGATAATTGATACATGAAAGTAAGTAGTTGATAAAGTAGACAATATTCCCTGCTAACATGGGCACTACAGTGTTTCCACTTTTCATTGTCCTCCCTAGATGCTAAACCAGACCACTGTAAAAATATCCTTGAAGATCTTGTCATTCTTATCCCTGTCTGGAGTATAAGAATGCAGAGAGAGAATTGCCTTTCTGAGTCAGTTTGTTGGAAGCCAGATGTGTGTCTCTGTATGTATGGGTTGCCTGTGTTTATGAGGAAACCTTTCAGAACAACTTTGTAAACTGCCAGGAGTGAAGGGTGTCCAAAGTAAGCCTCGAAACACAATGCTTAACTACCAACAACCCTGCCCAGTGTGAAGGCCACTTTGTAAGGTGCATTGCCCAGCCCAAGAGACCCTGCTTTGCTGGTCTTTGAAGGGCTGACATCCTATCCCTGATTGCACTTCAAAGGGTGGCAGCCTTCCTGAACAATGTTTCTTCTCTCAGCCAGCAAGATCTCACTCCAGCCATGGTCATGACAGCAGTAGCAGCAAACTCAGTGTGGGAGGTAGCAGGCAGGCCTCAGTGCAAAGACTTGCACACCTTAGGTTAAATCACTACTTTCCGAATTGATTTATGGGTATCATTATTCATATAGAAAGGGATTTTCAGGCAAATGTGTGGGTTTGTAATGGAGAAGACAAGCCTTCTAAGCCTGTCTTTCACATGGCCATCACTGCAGGATCCTGGGATGTGGTCCTGTATGTGGGAGGTAGAGGTTAGCACAGAGAAGGCATGATCTTCTGCTTCCCTTCTCCAGCCTCAGCATGGCCACAACAGAGGCTGCTGGATGCAGCTTCTCAGGCAGCAGCAAAACAGCAACAATTTTATGGCAGGACCTGGGCTGTGTTTGACAGCAGGCCCCAGCTCCTGGCCAAAGTGTGCCTAGCTGCATGTCATTAGTGTTAGATGCTCAGCACTGCTCAGAAAAAGAAGAGGCATTAAATATTCTGCCTTGTGGTCCTCCATGTAATAACAATCAATATCTCAGCAGTGCAGAGGCAGAGAAGAAAACTTTCTTCTGCAGTCTTGGGGGATGTGTCTGAGCAAAGTAGGAGCAGTGAAGGTGTTGCCTGTGCAAAGTTGCATCAAGATCTACAGCCTTACTGTCTCCTCTGGAGCCATAGGTAGCTCTCTAGAGTTCTTGGTGTTCATATCAGGTGCACCTGGGGAGAGGAAAATTATCCTCAATCTTGCTCAACTTTTCTTTAAAATAATTAACTCTGAAAACATATGATTCTTGGGGACATACCTCTCACACAAATACCCTTAAGGGACTTGACCATTGCCTGAGAAGGAAATAAATACCTCCTCACACTTTTAATCTTTTGCCTAACTTTAAAAGTCAGAATTTTTAGGAATGTGTGTGGAAACCCCATTCTAGGGCTAAAGGTGATTAAACATTAATTATGAGCTACTTCATAATATAAATTATGAACTATTTCATAAAGGAAGGAGTATTTCCTAGGAAACATGGTTATGTCTGGACAACTGATTTTGGTGAGATGACACGACGTTCAGGCAGCTTTGCAACTCTATTTGTCAGCTTTGTCTTTCACCAGCACAGTGCAGGGTGGCTACTCTGCCAGGTGAAAGCTACTATGACCTTTTAACTTCACAAGGTACCAGAGATGTCTTGCTTCAGTGAATGCTAATTTTTCTATTAGTGCAGTTGTGAAAATAATTAATATCTATTTTTTTAAGTGCTAAACCCATAAAATATGTCGATTCTTTGAAGAAAAATGCTTTATTCTTTAAAACTAAAGCATGCAGATCTGACTCTATTTCCACTCAAGAATATACCTTGTCATCAGTTCTGCAGCCTCTTCATTTTTTAGGGAGAAAATCGAAACCAAAGGCATTACACTAGAGAAAGGACAGGCAAAATTTCAGCCGTGGTTTATGATGTTTACACAGGGCAATGTGCTGCATGAATTTTAGCAAACTTGGTGGTATTTTGTATGATAGACATCCTTTCTGCAGCTAGATCTATTTTTACAATGGCTTACGAATTGCAAGATCAGTGCCAGAGACTGCAAAAGGGTACATGGGAATCTTTCTGTATTACAGCTTGATGCTGATAGTGATGAGAAATGCTGAGGTTTAAAAACGACTTTATGATCTGCAAAAGTCTGAGAAAATGTTACATGAAGTAATAGTGTGTTTTGCTTCTCAAGCAGAACAGCTTTATTTGAATTTTGCTCATGTAATCATCAGTAAAGTTTTCATTCATTAGCTGCATGTTGATAAATAAGGACGTACACTCAGATGATAGATTCCTCAGGCAACTTTCAGGAAAAATGACCAGAAATGTCCATGTTTGAACACACAGCTTAATGCCCACAAAGGAAAGGAAAGCAACAGAGAAATTACCCGTTCAGCTCAAGACTCCATATTATTATTAAAAGTTCCATACAAGACGGAAAACAACCGAAGAGTTGTGTCAAGCTGCTTCCTCTCCCCCTCGCTTTCAGCCCAAGGATTGGGAACATCCTCTGGCCAGGGTGGGACAGGCCCTCCTCTTCCTCCTCCCCGTCTCACGGCACTCCCGGCCCCGCCGCGTCGAAGGGACTGTGGCGGTCCCCGAGGGATGCTCAGGGATTGCTTCTACTGGGAGCAGTTCTAGAGCATCCCCGTGGAGGAGAAGAGGCAGATTCGACAGACCCACAGGAAATCCAGGCATTTACTGCTTCCTTCTAGTCTCTATTTTCTGATTCTAGTTTGGGTGTGTCGTATTTTACTTGGCAGTCGCTGGAACAGCTCTTTTCCCTTGTACAGACTGCCCATTCCCGCCGGTGTTGCGACGGGGAAGATGTCTCTGGCAATAGATGGGCAAGCGGCTGAAAAGTAGACGTGCAGGGGCCGAGGTGGCCTAGCCGGGCTCTCCTCCACTTCGGGCCGGGCCAGACAGAAAAATAACACCTGGAAAAAGGCACCTGGGGAGATAGCCGGCCCTCAGCGTCCGCTGGGGTGTAAAGCCAGGGCTGCGAGAAAAACCATGCAGAGGGCTCCGCCGAGCCGGGAGCTTGTACGGCAGGGAAGGTTCTTTTCCGAGCTTGCGGGAAAAGGGGAAGAGAGTAAAGAGCTTATCCCCAAAGGCAAACGTCCCTGAAGAGCAGCCCTGATTCCCCAGGACATGTACCGCTCTCGGCTCACAATCCGATCTGCATCTGCTCGCCGTCTGGAGATCACTCGTGGAATTTCTGGCGCATCTCTGGGTTTGCTGCCACACCCCGGGAGGGAGCAGTGGAGTAGCGCAGCCCCGCGCACCGCGCAGCCCCCGCCGCCGAATCCCGACGGCCGCGGAGCCGCGGGCCGCAGCCGCTGGCGAAGCCCGGAGGAGGGACTGGCTACCTGGGCCGGTCATCGGGAGCTGGTCATCAGGGGAGACTAGTCCTGCCCGCAGGACACAGAGGCTTTTCCTTTCTTTCTTTCTTTCTNAAGTTTCCAAAGGAGTGAGTTCTGGGGTACAGCCGATGCGCCGGGGCCTCTAGAAAGGATGCGGACGGCGGGGTACCAGCCCCGGGGAAGTGCGGGACGTTCGGTTCCGCGTCAGCGCTTGTGCAGTGGCGGCCACGGTGGGACCCGCGCCTCGACTGGGCAACCGGCCGAGGTGAGACGGTGTGCATTTGTTTCTTCTCTAATCTCAAGACCTCTTCGTGCAGTCAGGGCTGCACACACCGTCCGTGGCAGCTCGAGATTCACCTTCCCGGGGGAAGCCGCCCGTCGGAGCCCACTGCGGTGCGGGCTGCCCGGGCGAAGCGGAGCGTATCTCACTCCTGTCCCGGCGGCTCGCCGCGGCCTCCTCTTGCCCTACGTCCTACGGCGAGCCTCCGCTTGCTACAGCTGAACGCTTTTCATTTCATTTTTGCAGGACGCGGTGTTCGGGATGAAGGCACTGTGTTTCCCCGGGGGAAGGCGGGCGAGGGTCGCCGCCGCGCCGTGTCCCAGGGACACGGTGTGGCGTCGGAAAGCCATCGCCAGCCTCTCGACTCTCTCCCTGGTCCCATCCTCTTCCTCGGCCCGAGCCTTGAGGCTCCCCGCTGCTCACCGAGAGTCCTGTTGCCTTCTAGGGGCGAGGTTGGGGGCGAGCAGTTCCCTGGGGTCTCCTGAAGGCAGGTTCCCGGAGGTGCAGGACTGGAGATCCTCCTTGGCCTGGACCACACAGTCTTGCTCGGGGTCATTGTTGCCGGCCCCTCGTTTTTTGTCCTCTTCCTTCTTCCACTTCATCCGCCGGTTTTGGAACCAGATCTTGATGTGCCTCTCGGTCAAGTTCAACATGACAGCCAGCTCCACCCGCCGCGGCCTGGAGATGTACTTGTTGAAGAGAAACTCCTTCTCAAGCTCCAGCAGCTGAGCCCGGGTGTATGCCGTCCTTGTCCGCTTATTCTCCTCCGGCTCCACCGCGTAGGATCCCCCTGGAGAGAAAAGAAAATCAGCCTCGGCACCCCTCGGCGCCCCTCGGGCTGGAGGGGCCGCGGTCCCGCACCCTTGCGCGACGCGTAGGTCATGCGGTGAAGGCGAGCGCGGTGCAGGGCCTAGGGGAGCCCTCCTGGCCGGGCACGACGAGGCCGTGCAGGTCAGGACTGCTGTTATTTTACTCTATAATAATGTAATATTTTAAAAACTACAACTCGGTAGAGGCTTTCAGGAAAGCCGCGTCCCTCAGGCCAAGGGAAACCCTCAAACGCTTCTGTTTGCATGTCACCAAAAGGTCCGAAGTGCTTTCGGATCCTGGGCCTGGCAATTGCTTACATTAGTGTAAAAAAAGAAGCAAAACAAAAATACAACGCCCCAAAATACACCCCCCAAAAAAAAAGCAAAACGAAACGGGGAAAAAAAAAACTCAGACAAACAAACAAACAAACAAACAAATCCCCACAATTAAACAACAAAAACAAGAAAAACAGCCCCAAAGCAGTAATATTTTTAAAAGGTTTTAGTGTGTATCACGCACAAACAAACTAGGATTTTTTTTTTTCTTAGGAAAAAAAAAATCTCACGTCTCCGGTACACGACCCGGAGGAGAAGCCCGTCCCGCTAGCGGCAGTGGCGGAGGGTCCCGGGCGATCGGCAGGTCGAGCACCTCTCCTCGACGGGGCCGCGCCGCGGGCACCCAGCGGCACAGGCCGTCAAAAGGTGCGGGGTAACCACAAGCGACAGGAGTTTGGGGGTTTCTCCCGGGATATCACCACTGAGCAGCCCCACGGCAGCGCAGGATTCGACTCCTTTACCGAGACCCTCGCGGGAGGTGGGGAGAGGAGTCAGGAGCAGGACCGCAGCCCCCTGCGTTTCGACGGGTTGGCGAAACCACGGATTTCTCGTTCTTGGAAAGAGCAGTAGCCGCGGAATCGCCGTTCCCTGAGCGGCCGCCGCCGTCGTGTGTGGGCAGCGGGGCACGGGTGGGACCGGCGGCGGGAGCGCGAGGAGTCGGGGATGGGCGCTGCATCTGGCGGCTGCTATTGCCGAGCCAGGAGCCCAGCGGGATAAGCTTTGGCTGGCGAGATCATCTGTAGGGCACAGTGCCTTAAACAGATGGATTGAAACAACTATTTCCAGAAGCGGACTTTAGTGCCTCTCCTCCTGTTGCAATGATTTATATAGATAATACTTATAAATATTATATATATAAACTTACGTATATACAGAGAATAAACGTATTAAAATATATGTATATACATTACAATGTTTATAAATAACAAAGCTATGTATATACACATATGTGTATATGTATTAAAATACATATTCAAATAAATGTCGTTGCATAAATCAGCTTGGAAATATAATCCTTGATCTAAAGAAACCCTGTTCTGTGATGGTGAAGCAAACTAGTGCTACTGGGAAGGCGGATCGTCTGGGCTCTGCCGAGGGATGGGCTGCCCGCCGTGCCCTGCCCTTACCCGGAGGAGACCGGCAGTTCCCGGGCCGGTGGCTCCGCAGACGGCGAACCCCAGAGCCTGGCACGGCAGGTGGCACCGGGTCGGGCTCAGCGTCGGCCTCCCCGGGTGCCTTTTCCCGGTTATAACAATGCAGAATCCACGGACGTCTTAATACCAAGGGTTTCCATGCTTAGGCTTTGTAGTTTGAAATATATGTCGTCCATAATAGCCTGGGGGTTGGCTACGAGCTCTGTATAGGCGCCGTGTAGGTGCCCAGCGCACCGGCGGCGGGACCAGATCCGTGCCCGCACAACCCCTGCTTGCCCCGTGGGAAGCTGCAGCACAGCCCTTGCCTGCACCTCCCGGCAAGCGGGGCGAAACAGGACAGAATTTTCGGCTTTTAACGGAAAAAAAGTTTTGCCGCTGATTTTACCATCTCTCGGATACAGGGGAGCGAGAGAAAAAAGGTGTAACTCGAGAGTTTGGCCTTTTCCCCCCTTTTGTTTTATATATAATTTTTTAATTTTCATTTTCTTTTCTTTTTCTTTCTTTCTTTTCTTTTTTTTTTTAAATTCCCGAAATTCATTCAACTCAAGGATAACGATCTGGGTTTTTTTGGTGGTTTTTTTGCTCCACACACAGAGTCACAATCTCTGCCGCCGGCTCCTCAGCGTGTGCCAGCCCTCCTCTCTCCTTCCCGACGGATGCATCTCCGTGAGGACTGGGCACCGCCACCTCTCCTTCCTCCCCCTTGGGGCTGCCCCACGCAATTCCCAAACTATTTCAAGGCGATGTTAATACCCCGGTCCTTTTTTCAACTGTCTATTTGAACAAAGCCATTAATGTAATATTTGCCGTAGAGGCGTGACAAAGGCGCAGGACACGATAACATTGTGCAGGCAGAGACAAAAATATTGTTGGGCAGCGGAACTTTCTGCCTAAGATAGAGTTTCTTCCCGTGGCTGGCAGCTCTTTTTCGTTTGTGCATTGTTTCCCCTGCCCTCGGTTTTCACTTGGAAAATTGCAGTTACGGATAAAACCCATTGGATGGGAACAGAGGGGTCAGAAGGGGGGACGGGCTGTGGCGCCTGGGGAAAGCAGAGAGGCAGCAGAGACGTGACAAGACTTTTGCCCCGGGGGTTCGAGGGCTGCTGGGTGTCTGCACCGTCACTTGCAGCCTTGCCCATCGCTCCCCTGCCCGCTCCGCCCCGCGGGGGTCTCTTTTCCCCCCGGCCTCGTCCCCGCGGAGCTCACCGCGCCCGAGGAGCGGCCGCACCGCGAACCTCCCCGGTTCTGGGAAGCTGCAGCTCCTGGGAGACATTTGCACGTCGCCTTGGTCTGGCGACAATTAGTTAATTGGTGAAAAATAATTCGTTAATAATTGGTCAGGGTTTGGGCAGAGCAGGGAGCGGCAAGTTCGCCGACCGGGACCAGAGAGCCAGCTCCCACCCCGGCGTTCAACCGACGGCAGCAGCCCCATAGCAGTAGGTCCTGAAGGGCTAGCAGAGGCGGAGGAGTGTCCCGGGGAAAGGACCCTCCAGGACTACTCCTGCAAGCCCGGTGCAGGGGAGGGCTGCTGCCCGTCGAGAGGGAGCGAAGCGGCGAGGCAGAGGCAGAGAGAGGTGACGAGGCTTACCGCTCCACTGTCCCTTCCAGGAGTGCGATTTGGTGGACTTCATCCAGGCGAAAGGCACCTGCACTCGGGGCTCCTCTATCACCCCCGTATCCGCCCCGTCAGTGAAAGGCAGAGCGTCCTGATGGGAAGGAGGAAGATGAGGGTGGTGGTGATGGTGATGAAGGTGGGAGACCCCGGCATCCTCTGTGATGGAGGGCACCTCGTAAGGTGAAATGTCTGGCGGGCTGCCTTGCTCGAGAGCCCCTAAGGCGCTGGGGTAAGGAGTCTGCTGCTGCCTGCTCATGTACAGGCAGGCGGGAGGGCTGGGGTTGTAATCCTGCGCCGGGGCTCTCTGGAACGCGCACGACTCCTTGTAGAGCTGCGCTGAGGCGTAATACTGCTCCTCGGTGTTCATGGCGAACGGGGCCCGGGGGCGAGGACGTGGGGTCTCGCAGCTTAAGGACACATAGGGCTGCTCCCGCTCCCGGCGCCCGGGATGCCTCTTTGACAGCTCACCGCCCCGCCGGGCCCCGCCGCCTCCCCATAGGTGCCGCGCCCCCACGTGAGCCCTCCCGCAGCCCTCCGGGGCGGGGCGCGACTCGGAAGAGGCCACCCGGGATGGCTTCGGCCCCCCGACCTCCTTCTCCGTAGCCGAGCAGGGCCCGGGACCCTCCGAGTCCACCGCGGGGTGCCGCTTCCTGATTTGGAGCGAGGCTCGGGAGGGTGTCCCGGGGCCGGCCACAGGCTCGGGACGTTGCCCCGACGTGCGGGACGCTGCAGGACGGATGGTCCCTACACCCACTTTTTCTCTCTCCGCCCCACTTGACCGGGGGCTGCTCATCCCTCAGTCCCGCTGGGCACGTCACGGAGAGGAAAAGCCTCGGGGCGTTGCGTGGAGGAGTGACACGGCTCCTGGAGCGATTTGTCACTCGGGGACTTTTCGCTGGGGGACGTCTCAGACAGGGATGCGGCAGTGAGACCAGCTGTTCGTGAACGGGCAGGATGCTCCGTGGGGTCTCTCCTTCGGGGAGGACCTGGGTTCCAGGACCTCGGGAGGAGGGGGGGACCGGCTTTCTGCCCGCTCCCCGCCCGTCCGGGGGGATGCGGCCGGTGGGGTCCACAATGCTATCACCAGGCAGAGCGATAGGCAGCGGATTGTTTGCCCAAGGGGCAAATTTGGGAGCCTTCCCCGCGGCTTGGACTGCAATGTGTTGACCCTCGGAGATAATCTGCTCCGAGCTGGTGCCGGTTGACTTGGTGACGAGGCTATGAGGAGGCGGAGAGCTACCGAAAGGGACAAAGATCACTTTCCTGGCTCCCCGCGCTCGGCCTGGCCGCCGCTTTCACTGACTCGGGGGCAGGCACGCTTCCTACACGCCCGACTCGCCTCTTTCCCGGCCTCCTTCCCCCAGCATCGGGGCTCCGGCCGCCGCCGTCGGGGCGTGAACTCGTTGTGCCATCTAAGGCAGCCGCGGGGAGCAGCACGGCAGGCCTGAGTACGAGCGGCTCGGCTCGGTTCGGCTGGCCCCGTTCGGCCCCCGAACTGTCGGGCAGGGGCAGGCAGCTGCCAGTACCTTGCTCCCGAGGCCAGTTTCGTGGGATCATAAACCCGCCCAGTCCATTACGCTTAAAATGAGTTTCCGCTCTGAACCCACGCGGGTTCTCCATCTCTTAGAGAGCATGCTGAGCCTTTGATTCAATATTGAGCCATTAAGCGATTGCCTTCCCAAGCCATTTAACAGCAGCTCTTATGGATAAATAAACAAAAAAGGCTGTAAACCAATTATAGCGCGGATAGTGAAAAAGTATTTTATTAGCAGGAATTACCGATAGACATGGCTGCTGCTGGGGCTCCCCCGGCCCGGCGCCCTCCCTCTCCATCGCTGGCATGCCGGCCCTGCCCGCGTGCGGCGGGGGGGGGTGGGCTGAGCCCGGCGAGCCCCCTTAGCCATGCCTACCCCCTGTTCAGCACTCCCGTGACCGCGATGCCTCCCCTGGGATCTCTCGCCCTTTGATATGGAACTTGTGCGCCGACCCCAGCCCAGCACCCGTAGCCCCTTTCCCGGTGATCTGCTCCCCGGAACATTTACAACCCCGGATTTTCCACGAGGAACCTGAGCGGACAAACAAACGCGAGGCCATAAAACGCAGTGCAAATTGATTCATCTCCAGGGAGGACCATTACCCGGTGTCTTAATGCGGTCCTCTCTCTATAACGAACGTTTCTAAATAGAGCAAACACTTCCCCCCTCCAAAGCAAATGAATTTCGTATAATTTAGAGCTAATTCTCTTCCATTCTGCCTGCGTGAGCAGGCGATAAGGGCACGCTTTGCCGTGCTAACAACAAGGCGGCAAGCTGCAGTGCAGGAAAAGAGCCCCGCTGGGTATCCCGGCATTGGGGACCCCAGCCGAGCCCAGGGGTGTGGATGTCCGGCAGCTGAGACCGGCCGGGGCCTGAGACCAGGGACCACCGCCTGGGATGCAGTGGCTCAAATCTGGCTGAAGAGCCTCTCCAGAGCTGCGGGCTCCCAGGCGAAGCCTCTGAGCTATGTCCTGCCCCAATGTCTACTTGGTGTTGGAAATGGGTGATGGAGGAGGCAAGGGGGAATGATGGGAACGGTCGAGCTGGGCTCAGAACCGGGCTTTGCAGGCACTGCTGAGCTGACTCAAAGCAAATTCTCGGTACCGTCTCACTGAATGATATCCATATGCATCACTTCGGGCAATCATGGCAGGGTGTGCAGATCAGATATCACACTCAGATCTTCTCCCAAACTCCCAGAGTTTTCTACTGCATCAACCATATGGGTGTTATAGTCTTCAGATGATTCTTCCACATCTGAAGGCTCCCCTGAACCCCTGCATAAACCTTTTGACTCCCATCACCTTGAGGCAAAACTTTCCCCAGACTGATGCTTAAATGAGGCACTGCCATCCGTTACTGGCCTTGCACCTGACTACATCTAATCAGTCCTAATACTCCACCTGCAAGAGTCTTGTGGGTAGGCATGATGTCAGAAATTAAAAGGTGTGGTATTGTCTCTTTAGTTCCCACGTGGATTTATGAGGTCAGCAGCACTGGAACACTGTGAATAGTGAGCCCAGAGTTTCCTACACATACATTTATCATTCCCCAGCTGAGAACTTCCCCTGTTCTGACTCCGCCAGTCTGTGGTTTTGACAGGCTTGAAGTGACAAAGGCAAGAAAGGCTTGGAAACGTCCCAAAGTTGCATCAAGAGAGGGTTTGATGAGATATTAGGATATTTTTTCTTTTTTTTTGAAAGGATTGTCAAGCATTGGAACAGGATGCCTGGGAAAGTGGTTGAATCACCATTCTTAGAGATTTTCACAATACTTGTAGATATGGCACTTAGGGATATGGTTTAGTTGTAGATGTGGCAGTGCTGGGTTAATGGCTGGACTCAATGACTTTAAAGGTCTTTTCCAACCTAAATGATTCTGCAATTCTGTGTTAAGAAACTTGGCCATCCTCAGGCTATAGGTAACCATGCAGAGAAAGGATAGTTGATATAAACATGATAAATGTACAACAGAATTTCAACTGCTGAAAAAACAGAAAAGTAAGGGACACATTGGACACTAGACCTGACTGAATGGATACTGCAGTTCATCTGTATTTCACCTGCAGTAGGAAGCTTTTGTAGGCTATAGAAGTCCCCAGAGGTCTTGGGGATATTTATAGCTGTCTTGTTTTGATCACCCAGCTTCATTCATGGAGCTAGAAAGCTCACACTTCCAAGTCTGTGTTGTGTTTGAATCATGAGCACAGCCCCACAGTCACCAACACAGTCATAGTTCACGCTGAGAACAGCTGTAGTAGATCCATGTTGTTCCCTCCAATGGTACTTTACTTCTTTGAGGTGGCTTTTCTGGACTACACAGTGTTGTCATTGAAGTTACTCTGAGGAACAGTAGAAGGGAAATCCTTATAGTAAGTTTGTTATTCCAAGAGAAAGTGAACAACAAAAATGCATCCGTGTGTCTGTGCCAGTAATTGAAGGACAGTGGTGATAGCAACAATGTTAAGTGGAATAGGCAAGTTGCAGTGATCCTGAACACAAGTGCAGGAATTCAGATTTTCCAGCATCAGTAACAAGTGTTTCAGTCACTCAGCTGTTGCTGCCCTACAGTAAAATAACACAATAAGCACACTGCAATACTTGAGTTACCATCTTAGATTCAAGTATGTTTCAAGGACTTGTTAAGAATCATATTCCTCTAGCCTAGTATTTGCCTGACAGAGAAGAGGCTGTCTGCATGGTTAACTCTTACTTACATGAAATATAATATGCAATATGTGTGGTATCTGTGTGGTTTTAAAATGTATGCCGACATGTACAACATGCCTCGTGAATTTCAACGGCATTGTCAATGTTCTTACCTTGAAATGGTTAATTTAGGACCTTAAAGTGAGTCACTGTATTTTGAAAGTCTCATCAGCTTCTTTTGACAGACATCATTGCAGGCTGCTGAGATCAGTGAAATGTAAAAGCATCTGGACACAGTATTTTTTCTTTTCCTCTAGAAAAGCTGACAGGAGCATTTTCTTTGCCTTTTAATGCAAGTAATTTGTGAACCCCTACTCAGTTAGTTCCCTTTCTTCTTACAACCAATGGTAGCTTCATTATTCCTCCCACCTCCTTGACTGGCTAACTAGACTATAAAATAGGAGTATAGTTTGGTCACACTTCCTTATAGTAATCTGGTCAGGTTTTCTACATCTCCGTAACACTTAATGACTTCTCAGTGCTCAACTGCCTTTCTGCGATTCATATTTAGACAGAAAAGAAGTACTGGAAGTGAGTGGAACATTCAGAAAAATCTCTTCTTTCTCTCCCAGCTGTGCTCAAACCAACACAGGTAAACTGTATCCATGGCAAGGGCCAGCAGTGGGAGAAGTTGACGGGGAAAACAGAGCTTTCCCAGGGATTGATTTTTAACCCCCCGCCATGGCTGTATCTAGCAGAAAGGTAACCTTTCACAAAGCTGGTTAATAATCAATAACCATGTGAAAACAAAGCTGTCTTTTCCTCTTAGCACTAACGATAAAAACAAGAGCATGAACTATTCCACCTGCCTTCAAGTAACACTGGTTCATCAGCTTTTTTTTTTTTTTTTTTTTTTTTCCCCGACAACAAGAACCTGTTTTTTTGGTCTCTGAGTGATTCTGTATCCTCACAGGGCAACTTCAGTTTGCTCTTCCCACCACACATCACATTCTTCACACCATAGGTGTGGAATACATCTCGAACCACAGGAAGATGCTTTTACATAACCCATTTTGAGTAAGACTTTGTCCAGGAAATATGTAGGAAAGTTGCCTTGGTAAAGGCTGAGAGTAGGAGAGGATCAATATATGTAGTCTCTTCTCACATTTTCTCTTTTACAGCTTTTAATTTTTCTCCCTCTGATATCAATAATTTCCCTTTGTGGTGGGAAGGTTGCCTATCTCCAGGGAAGCACAATCTCATTGCCTCATAAGAAGAGTTGAGGAATTACTTTAAAATACTGTGAACCTTTCCACTGAAAACATGAGAATTTCATGGTGTGTGCTTCACATGACTTCACATTTTCCACTTCATGTTTTTTATACTAGATAGGAGGAGAAAAAAAAAATCAGTGTGTATATATATATATGTGTGTGTGTATATGTATACCCACAGAAGAATTCAGGGCAGAACTATAACTAAGAGTGAACTCCTCCTCATGCCCCTTGCCTGCCTGAAGCCTGTGCTGTTCAGGGCAGGGCATGTTTTGGGCTCAGGGGGAGCCTGGCTGCACAGGTGGCACCTGGCAGTTCTCACCGTAGCCCTCCCCTCTTGTTTGTCCATTGTAACTCTGCTGAACTTCAACCATTTGGGATGAAATTTTCCATTCTCTGTCTCCGCCTCTCACCAAACACATGAGGAAACTTTCCTTAAAATTGTTTGGACCAGTATGAAAGCAAAGGTGGTAAACAGGGAGGAATTGGAGCTGGCTATATGGGGAGGGTGCAGGGTTGCTGCCTCAGCAAGTCTCTGAAAACAAGAATAATGGATGTGTGACTGATCCCAAATTAGAGAAGAAACTGGAGACAGCAAACCCACACAGAATTTTCCTGTCCCATTTTCTTCACTGCTGTGTTTCTTCAATGGATTTAAGTATGTTAGAAGTTCTACTGGGATGTTGTCCCACAGTAATGTCCCTCCAGGCCAATCTCTCTGTGCCAAGCTGCCTACATTTAGTCAAACTCTGAACTGCTTCACATCACACATCCTCCACAGGTACATCTTAAAACATAGCAGCTAAGTCCTTTACAACTTCTTTCTACAGTAAGAAGATCCTGTGCCCTGGCCCTCAAGACTGAATGAGAGCTCACTGCTTTGCAGTCATGGCATCAAGCCCAGGTTCTGAAAGCATGGGACATATTCCCAATGGTCTCTCTTCCAGCCCTGGAAGAAGGTGATTTATGCAGAAGACCCGTAAGATACTCGCTCTGCAGAGAAAAGACTTTGAAGCTCTATGTTTGGATCTACTTCTAGCTTGGCTCTGGATGAGATCTGTGAATACACCAGACTGACCTTTTTCATCTCCACTGTTCCCGCTCACAGTATAGGGTGTAGGAGCCAGGAGGGAAGGAAGGCTTACTCTCACTCTGTCCTCTGTCCAGTTGGGAAGGAGGACCTGGGCTGTGCTGCTGGGTGCTCCAGCAGGTCTGACCAATGGGACATACTGGTGAATCTCTGGGATTGAATTTCTCAGAAAGAGTTTCCAGATGCAGATGCCTTGGTTTTCTGGGTGACTGGCCTGCAGCAGCTTGACCCTTCCCAGGAAAAGGGGAAACTTTTGGGAAATCTGGTTGTGAATGTCCAATGTCACAAGAACTGGGTTCTGGAAGTGTCTTAATCCCTTCCAGTGCTGTCCATACAGGCCTTTTCTGAGCTAGTGGGTCCAGTAGCACTTCTGAGCACTTCAACTAGGCACTAAGAATTAGTGGACACTTTTAAACTTATTCCCACTTGGTCTAACATGGATTTCAGAAGATATTTACATGGATAGGCAACGATTGAAATCCATGTGAAAATCAGGACACCTGATTTCAATCTCTCCACTATAAACCAATCACCTCTCAACATCAATTATATCAATGTAAATATTTATTTTTCAGTGTGACATCTTTTAGCTTGCTTATTTATTTATTTAAAATAGAATGTTTCAAGTGCAGTTTAGTCATGCTAAGGATACATGTCACCTCTAGTCATTCCACTTATCGGCGACTTCTCTGCTTGCCTTTCCTGCCCCCTGCCTTGCCTAGCTTTTCCTTCCCCCACTTTCTCTTTCACTTGCTTTTTCTTTCACTTTCTCTTTCTCCATCATAATCTTAATTGTATTCCCATCTAGTATTTCCCAGTACATTATTTATGTATTTATTTCCTGATGTTTGTATGCTCTATCTGTTTGATATTTATATACTTCTATCTGTATAGCATTTGAGTCCAGCTCAAGTTTGAAAAGATGATTTAAACCCACAATTACATAGCAGACCAGAAAAAAAAAAAATCAATCTCTTTATGGACTGGTGATGAACTGCACACATAATGGGTGTAAATTTGTACATTTAACTGAAAGCTTGACTCACTTTTTATTCTCTTCATGATGCATGTAGGTTTTATTGCTCCTTACCTGCACACTGGAAAGTACATTGTCAGAGCCTGAAATGATTTTATGTACCTAAACACCATCTGATTTAATGCATCAGCTGACAAGGACAAAGACATTGATTAAATGTCCTGCCTCAGGTGTCCATAAGCCTGGAAAAGGCTGTCTCCTCAAAATAACCAGTGAAACTCCACCCAGTAATCATTAACTCAGTGTTTGGTCCAAGCTCTTGGAAAAACAGGAGGCTTTAAAAAGCAGAAGTCAGAACACACTCAGTGTGATTTAGGAGACTAATTGGTCTTGCCCACCGAGGGAGAGCTGCATGGGAAGAGTGTCTCCCAGCCTGTGAGGAGTGCATTGGGCATTTGGTCCTTGGCAGGGCACCTCTGGAGAGTAGGTAGAGAGCCCAAGGATGAGAGTAGAAAAAGTGCAGAAGTGCTTGAGGGGAAATTGTAAGACAGTCCAGTTGGAGTAAAAAGGAAAGATAGGAGGAAGAAGAATAAATTCCAGTCTGGTTTCTTTCAGTTCATTTGAATTTGTAAAAGCAGTGGACTGTCTTGTGCTGACACAGATGTTGTCTGAGCTGCCAAGGAACAGATTAACACTCAACTCAGCACTGAAAGTCCCACCTGGGTTTTAAACTTTGAAGTGCCACTTGGTGGACTACAACAGAACAATCCCTAGCCATCAGCTTTCTAGCCAGGCATGACCATTAGATCTTTTGAGTTAAGGCTGTTCTCCTATACTGCATCTGCAACAGTTTTTCACATTCAATAAAATCCACATGGTGTTGCAGGAACCTTGGGAAGAAAAATTTCATCATAGCAATTGGAGGAAGTGAGACATGATTTAGTAAAGAAGTTTTCAGTAGCTCCACAGCCATCAGGGCCATGTGATCCCAACCTCAGCTCAACCTAGGAGATGACCTCCAAACATAGCCCAAAGACCCAGTGCAGACCAAGGTAGACAGATGTTCAGGAGAAGGAAGGTACCTGCTTCAAGAAATAACTCCAGTGAAAGACATCAAGTCTCCCATCCCTGGCTGGTGTCCTATGAAGAGATCACTGCATCCCTCAATTTGTGGTTAGGAAACCTCCAGCTGAATAAATGAATGCTACAGTTGCCAAAATCAGCCTCTTAAAACTAAATGATCCTCTTGTGAACCTTAAATGAAATCAGCTACTTCAGTACTCAACTCGTTTGTGCAGCAGCACCGTTAATATGATTGTCTAATTTATGGAGTGGCCAGGTTTTGGTTAACAGTGCAAGAGGGGAAAAGAAGGCAATTAGTGGTCTATTTTCTATGCACATTGGAGCAGAAATCTGCGTATAAAGGAAGTTCTGACAGGTACAGCATACTAAAAAGCTTTCACCTAAAATTATATAGCCTGACAAACAATATAAAAAAGCAGATTGCCCAATAAACAAATAACATATCAGCCATTTATACAAAACCATACTACTTAGACTCTTCAAGCTTGAAATGACTGTTTATTTTTTCCCCATTAAAATGTCATGATGTTAAGTGCATAAATTGTTTTAAATTCAGACTTGATTTCACCATGTTTTCAAAGGCAAGATGGATTAAACACTTTTTCCAAGACGAAACATTAGTTCTGTGTGGATGTGGAAACAGTTCCAAAGATTTCCTTCCCCTCTGGAGCAATGACACGTAGGGCCAGCAGCCTCTGGGGCTCTGGTGCTCTTGCAGGGGCAACAGAGGGATGTTGAATGAAACAATCTCTTCTGGAGGTGAGTCCACACTGCAAACTCCCTCTATGTCCCTGTGGTTTCACCCAAGCTCCTCATGCCTTTTTTTTTTTTTTCGACAGTCTTAGAGAATCTGTGAGCCCAAGGGAAAAGGGGTCCAAATTAGCACAAAAGTGCTCATTCTCCCTCTTGCCATCCAGTGGCTTCCATCTGCGTCAAGTGCTGCTTCCCATCTCAGTCACTCCTCTCAAACCAGGCCCTAGCAGAGATGTCTCTGCCTCTGTGTCCCTGCCTTGCCAGTACCTCATTTTTTTTGTATTGCCCAGGGCTGTCTGTGTTCCCAGTTTCCATCTGGGAAGGTTTCAGCTCTCCTTGGTGGCAGCAGCAGGGCTTGGATCTGGAGGGAGCTGTCTGTAGACTGCAAAGCTGCATGTTTTTTCGAAGAGGTATTTAGCCATTGCTCAGGACCCAGCAGGGAGCTGAGTCCTTTGGTGGCAACATCTGATCCATGCTCAGGAAAGGCAAACTGCCCCTGCTAGTTGATGGCTCCACGTGGGCACCAGACAGATGGACTCAAAGTCCATCACAAACTGTTTAGCATGTGGGTCTTCCCCTGCCATGAAAGGACCAGGTAACTCAGGCTTCCACATCTGTAGTTAAATGAGTGAAATCCCAACTACATATCTTGTGGTTTTTTTTAACATGATATTATCTGCTAACAAAAAGGCACAGATAGCACATTTATGCTTCAGTGCCTGGCGAGCAGGAAGAGGCAGGAAGTTGTGCCCAAAGCTCTTAATCCGTTTCTAAATACTTCCGTTATCAGAGCACTAGGCTGATGCTGTGTGAAGTGCAAGGTGAAAACTCTCTTGCTCTGAGCGCCTGGGTGAGGCACGTGTGAGGGTGTATAAGGGCTCTCTCATGCTGTTCTCTCATTTCACTAACACCTGGGGCTGTGCCTGGAGCCTGAGCCTTGCAAGCCACTTGGCACAGTCTTGAGAAAACCAAGCAAAACTACTGCTTGCTGCTTGCAGAGGTCATACCATGCCCAGCCAGCCAGCATTAGCTCCTCTGCCATCGGAAGGCAGCATTCTCCACTGGCCAAATGTCTCGCTATCTTGCTGCTGGCATATATTCACCCTTCACTAAAGGTTTTTCTGTCAACTGCTCTGTGGTCAGGGTATCACTCGGATAAATTCAGCCTGTGGAGGTAAAGACACCTTTCACAAGGGAGTGCTGAGCTCAGCTATCCTTAGAGAAAATGTGTATGCTCTGTGTAAGGTCAAACAAGTTCCCCTCCACATGTATCTGTCCCACAAGCTTGCCACAAGCTTTTCCTTAATGGCCCTTTGAGGCTTGGATGAGGGTCACCTTTGCAGAGGATGTGTTTGTGTGCTACAGGATATGCCTGCAGCCTTGCAGCAGCCTGTTCTGTGAAATCCAGCTGCTGTTTCAGAACCTTTGTTAGGTCACTGCCCCTGAGTAAACCACTGTATTCGTTACATGGTAAACATTCCTATGCCCAGAGCTCACAGCTAATATTGCACTGGGTAGCAATCCATTTGGGGCAGCCTGGGACAGCCAACTCCCAGCTGATAGCAACTCCTCAGCTATTTTGGTTTCTGTCACTAATGTGTGAGAAGCTCCTCCTATGCTCCAGGATGCTTCTGAAAAATGCAATCCCTTGTCTGCACTAGCTGTCTGGCACCCAAGTATCTGTCCACAACTGGACAATACACACGAAAAGTAAAATCTCATAAACCTTTACCCTCTCATAAGGAACTAAGGGGTGGACCTTTCATTTTGAAAAAAAGTGGGTTTTTTTTTTTTTTTTTTTTCCTTTTTAAATAAATGCTTGTTTATTTATTTTTTTTCCAAAGGAATTTTCTATATTGGCTAGTTACTTTTTTTTTTTATTTTTGGTGAATTGAGAAATGATTATATACACTAACTCCTTAATTGTTGTTCCTGTCTCACGTGGCAGAAAGCAGGAGCAGGGGCAAGAGCAATTAGACTTCTGCAATAAATATTAACTCAGGAATGCAGAGAGCCCAACACATGTTTATTATATGTAAATAACTAAAAGTGAGAAATCACTTTGAAAAACTCTATTTAAAAAGCAAACAACAACAAAAATAAAATAAACCATCATGTGTAGGGGATATCTCTGCTGTGCTGGAAGTCAGCTCCCTCTGGGAGTGCTGCTGCCTTAATGGGATGACAGAACTGAAGGATGACATGCCTTGTGCTTCCTCCTAAACTTTGCCTGTGCCCTGCAACAGTCAGGAAGCCAGCAGCTATGTGCCCTTGTCAGGAAAGGGTAGATGTGAAGAGCATACAGACTTGAAGATGTCTCACCTACAGAGGAAGGTGAAGAGCATTTCTGTACAAAAGGCCTGAAAAGACAGAGCTATTTATTGTCTCAGGAAACAACACAGAAGTTAACAGGTTTTCTAAAGTAAAGCAGGCCACCAAGGTCTGTGCTCCTGCCCCAGCCCTGGCACCTGCACTATCTGAGTGGTCAGGCACAAGGGAGAAAGTCTCCTTCCATAGATATCCCTGCAACTCTTTGCATGGACATGAGAAACACCGACATGCACAAATACAAGACATGAGCCCATTCTGCAGTGGAAAGATGTCCTTGGAGCAAGCTGATGCATTAGCTTTTGCTCCTGGCATTCTTTGAATAGAGGGCTTTTTTGTTGTTGTTGATGGTTGATTGTTTTTCTCCCAAGCGGAAAAAAGAGCTGGAGCCAGGCTCTGTGCCTGTTGCCTATGGGATGCATTGTCAATCCATGGCCTTGGGCTGAGTAGTCAAGAGCCTTTGCTTCTCACTTGCAGAAGTTTCATTGCCCTCACTCAGAAGGCAGCAAGCAGAAGGCTCTTGTGCTCTCACTCAGGCAAGATTCCTTCTTCAGATGTGGGCAACAAATCTTCTCCATGTACAGAAATTCAGGTTTATGGTTAGGAGATGTGAGATGGGAAGATGGATAAGGGGATAGACCTGGACTAGATGTGAATTAAGGCAGCTCTTTCCAAATAGTTGAATGACAATTATAAATATTCCAAGCAGAAAATAAATGTTACTCAGTTATTTCTTTGCACTCCATTATCCCTTTCTCTCTCATCTGCCAGCCTTGCAAACTCTGTGATCATAATATCAGTTTAGGGATTTGGAGTCCTGATGGCTTCCCCACACAGTAGTAATCCAGTTTGGATTATTATTAACCAAAAGAACAGTGAAGAATAAAACTGTTGGCTTATTAGCAACGTTTATATTGCCAGATGCTGACAAAAAAGCAAAAGACATACTGCAAGTGATTTTTTTCAGTTAAAGATATTCAAGTACAGACATTTCAACAGGTGAAAATACTCAATCTGTTCTGTTGGAAGCATCTCCAACAAAGCTGAAGTCTTGCACCTCATTTCAGGTGCAAGAACTTTTCCAGGTTCTGTTACATGCAAGCAGGCACGGTTTTGCATATCTCGAAAACTTAACAAACAAGCTATGGACCAGGATTTTTAACCCATGACAGCCTGGCAAGTGTATCAAATCAGACAGGAGTCCTGAACACAAAATTTGAGGGCAATTGTTCTTGAAAAAATGTTTCTTTCTTTTCATCAAAAAGTAAGCCCCACACTCTCAGGTGTTCCATCAAGAAGCATTGGATTTGGGATTCTCATATTTTTCCAGCAAAAACTGAGAACATCTCTAGGAAAATTGATTCCTTTCCCTTAAATAAAGAGGCAAATGTATTCTCAAAAAAACCCCTTAAACTGAACTCTGTTTTCAGTTAAAAAACAGTATTGCCAGAGAATTTTGAGCAAATCTTTGTGAGCTGGTTGCGGTAATCACCCCCACCTCTGTCTGAGTTGCCTTACACCATGCTTAGATCTCATTGGCACCCTTCTGAACAATAATAACTACTATTAGTGCACAACAGCAATTTTGTTTTGAAACCCCAGAGGGAGAAAAAACCTAAGCTGAAAACTTAAATCCCAAAAGGCTTCTTTTATTTGTCATGACACAATGACATTTTCTGTAGCATTTGACTCTCCAGTGTAACATCCAACAGTTACCTGCAGGTATTATTTTAGCACAGAATACACATGTATTTGATTTTTTTTTTCCCTTCAATTATTGCTACCGACAAATCTAGTCTATTAAAACTGCATTATCTTCTTTACACTTTGGGCAAGACTAACTATGCTGCTGCCTCCTGGTTTTTGACAGTGTTGGGATTGTGAGGCAATGAGTGACATTGACAGGTCAGCTTCCTTCTCTGAAGTGTGTTTGGCTTTAGATTTTGAGTTGCTTCTGTTCTTCTATCACTTTGACAGTGTCTCTTTCTAAAAATATCACTGTTTTGCCCCCAAAGACAACAACCTCTGAAGGTGTAGGCATTCCTTGTTCCTTGGAAATGTCAGATAGTGAAGCTTTGAAACAGCAAAAGAGGTAGTAAAATCTAGGCAAAATCTACAGTGTTTGAGTTCAAACTGATCAGAGGAAGCATTGAATTCTTAAATAATTTTAACCTTGGCATCTCCAGTGGGTAGGATTTTGATCTGTGCTGTGTATTTAGGTTACAGTGAAAGAGAGGAAACTCTCCGGTGGTCACTTCAGTCCTTTCATGTCAGTAACATTTCAGACGATGCTTAGGCCCCAGAAGAGTGACTCTGAGTACATAAGCTTGCTATACTCAGAGGATGTGAGATACTCAAGGATGATTCTCAATGAGCTGACTGGGTCTGCCTGGAAATGTCAGGGAGTTGTGCTAGCTGAGTGGAACAGGCAACTGCTCACATCAATGGAAAGGAAAGCTGCTTGGGCCATGCCATATGAAGAAACAGCAGAGATATGTTGGCGTAGTCACATTCTTGGTGTTTGGAGTAGAATTCAGTATACCATTCAGTCTTTGAAGAGGGATGGCTGGTTGCAGCACTTACCAAGGATGCTGGAGATTTGACCTGCAGGAAAGGAAACAAATTCACATGTCCCTACTTGCAGATGAGCGCCAAACCACAAGCCAGAACCAAGCTGTCTTCTGCAGCATCCTCAGGGAGTGAGTCCGATGTCTGGGTCAACTGGAGAGAAAAAACCTTCACTGACCAACAAAAAGCATCACAGAGCTCAGGTTAGTGTTTGGTATGTTGAGAGCTTTCACTCAGTGCAATTGTAGGCTTCTCTGTTTGTACTCTTTGTCAGCTGTTTTCACAAGTCCCCTTGGCCTCTCCAAGAATTGTGGCAAGTAGGGAGTGTGACCTTGATGGCCACAGTTACTGCAACGTCAGTGTCATCAGCTGTTCACTGACTGGTGGAGGTATTTTATGGATGTATTTCTTCTGCCTCTGGTCAAAAGGACAGTGTGAATGGTCTTGGTGTCCCCAGTTAGATTTGCCAGAAATCATCCAAGTGGCCTCATTACTCTGCAATCCAGAAATTTGTGGAATTTGACACTCAAAGCTCAGTCCATGCATTTTGCTAGTAAGGAAATCTAAAGAATTTCTTCTTATAGGAAATGTCATCTATGACAAAAATGAACATGCTTGTTCTAACAACCAGTCCAGTTATTCCATAACAAAACTGATGAAAAATATGAATAAGCTGTACTAGCAACATATGTATTTGTTCAACAGACAACCACATCATTGGTATGTATATAGTTGTGCATAGTTGTATATGTATATACTTTGAAAATAGCTAAATGGTAAGACAGGTAAATAGCATATTGTAGTACTTACCCGTCTATCTACCTTATAGCCCGTCCAACTATCTGTTGCTGTATGTCCCAGAAAGTAGATCTAACACATGCTATCTTTTGAGACAAATCTTTTAGTATTCTTCTGGCCAGAAGTTGTCCACAATTTTGTCTTCCCATGATCTCTTCAAAGTCAACAGTGGGAAATGCAGTTCCCAACATTTTCAAATGAATGCCGTTGTCTCAAGGCCCTGGGCACCCCCAGCTCAGATCCTGTAGACACCTGGAGTAACTTGATATGTGACTTCCATTGTTTCCTACTGTGGGATTTGATTTATCTTTGTTGTTTTTCTGATAAAGCTGACAACTCTTTCTGACAGCTGTGCAAAGAGAAGCAGGCCAGGGGCTCAAAATGGTTTCCTGAAATGAAGATCCTGGACCTACATTCCCAGATGAAAACCTATGAGGTGGTGATTGTTCATCATCCTCTTAAATGTCTGTATCAGAGGCTTCTGGAGCTTTTCTCATCCTGTAGTACAAGAGCTTCCGCATTTGGGATGGAGTCTCCATATGCCTCAGTGTTCCTGCCAGATCAGACTTCTCTGCATGAGGTTACTTCACAACATGTTATGTCCTTCAAAAGTGCTGACAAAGTGGTGGCTTCTACTGAAACCGCAGAGGTCTTCATCCAGGCAAAAAACTCCTAGTGTCACTGTAGATAGATTGTTAATGGAGACACATTTCTGCTGGACCTTTCTCCATGGGGGTCTTCCCCTCAAGCTGACTTGTTACACGACATTGGGCAGTGCAGCCCCATGATGTCATTGAGTGCTTCAAGGACAGAAAGAAAGACAGCAACAACATAATGTGGCACAACTAAAGGACCTCAGCTGGAAGTCTGCATGATCTGTGCAGCAACAAGGACACCAAGATGATCAGGAGACTGGAACATCTTTCATATGAGGAAAGGCTGTGGGAGCTGGGGCTGTTTAGTCTAGAAAAGAGGAGACTGAGGGGAGATCTTATTAACATTTACAAATATCTAAATGGCGTCAGGAGGTTGGAGCATCCCTTTTTTCTATAGTAGCTAGCAACAAGACAAGGAGTAATGGGATGAAGCTTCCATTTAAATAGAAGAAAAGCCTATTTTACTGTTCAGGTGAGGGAGCCCTGGCACAGGCTGCCCAGGGAGGGTATGGAATCTCCTTCCTTGAAAGTCTTCAAGACCCATCTGGACATGTTCTTATGCCACCTGATCTAGGTGGACCTGCTTGAGTATGGAGGTTGGACTAGATGATCTCTAAAGGTCCCTTCCAACCCCTACCGTTCTATGATTTGATGATACTCTGGGATATGCTGTCTTGTCTCCACTTGCTGCTTTCCAGTCTCAGATAGGATATATGTTACCTTTGCTTAGATATGTATGGATGTCTTGGGTACTTTAGACATCTATGATGATCCTGGAAATAAAGATTGAGGCAAGTAAGTGCCTTCCCTACTACCTTTGAAATACTTTGGTTGTTACCATGTCCTGTTCTTACAAAGAAGTTTTCTATATGTTATTCCAGCCTACAATTCTTCGTCTTTCCAAGTAAAAAGCATTCAAATGAAACCTAAGTCCCTTGAAAACATCAAGGTTGCTCACAGCAACCAGATTACCACAGGATGGTAATATGAAAAGGCTTGTTATAAATCAATGGCAGACCTCATGTTAGAGCTCAGGCAGAACTGCTGGTTTGTAGAATAGTTGCTATTCCATGCAAGGAAGGGCTGTAAATCATACTATGAACATTTTGCAGAGTTGGAAAACCACAACATTAGGGTTTTATATGTTATTATGTTATTTTTTATATTACAGTGAAAAATTCCAATGTCATGTTGCTCTTGATGCTTCACAAGCCCAAAGGTTCCATGTTGTAAATGGTGCAAATTTTGTGAGAGAGGTCTTTGGTTAGTCCAGTGGAAACCTTGGTGTGGTGGTTTAGACAGTTTTCCACCAAGTCATAAAATCACTCTCCCTCCTAAACTGGACAGTAGAGACAGAGAAATATAACGAAGGGTTTGTGAGTCAAAATAAGGATGGAGAAATCACTCAGCAATTAGTGTCACGGGCAAAACAAATTCAACTTGGGGAGAAAAAGGTTTGGTTTATTAAAGAAACAATAAGAAGAGGGAGATGAGAAATAAAATCGAATCTGAAAAGACCTTCCCCCACCCCTCCCTCTTCCCAGGGCTCTCCTTCCTTCTCCCACAGCAACACAGGGGATGGAGGATGGGAGTTGCGGTCAGTTCGTTACAGATGGACTTTGAGTCCTTCCCATGAGCTACAGCTCCTCATGAACTGCTTCAGCATGGCGCCTCCCACTAGGGCAGCTCCTCACAACCTGCCCCAACGTGGTTCCTCCACCAGTAGAACAGTCCTTCAGGTACCGACTGCTCCAGCCTGAGTCCCTCACAGGATCACAAGTCCTGATAGCAAACCTGCTCTGACGTGGGTCTCTCTCTCTCCACAGACCCCCAGGTCCTGCCAGGAACTTCCTCCAGTGTGGGCTTTCCACAGAGACACAGCCTCCTTCAGGCATCCACCCACTCCAGCGTGGGGTTGTCCACGGGCTGCAAGTGGATCTCTGCTCCCCAGTGGCCTCCATGGACTGCAGGGGCACAGCTGCCTCACCATGGTCCTCACCACATATCAAAGAGGTGTCTTAAGCACCCTCCTCCTTCTCCTTCTCTTTCTCCACTGATCTTGATGTCTGCGGAGATGTTTTCACATTATCACTCCCTTCTGTTGCTGCTGCAGTTCAGCAACTGCATGGCAACTTCTTCCCCTTCTCCAATATGTTATTCACAGAGGTGTTACCTCAGTCACTAATTGGCCAGGCCTGGGTCAACTGTGGGTCCATCTTAGAATTGACTTGCACTGGCCCTGTCAGCTACAGGGGAAGCTTCTGGTAGACCTTTGTTTAAAGAAGCCGCCTCTGTAGCTCCCCTTGCTACCAAAAACCTGGCCCACTACAACTGGGCAAACCTACTACACTTAGGAAGAAATGAACAGGCTTTCCTGAACACAAGCCCTTCCTCACTCTTCTGTACCAGATTTGATATGGCTTCTGAATGCCCGCAAGAACTGTGCATTTTCCTAATCACGTTGCTTTCCATGACTCTTCTGGCACTTGAGTATGGACTGAAGTCCACTTGCAAACTCCAACTTGCCCCAAGACCAACCTGTTCAGAGTAAAGCTTGTGTCAAGAACAAATTTGAGGTGAGATGCAGAGTAGGGAAAGGAGAAAGCTCAAACTTGTGTCATCTTAGGCCATGGACCTAAGAGTACTTGTGCCCGCAGTATGGACCAACCTTAAGAGCACCAAGGGCTGGTGGAGTCATTCAGTGGCTGGATTCGATGAGCACAACCAGGATCAAGGACAAGGATGTGCTGTCCGTGATTCACAGTTCAAACCAGGCTCCAGGCTTGGATTTGGTCAGTGCTTTACTTGCCAGTGTAGTCAAAAGAACTTATTGGTATAATTCAGTACTGACCTCACTTCCCCATGACATATTTTCTTCCATAGCCATCTGGATGACACTTCAGCAATGTTGTGCTGTAAATCTGGAAACATCATCATCATAATTACCTCACATCTATTCACAACTGTTACCACTGTCCTGACATGCTTGAATGAAGCTGGTATTTGCCGTTTTCCTGCTTGGTAGTAAATTTTAAGTGACAGACATTATGTCTGGTAGTATTATGTATCTGTTGAGTTTAACCTCCTTGCCTCTTTCCTTTGGACCTTAAACATGCTTTATTATATCAAATAGCAATTAACATTCCCCAGGGGTGAAGGTAGTTACATGGCGTGTTTACTGAGGCGGCCAGCTGTCGCCACTTGGCAAGCAACTTTTATCATAAGCTGGTTGAATTTAACATATATCAGCATTTATCAGCCCAGACTTTGTCAGTTTTATAAATGAAACCCGAGGGACAATAAATCATTTGGTGCACAAGTGATACTGCATATATCAGAGAGTATATTTACTAGGCCAGGTGGATTCAACCAACAAAAGGCATCTAAGTTGTTGTTATTTGATCTGTATTGAATATAGCCTTGGATATCTCTCTTTTTTTTTGGGTGCAAAACCCACATCTGAAAGCTTTGGTAGGATGTGTGCTGGATGATTACACTTGATTTCTCCTGGTGAACTGGTTGCTGCAGCCTTCACTCCCTCTCAGTAATACGCTGACTTCTGTTGGAGTGCGTTTGACTCAGTATCCATAGCGTTATTAATAAACCTTCTTACTTGTAGGGGATGGAGCACAGAGCTGGGAGGAGAAACACATTGAGGTGGCCCAAGCCCTAACTCTTAGGTGGCTTAAACATGAAGAATTGTTGTATTAATTTGCAATCATGCTTTACCACAGTCATAACAGATGTTCTCCAAATCTTCCATAGTTAACCAGGACTCATAGTTGACATTTACACCAGTAAATCAAATGGGTCAGAGATCAGATACTGGGAGGAAGAAGCAGGGTGCTACTCACATCTGTTCAACTAAACAATTTTCCACCCCAGAGTGGGTGATTTATCCATAACACCTGCTGGGAACAGCTTTGTGCTATTCTTGAACCATGTCCAGGATAGCTGGCATGGGATGAAACTCTGCCAGGAAGTGTGCTACCCCCTTAAATAATGCAGGTGCCTGCAAGACTGAGGCCACATTCTGCACTTGGGTCTTTGCCTTGGATGAGATGCAAGCAGGGGCATATTTTGCAGTGAATTATTTATCACAGCCTGGAAGATGAAGCCAATCCAGTGTATGGCAGCATGGAGAGTCTCCTAGAGCATCATTTTCACTTCATCATTTCATCCACAGTCCATAATGCCAATGGAAACCCAGCCCCAGAGAGGTTTTACACTTGTGTGATGCCAAGGAGGGAATTCAAGGTTCAGGAGCAGTGTGTCCTCCAGCCAAAGGGACGACAGACAGTGAGAGCAGTAAGGCAGTAGCCATCAGTGAGCATCATTAAGACCATATTTGGACTCTTTAATAAAAAAATGGGCCAGAGAGTATTGTCTGGTAAAAGTTAATCTTTCCCTTTGCAGGTAAGTATGTGGAGAGGTCTATCCATAACAACAACAGAGAGGGAGGTAACACCTAAGCAACCTGGCCAAGCAGGGGTGCAGTGTCCAGGCTGCCCCTAGCCTGTATTTAGCAATTTATATCATGCTGCTGAGTTAAGATTTACAAGAAGTCATGAATAAGCCCCTCAGAGCTATGACAGTATCAGTCTATTTACTTGACTGCAGTGACAAAAGCCTTTGCACTAATGTGCCTGAAGCCACGTGCTTTGCTGCATGAGCATAGCCTGGTTCACTCAAGAGCTGGGAGACCTTCCATCCTCTTGCCACAGTTCGTCCCAGGACACCAATACTTCACAGATTGTTTGGTTGATTTTGTTAGTCTCTGTGTCCCAATGTAAAGGACAGTGAGCTGTGATCTTGCAGGGACATCAGCTGGTATGTACAAAAAAAAGAGGATATAGTAATGTTGTGGGCTGTGCAGCAAATACTCTTACCTCAGGTGGAACTAACCAGAGCACAGAAATCTAGGTTAAATGCACAGAAACACAACCGCAGCCAGAATACAGGGTATTCAGCTTACTGTTGTTGGCTAGAGAAGCCTCTTATGACCTCCTTATGGATTCCTTTCCTCAGTATAGTTTTGTGGCAGCTCTTTCATGTCAAGCTGGAGTGTCCTTCTCTGGAGGTTTTCAAAACCCGCCTGGAAGTGTTCCTGTGAGACCTGATATAGCTGGACCTGCTTGAGCAGGGAGGTGGACTAGATGATCTCTAAAGGTCCCTTCCAGCCCCTACCATTTTACGATTCTGTGATTCTTTGATTCTACAATCATTGTGTATCTGTGGTTTTACAGATGAATACTAGGACATCTGATACTGGAGAAGGAGGGCCTAGGAGTCTGTCCATCACTGACATATATATAAATTCCCAGTGCCACAAACAAGAATCATGATTTGTGATATGATCCATTGAATCTGAATTGTATTAACTGGCTGCAGGCTTTCTCAGGAAAACATATCTAAATGGATGGGACTGATTGTTCTTCATTTCATGCGATCATTGGACACAAATTCTGCTATGACTGTCAGGGTCACTGGTGTTGCTGTAAGTGACTTAACAACCAGGTAAAGTGATGGTCCCCAAAGTAGGGTGTGTGGAAGTTAATTCACTGAGATGTGGGAAGAAAATATTTAATTTTACCATTAATAAATAATAATAACAATAATAAAATGATAATTTAATCTTTATCTCATTCTTTTTAATGTCTATTTTTTACATTTTGTAATGTTCATAATATATCAGTAGAGTAGCAGACACATGTAGTTTGTAAATTGCACAGAGACTGCAGGTACAGGTGGAAAGTTATGTTTTTTTTTTTAATTGAGAAGAGTGAGAGATCAAAATGATTTGGACACCTCAGGGCTAAAAGATGGTGCTGCTCAGAGAATGTTAAATCTGGGATTTTAAAGAGGATTGCAGAATCATAGCCAGTCCATGCTGTGATCTGTGGCTCTGATTCCATTCATCCCACTGGAATTTCAGTTTCCCTTCCCTTCCCTTCCCTTCCCTTCCCTTCCCTTCCCTTCCCTTCCCTTCCCTTCCCTTCCCTTCCCTTCCCTTCCCTTCCCTTCCCTTCCCTTCCCTTCCCTTCCCTTCCCTTCCCTTCCCTTCCCCTTTTTAAAGGACTGCCTATATGCTCCCTAGGTGTCCAAGGAAGAAAATTTGAAGATATGAATTAGCAGTTTGAGAGAAAGTCATGGTCTTCTCAGACATCTCCAGAGATGTCCTAGTTCCCAGAACCACAACTCTAGTCAACCCTTCCCATGCTGTACCAGAGAGGGCTTTGGTTATGGCAGAGGTAAGAGATGCTGCAAGTCCAAAATTTGCTCAACTGCTGGGGACAGATGGTGAAAACCTCTAGTGGAGCAGGGAACCTCCTGTAGCACCTGTATGGCCATGAGGTGTGTGTAGGGGAAGGACTTGTGAACGTGGAACCTCAGAAATCCACATCATGACACAGCATAGAGTCTGCAAGTTGAGGAGGGACAGATCAGCCATTCCTCTGCATGTTGTGTGCCCAAAAGAGGTTATATGCCATCAGCCAGCCAGCAAAGGTGCTCCCATACAGGGACATAGTCCAAGGCAACTGTATAAAGAAAGCCATAGGAAATTAGTGTGCTGTTTTCTGAAATCAACAAATATTTGGAAAAAGGGGAACATTCCTGCTGTTACCAATAGGTTAGCATGAGTCCAGAGGGGAAAAATGCCACTGGGATTATCCAGAACTTTTGTGAATCCATAATTTTGGGTATTCCCAAAGGTCTATAGCAGTAGAAGAAGGGCAAAAAACCCATATATGTTGCATGGTTATATATACACACATACACCACTATGCGGTATCTCAAACATCACCCTAGCTGTCAAATTCCAGTCACATTCAGACAATGGTTTAATCTCCCCTTTCCCCCAACCTAAATACAAACACTTTACAGACCGTGTAGTGATGTTTCGTTACCAAATATGTTTGTACATATTGGACACATATTTGTACACATTTGGACATTGGCCCAATATCTTTATTTGAGTGTGTTAGTCTGTGAGGCTAAACAACTTTGAAACAACAAAAGCAACAAACACTGGATCTGCAGCAAATTAGTTCCATTTTGGTTTAGGCTCTACTCTTAAAAAAGTGTTGTTTTTTCCAACCTAATTTTCAAACAGCTGCTGTAGAAAGCAGCACATTTTTTTGTTCATTCTGCTGACAGTCAGGTGTGGCCAGTACTGAGCACGTCTGAAAATCATCCTGAAGTTGCTTTATGTTTGAAGACTAAATGTCAAATTAATGCTGATAGTCTGTTTCTTTTAAGTCACAGTCCCTTTATGAGCATACAGGCGTGTGGTTTCCTTATCCCGAGTCACTATGTATGCTTGTTCACACCTTTCTTACTCCAGGATTAATCACCCCTGCTCCCATTGTCTCTTAATATCCTTCCTTGCTTTGCCAGTAGTTTACAAGTCTATAACAGAGATCCGGATAGCTTTTTCATGTGTTTTCAACAGAGCTTATTTTAGATCAGGTACTCAGCCCTGGAGTGTGACTGATTTTAAGGGTAAGCGGGATGGTGGTTCAGCAGTAGTAACACTCAGCTGCAACATCATGCTTTGCTTTAAGCATACCATTACTTAGGTCTGCCTTTATGTTCATGTTTAACCCAGATTTCAGCGGGACTTGAGTACCAATGCTTAACACATTTAAGTTCTGTGGAGACTTTTCCTGTGCATGCTGAAGAAATGAGGAGTAACTGATCCTACTAGGCTGTCAGCTGGCCTGGGCAGCTCCTGGCCTTCCCAGAGCTTCTTCTAGGTTCATGCAGGTTCAAAGAAAAAAAAATAAGAATAACACAGAACAGAGCAGCCCTCTCTGACTGGCCACTGTCACAGAGATCTTCATGAGACCTAGAGATGTTCCTGTCTCTTCCAGTCCTACTGAGTTGTCTGATGGACAGACAACAATCCTCCATGGATATTTCTGCCCGGTCACAAGAAGTTTGCCTTCTTAATTAGTCCAGGCTCATGGGTATAACACATCCTTCTGGTGAAAAAGCACCTGGGCCTCAGGGAATGTGGCAGTTCTGAACCATTTTGCATAGAAAGCATTTAGATTTGAAGATGCACCAGCCTCTTCGTACCTAAACACCCAGGACAAATCTTGCTACTCTGTCACACAGCAACACGTGAACTAATTACTCCTGCTTCTCCTCAGAAGGAAAAGCATCGCGTTTCAAATCACAGCACTTTGACTTAGAGGATCCTCTGGAAGGAGAGCGTTTGCAGCTTCTTGTGACCTGCCAACGGCAGCTCAAGGGGGGTGCTCTGGCAGAGCGCAGGCTCCCCGGCAGCCACGGGGAACAGTGGCGGTGCGGGACATCAGCCGGCCAGATCCTTGGCCGTTCTGGCCGTCAAAAGAAAGACAGCCGCTGTTGGGTTCGTTCGACAGACCACGGCTTACTGTGCTTGGGGCGATGCCAGGAGCAACTTAGCGGCTTTCCTTCAAGGACGAGCCCTGTATAACCCGACGGTGGTTTCAATGTGCCCGGTAGCATTTTTCCCTGCGTGTTTTCATGCCCGCCCACGCACCAGCCCCCACGCACTGCTGTGCGGTGGCTCCTTCTCCGCGGGGCAGGGGGTGGCTGGGACCCCGCACGCAGGACGCGCCGCTCGCAGCCGCCGCCGCCGCCGCCAGGGGGCGCTGCGGCCCCACGGTTGGGGCCTCGGAGCGGTGCCGCCGCCCGACGGGGCGGGCGCGGCGGGACGGGGCAGCGGCACCGCGCTCCGCCGCCGCCACGTTCGGGGAGCAGGGGGCTCGCACGGCTTCCTGAGAGGGGACGAAGCCTGTACAGGAGGCAGCGATGGAAGGACTCGCTCCCAGCACCTCCGCCATTGCCACTCTGGGTCACCTTCATCTCCCCCCTCCGCCTCCATCTCTGTGCTGCAGGGAACATGCTGTTCACCACCACCACCAGGGAAAATGCTGTTCACCACCACCACCATCCCACCACCATCACCCTCCTCCCCCCCCGACCTTTCGAAACTGTGTGCTGAGCCTCTACCCTGCCAGAGAGGGGGGGTGAGAACATCCCCCGGACAGGCCTATAGAGCTCCGAAGGCGAGGGACGCGTCCAAAACCTTCCCCGAGGACGTAGCCCCCGCTGAGCGGCAGGGAGGGCGCTACCCAAGCCTGGGCACGTCGGGAGCAGAGACCGCCCAGCCCTCAGGGCACGGTGGGACACAGGGGCTGGAGAGGGCCCCGCGGGGAAGGCTCTGGAGAGTGCCCCTGAGGGTCAGGGTGGAACCCGCTCTTGCAGCTCCTGCCCTGCCCTCCGCGGCCCCGCAGCCCTCACCTCTCCGCCTAAGGCATGAGGCTGAATGGTTTTCTCTGCCGTCCCGTCCCCCCTCCCTCACTCCTATAGAGTCCAGCAAGTTCACCAAGCTGTGTCATGCTTCATGACTAATTCACATATTTAAATGGGAACGGTCAAAGCTGGACTATTTGATGCCAGCCAAGCGCATTTATCAGGTCAAAAAAGCTCACAATGGCTGGAGGCTCTGTGTGTGTGTGTGTGTGTGTGTGCGCGCGGGTGCGGGTGCCTGATATAAGCGTTTGCTCAGTGCTGGGCCTCTCCCCCCGCAAAAATCAGACCCACAAATAAATAAATAAAGCTCTCAGATCGATTGCAGCTTCCCAGAGCAGAGGCTTCCTCTGCTCCCACCCCCCAGACT
>WBNH01011073.1:196229-212323 GCA_013401255.1 Urocolius indicus
TGGTGGTGTATCTTTGGAAGATTCTCAGGGATTGAGAGCAGCCAGAGTATGGAGATATGGCTAGAAATGCAGCCAGGAATAAAGGAGACCAGCACCTTGGGCAAGTCAAGCAGGGAGAATATTCATCCTACTTGATCTGGCCAGCTCACATGCAAGCTTGGAAGACCTGGGACCTGGAGCAGCTCCCTGGGACTTGAAAGGTGGCAAGTAGTCCCTTCAGGCTAACACATGGTCCTACAAATAAACCTGTACCAAGCAGAGGAGGTATTCCCAAATGCACAGGGCACTTCATAGAACGCTTTCGAAGGAATCTGAGCCCAAACATGGCATATACATACAATGTGGCCCAACGAGATGCTGGATGCAAACACTAACCCATAGAACAACTTACAGCTGGACCAACAATTCAGCACCACCCAGAGATAATGTGGCCAAAAAAAAGAAGTCCATAAAGTCACTGGTGGAGAAGGCCTGCCAACTAGTCTTAGTTACTCTGGACTAGTTAATATGAATGAAGAAATAAACATGTCTCTCCTTGAAGAGAATGCCTTGGGCCATGTCCTCAGACACAAAGATATCAATATCACCTGCTCACTGATTTGTGCCCAAATCTCAGCAGAACTGTTGCTGTAATGCAGTGGGTGAGGAAACCTCAGAGCTTGCAGATTGAATACTGAGGCTGCTGTGTCTTTACTAGCACTTGGAGAAGAACATCTTGCTCTTAAATGGGAATTTCTGACAGGCCAGTATATGCTTTAAGGTCTTCTGTTCACATTGTTCTTCTCCTTGCCTACAGATCCACCTACCGCAGGTTTAGAGAAGAAGCTGTCCAAGGAGGTCTTCAAATCTCAACAGAAAAGAGTGACATATCCACCTGGAAGTATTATATACACAGCAACACTATGTTGCTTTTTAAACTGCTCAGATCATGAATGAGGAAACTAAGAGCAGCTCTTAGGATCAGCTGCTGACTGCAATTACACACACTTGTCCTACTGTGGTGTAAACAGAGTTTCTCGCTGGAGTCAACGTCTCCGGGGGAATGGCTTCAAAGCTCCACTGAGCAGCCTGGAGCTCTCAGCAGAGGGGACATACAGCCCTTCAGAACAACTGAACTGGGCTCTGGAGCATCAGGTAGCCCTGATGAATGCAACATTGATTGTTCTCCTGATGAAACATTCACAATGGCACTGTCCAGCTAAACCAGTGTCCAAATTCTGTTTCAGGAAAAGCAGGGTTTCAGCAAGGAACGAGGACTTTCCCATTGATGAGGTTGTGAAGACTGTAAGAGGCTTTGCTAGATTTCAGGATCAAAGACACCAGAGAAGGTATTTTGTGGTCAGTTAATGAGATGTAAGCACCTGCTCACTGAAGCATATAAATTGCCCAGTAATGAGTTTAGATTACTGGGATGCTTTCTACCTCCTTCTAGGTCAGGGCTTGATTTGTTCCCATATGGTGTTCATACTTATCATGAACTGCTTCCCCAGACACCTTGCCCATGGGTAACAGGGGACAAAAATTCTGTGGTTGCATGCTCATTCCAATAGCCCTGGTCTGGAAATGAGCAGGAAGGGCAGGACTTGGGTGGTCATGATCACTTGACAGCCCTGGAGATTCTTCCTCTGGATCTCTTTCTAGGTTGCCTCACACTGCTGAACAGGCTTACACCAGTTACAAAATTGGTTGTCCATGTTTGGGATATTCTTGGCCTCTGATTTCCTTAACCAAGTTACTTCAGTGCAGCTGTGTAAATGTGATTGTTCCAACTAAGAAAGTTCAGTGAGCAATAAATCCCCAGGGCTTGCCCACATTCCCTCCTGGTATTGAGAGTGCATCCAACTACACTGGAACTGGTCTTTCTAGACTGCCTTCATTGCAACAGCTTTCAGGGCCTGATTCAACTGGCCTGGCTGAGACATATCCCGCAGTAGGAGATAACTCCTGTCATCCAGGGCTCATTCCTCTGCCCTGGCTCTGGGCAGGGAGTCTGGCCAAGTGGCTGCGGTACATCCTCAGTGTTGGTCCTGCAGCTGATGGGAGGATTTCTGTCCTCTTATTAATGCTGTGAATTAGGGAACTACTTGTGAATGGTCCACACAGGTCATCACAGGCCACTTCAAGTAACAAGAGATGGGATGGGACTGCGGAACTAGCATCTCAAAGCAGCACATGGAAGAGCCAAACACACATTAGGCAAGGTCTTGGGCAACATAAGACAGGTTTGGTGCACTGCCAAGGGGCTCCCATGCTTCTCAGCATATGAAGGGTTCTCCTGTGCCCTGTGTTTTGAAGGGGTTTTTTTTGAGTACCTTCTACATAAAAAATTCACTTCCCTCCCTCCCAGCTGAGTGGAGGCTGCTGCTCTGCTGGCGGATTTTGCTGCCAGGCCATGTCAGGCCAGCACAAAACCATGTGTTACTATGTCATTTTGTTATACTAGTTGCTAGTCTGACCAGAATGTCTGTCATAGAGCTGATAAGAGGATTCTCATTCTTTTATTGACCCAATGATTTTCTCATGAAACCATAAAGACTGGAAAGTTTATAGATGCTGAAAGGTTCTGAGAAGTTACATGGATTGTGGTATATAGGATAAAAACATGGATGACATTTTCATTGAGGTTTCCTTGAGTTTCCTAGAATTCCTAGAACCTCAGGAATTACCTGAGTTGCAAATGGAGACTGGGAGAAACATCAGATACATCAGATCTGTTCCTGCAGTCACCTCGAGGCCTCTGTGTTTGTCCACTGCCAGAGTAGGGACAGATCTTTGGCTTGACCCAGTCTAGTTGGTCTTCAGCTTGTGCTGTTAGGAGACAGTGTGGGTTTGAAGAACCAGTAGAGAGAGACAGCAAGCTGAGTCCTGGGCCAGATCCCTGTGGTTTATAGCATGCTGGTTCAGCAGCTCTGTGATTCCCCTTAAACCCCAGATCTGCAGTGACAGATAGTGCAAAAAAGGGCAAATTCCGTTGCCAAATTGATGTTCTGATATCACCTGGCACTTACCACTGGGGACAAGGCTCTTCAAAAAAAGGCAGGTTTTGAGTGTTTGGTTTAAGGAGACTGTCTTAGTCCCAAACTTAGGCCACCACAACCATCTAGGAAACTCTAGTAAGTTTGTTTTGCAAAGCAGTGTTGCCATGTTGCTGGTTTGGTATGTGGAAGCATCTTCTGTTTGCAGAGAGTAGAAGGTTTGAAGCCAAGCCTGTGGTGGCTCAGCTTGATTGGACATTTTCCAGGAGTATATCAACCTTAGTAAATGAGGTGGCTTATCAGAACCTGGCATAGTTCAACTCTAAGTTACAAGGTTGGGAAAATTAGTCTGTAATCTCTAAGTGCGATTCTCCTGCCACATTAGAGACCTCCCAGGAAAGAACGGATGACAAGTAAAATGGTCATGGCTTTGCTTGGTGAGAAATTATATATGGAGTGGGAAATATAAGCTGCTGACCATTAGTCTGAGGGCTTGATCTTACAGATCTATATTGAGATGCTGCTTGCAGAAGACTCCTACTGCCTCCTCCAGAATCCACACTTCCATGCTTTTGTGAGATGGGAAAGGTTCACTGGTTTAAAAGTACAATCTTCATCATCTCCAAATATCATCACTGCAGATTGTAACCACAGACATGGGATAGCAACACTGCCCAGGGCACGTGGTGAATCTCCATGGAGTTGACAGCATCTCCCAGCTCAAATCTGTATATGTTTGAATATCCTCAGTGACCTGAAGTTGTGTGTCAGAGCAGCTCATTGTTTCATTTTAAACGGTGTTCTGATACACGAAGCCATTTCTTGTACCTCTGCCTCTCAAGAGTGCCAATGGGGTGATGAGCTTTGGACCACTGAGTTGCTTTAGCAAGCCAAGTATAAATGAAGGTTGGAACCTCATTCGTATGAAGCAGATCCAGCTCTAGTTACCATGACACCATGACAATCAACTTGTTTACTGCTTCAAGGTACAGTCTAAACATTCTTGGCATGTCATTTGCATAGCAATATCCAGAATGCTTTGTATCACACTACTGTATTCGGGCACTGCAAACACATTGAAAGGTTTCTTTACACATATCCCTAACTAAAGAAAAAGAAAGAAAGAGAAACAAGAAGAGAGATTCACTTTTGGTAGCATGTTTCATACAAAATGTAACCTAAACTGTGTGCAAAATTAAACAGAAGAGCTGGATATATGTCCCCCATACATTCTGGGGAAATGGAAATAGGGGGTGCTTGTCAAACTGAGAGTGGAAAGCAATCTAAGAAAATCTAGGGCTCATACTGGCAGAGTATTTAAGCATGTGCTTAATTTTAAACAGGTGATTGACTGAAAAACAGGAAATAAAATTAAATAGACACGGAGAAGTGAGAAAAGATGGATTAGTGGAAGAAGAGAAAATAACGATGAAGGGGAATCAGCTGGGCTGTATGAGCTGGCAGCGCTGCAGAAGGGATGTGTAGAGTGAAAGTGGTGTGGGCTGGGAGGAGATGGACGGGTGCATGGAGAGCTGTGACAGAATGCTGTGCACAGGAAAGGCAGCATGGTGGGGAAGATTCCTCAGGGTATCAGCTGGTATAAATTGCTTGCTTGCCACAATTGGCAACCTGAATGTTGTCTTCAACAGTTGTGCAGGCAAAGTTGGGAGTGAAACTGAGGCCCAGAAGGTCTCTGGAAGTATGGGGCCTGGGGGGAAAACAGTAACTGAGGGAATAATTGTGAATGATGGGAGAAAACAGCTGAGAGCATGCAAAGCTGGAGCTGGGGTCAGCCAAGGAGGTAAGGATGTCACTAGTCAGTGTTGGGGGAGAGCTGAAAGTAGGAGCAGATCTGGCTTTTGGGGTTGTTGGAGCAGCTGGAATTGGACAGAAGGGATTACATCAGCTCCATATGGGGCCACAGACATCATCAGGACCACTTCACTGCAGTCATAGGCACCTTGGTAGAGGGCATGAGGTCCAGCAAGTTTGACTATGTCAATTCTCCAGCTGCCTTATCTTCTTTCCATGCCCACAGCACAGCTAGGCTGGGATGAGACATCATCTTTATGCCCAAGAACTAAGGACAGGAGTTTCCTGTGTCACCAACTTTCATTTACCTACCCTCTAGTATGGTGGCAGGTCCTCCCTGCTCAGGCACTTAAGAAAACTCAAATTTGCCATGACAGCATGGAAAATAAACATAATTTGTGGATTCTGGGAATGTCTGAGGCTATGGTTGAATTGGAGATCAAAGCTGTTTCTTGTTGGAGGAAAGAATTTACAGTAAGGCATGGGAACGTTTCTGTGTCTACTATAGTACATGATCCTTCAATCCCGTATACTACACATACCTGAGACCACAAGAGTGGACTCAGGAGAGTGGACTCAGACCACATCAGAGATGGCCAGCTGTGTCCTGTGTCAGCAGGACAGCCTTTACAGATCAGGCATCTCTGTGGCTACCTCTAGGCTCTAACATTACCTCCAGATCAGCATACATCAAGCAGGCAAGCAGCAATTCATGCCAAGCAGAAGATGGAAAGGTACCTCTCCAATGAAATAGGCACAAGCGATACAGAAGTATTTTTCTTTCTCAGCGTTAAGCAGAGATAAAAAAATTCAGGTACAGAATTTCATTGTGTCTCCTGCCTCAGTTCTCAGTGCAGAAGTCAGAGTATTTTTAGCACCAATACCTAAATTCATAAAGAGTAGAAATGCCTCTGAAGCAGATGTGGACAAAACATTGATTTGTTTCTTCTGGCAGGTGGAATGTTGCCTTGTCTCTCACTCATCCAAGCAGAGAAACTTGCAAGCCATAGGAGAAATAGAGCGCAGATAAAATTCTAACAAGTCCAGTGTGGTGTGCCATGACAGCACATTATGAGCCAAATGGATAAACAAACAAATAATCAAAAGGAGAGCTATTAATAGAGTTTTGAAAGGCAAAAAATACATGGCTCAACAACTTAAGTCCAGTTGTTCCAAACCCAATTTATAACATGATTTTTTTAACTCATAAACTACATGAGCTAAAATCAGTGGTAAAAGTCCAAGGGTGAAATATTTACCTAGTGAGATACCTACCCTCTCCACATCATGTCTGTGACTATTTAAATGGCTATGCACGTTCTTCACTGAAAACTCACTTCCTCACTTGCATATGTCACAACAAGCTTAAGTGGCTTTTCTAGCACCAAGAACTGAATATCTGCAGGCACCAGCACAGAATCTAACCTGAATAGTGCTCTGTAGAGAAGCAGCACGTTCAGATGATGTGCTGCGTCCTCCTCCAAGCAAGGCACACTTTTGTGAGCACAGAGCATGGCTGACCTGAGTCAGCAAAACAACACAGTGAATTGCTCCCGCACAATCTTGGATCCCTTACCAAATCAGATGTGTGCACATCACCTTCTGCACCCTCATCATCCCAGTTGTCACTGCTATTAGCAATCATTGCAGGCGAGGAGCCCTTCTGACACTCTGCCTCCCCCTGTACAGTCATGTGGACACCTGTAAAGAGACAGCTCTGGTCTGGAAGAGTCCTGTCCAGTGTGAAGGTCAGAGAGTAAACAGTGAGATGGCTCCAAGGTACATGCTTGTGTCACTCTTCAGGTAACAGCCTCTCTGCCTAACGAAGCCGCTGTTCCTCCTTTGCACTGTCTGGCTTGTGGAGACATTTTCTCCCTAGTTACTGATTTCAGTTGATTTCCTCTGAGTTTATATCACGCTAAGTGCAAAATAACTATGACTTTAAAGAAAATCCAAACAACACATAAACATACACTTTACCATAACATGCTCTCTGCTTAATTCCTCTGCTCTGCCTTGAACACTGCAAACCACCCATATTCGTCTCTTGCAGGTCCGTACGTATCATCTGGTAGTTTTTGGTATTTATGTGAAAAATGACTGGAAAGGGATTTCTTAAAAAAAAATCAAACGTGATCCAGGACACTGCAAAGTTTTGTAGACTACTGAGGCCAGGATCAGCAAAGCAAAAGCAGATAGTCCTTCTTACAGGATATTTAAATATTTTAAAATCGAGTTACACCCAGATGTATTTGCACCAGCAGTCATTGTTACCATGTATTTTCTCCAGCAATCTGGCTGTATCTGTGTGCTCTCCATGTACTTCAGTTGTAAACTCTCCTGTCTAGGAACATTTCATGTATACAGTCCTATTTTCAGGTGTGTTATCTGACATTCCCTAGTGAAGATGGACTGGCAGAAAGGTCCTACCTGCAGCAGAACCAGGTCTTTCTGGTGCAGCAGCTGCAGGCCAATCCAGACCACATACTCCCAGTCAAGATCTAAAATATTAGTACACATCGCTGTTTAAGCATGGATTCCACTACCCATCTGTCTGCAAAGCACCTAAAAGAATGTATCTATACATTATTTTATGTGACTGATGCTCATACTTTTAATAATTGGAAAGCTGAGTCAGAGGAAGAGAATAGACACACGTCTGACAGCAGCAACTGTCTCCAAGGCACATTTTGGGTCCACTCTGAGATTTTTTTGATATATTTTTCCAACGTGTTCTATATAGACTGTTAATAAATACAGGATGAAGGACACGCTTTTCTATGTGTACTTCATTAGGGACAAATCCATCAGAAAATTTCAAGAGAGAAAAGGGAAATTTGGGAAAAATTGCAGCAGAAGAAAAAAGAGGACATGGCAAACTTAAGAACGAAAAGATGAATTTTTCCTGTTTATGTTCATTTCTACTTCTTCTTTTAAGGTTTTAAATATTTATTTAGCTTTTTATTTAAAAAAATGTATAGACTAGAACACATATGATTTCTAGATTATACAAGGTGCTTTCAGTGTAGTTATCTGTCCAGCACCAGGCAGTCTCTCCCATCTAGCTACAGCCGCATTAAGCAACAGGCCCAGCCATTTGCTGTCATCATCAGCATCAGTATCCTAGGAGATTTCCTGATTTTGCATAATTACATCCTGATAAATGAGTACTTTGTGTTCATAGCAAAAACACTTTCAAAATTCGTGTGTTTGAGAGATAGTTACTGTTGATGTACCTGTCTTCAAATCATTAGGAATGTCATACAAAAACATTTTACTTGCGATCTCTAGTTAACACCCGCCTACGTTTTAAAGTAGTCACAGTCACAGACAAAATTACAGAATCAAATTTCATAACCTCCCTCAGGAACTAAAGGATTAAAACTGAAGCCCTGTTATCCTGGCAAATTCATGGTAAGACTCATTCCAGGTGAATAAGAGTAAAAGGAACGTCCAGATGCCCCTGATGTAGTGCTATTCCAAAGCAGAAACAGTCCACTTGCTCCTAACACTCTGCCAGATCCATGAGACCAGCTCAGAGCAGGTTAACTGCAGATAAACCAATTATTAAATTCCTGGGTTAATAACCTTTGTTTTCTGGACACGAGCAACGACACTTAAAATACCAATACACACTTTCCACTGCGAATGTTTGGTGCAGCCTTTGTGTGCAATGAAATGAGGTCTAGGGATAAAACTCAAAATCACATAAAAAGCCAAATAATGAAAATGTGTATTAGGATAGCTGTAAGTACATGGATATTTAGTGTTAAAAAGGTTCTTTGTTCCAAACCTTTGTTTTTTTCCCAGATATTAATAATTTTTCATGTTTTTTTTTCATTTTGTGCTCAGTCTGGTGAAGGGAGAGTTGCTGTGTATGTGATGAGATGAGGTGTGGGACACCCACGCTCAGCAATGTCAGCAGGTGGAAAAAGGAGATGGAAACACCAGCATCATCTGGAAACAAAAAAACCACCCCACTTCCTCCTTTCTCTGCTGAGATAGCCACCTTTGCTCAGGGATAGTGTCTTTTAAAGCCTCAATAGCATACGAAGAGTCTCCTCTCTGCATGCTAGGGCAGAAATCATTCAACTTCTAGATAGAAATACGGTCAAAAAAGTAGACGCTGTAAGATATTCAAATTCTCTTTGTGGATTTGCAAATGCAGTTCCTGTCACAATCAGGAGAGACTGAGAGCATTTTAGATGCTAAAATGCTTAAGTAACTTTCAGAAACCTGCCATCAAATGGCTAGAGATAGAAAGTTGAAAATTGGTGTGTTATGACATTCGCTTTAGCAGAGGTGCCCACGCTCTTCTCGCAGCAAAATGACTTTAATTTGCCCAACCTCAGAGTCCTTGAAAATGACACTCTGAGCATTTGCCGTAATGATTTCTCACTAAATTAGAAAAATGCCCAACTAAGGAGGGATTATCTCTGCATGTGGATGTGGCATAATGACTGTCAAGTGCACTGAGAGCCCCACTGGGCTTTGCAAGGCACACAGGGTCTGCAGCAGAGGCCAGCGTGTATCGGAGAATATTAATACTGTCTTGTTGGGGGCATCCATTGTGATACTCTACTGATGTTCAGACAAAATTATACCATATGGGGGAATTCTCTTTGCTACTTTACATATATGAGGTACCTTTTAGGGCTGAAGATTAGTCCTAAATTGTCTGGCTGACAAACTCATCTCATAAATGATACAGGTACATGTGTGCACATGCACTCTCTAATGTGTGCACCCACTGGGACAGCCTCACTGTGAGATTCTTCCTCACAGCCCACAGCTGCTGTCGCTGCAGTGAGGATGCACTAGTGAACTCACATCCACACACTCAGAAAGTCTCCCAGCTGCTCTCTAGGAGGAGCACAGCAGCTCCAGTCCCGTAGGACAAAATATGTTTGTCCCCCAGGTGCCTGCAAGCTGCTGCCCAGATTTCATGGTGAGTGCAGAGGGAGCTGGGTGAGTAGTGCACTGCCTCCTCATCCCTATGACAAGAGTGAAATCTGTCCCTGGCTGCATCCACTCAGCCCTAAAACAGGAGCATGAGGAGGCACATTTTTGTTTATATCAGAGCTTGTGCCATGAAGGACCACGGAGATGGTGGGAATGTGCTGACAGACAAGGTTGTTGATACTTTCAACTCAACTGCCACAATGGCACTTCAAGAGCAGCCCTGAAATACCCGGCGCTGGTGCTCTGCACAGCCTACTGCCAGCCAACTGGCAGAAACTCACACCACTGAGCAGGCACAAGAGCACACACATGCCTTTGCAGATGCTCCGTCACTTCACTGCCAGGACTCTGTTAAAGAGGATGCCAGATCCCTCGGTAAAACCATGTTATGCTGTTTCTGTCTCTGTTTTGCAATGATTTTTCAAAACAAATCTGGAAAATGTGGGCAGGAAGGGAGGTGGAGTCTGGAAAGTCTGCAGGGGCCTGCTGAGCCAATTAGGGTCCCCTGAGGGGTCTTTCCCATTGGAACTGGGCCACTGGGTAAGGAAGGACACACAGGGAACGTCATGGGGCCAAGAACCAGACAAGACTGATCAAATCTTGTAACAAAGTCAGAAAGGCCAGTTTAGTCTTTCACTTGACAAGTTTATCACCAACAGCTCTGGGAAAAGGAGCCAGAAAAGATGTTGCACAAAGAAAGTCCTAACCACTAACTTGCCCAGCCATCCCTTATCAGCCAGGTGATATGGGGAGCCAGTAGAGGAGCAAACGGGGAGGGAGAAGCCAGAAGTCTAAGGATCACAGGAGGTAAAGGTAGCCACCAAGCAGAGAAACAGCCTAAACCTTTGGTCCACCTGTCTCAAACTTGATAGTGCAGCACTTGCCTACTGCATTTTTCAGATAGGAGAACACAAATCAAGGCAGCAGTGCATGGATAGAGCCTTGTGCCTGTCCTACACTGCTACATCTTCAGGGGTCCCCAGCCCTCACACCATCCTGGGGTATCCAGAGGCGTCCACAGTGCCCCATGTTCTGCATGGCCATGCTCCCTAGGCATCTGTGGGATGGAACTGCAGGAACCTGGCCCTGCAGCTATGTAGAGTTGTGGGGACCTGGGAAAGGCAGAATGTGACATGTTTGATTTATTGACTTGAGGCTGTCTGAGTAGTAGTAATTTCAGCAGCTCTGTCTTCATCCTTGGTTTCTGGGGACCTCAAACACACAGTTCTCCACAAAGAGCTCAGCCCATGTGGGGAACTGTGTGGACCCTCTACAGGGATTTCCCAGGGGGGATAGCGTCTCCCTTCCTGGCTCTCGCCTGTGGCCTCAGTCATTTCAGACCTGCTCTGGGACGAAGAGCAAGTGCGAGCAGGTACCGATGGCAGCTCAGGGACTCAAGAACTCTCCCCAGGCTGTAGGGCATGAAACCCTCCGGGCCAGAGGCTGCAGTTCGGTGGCCCCGAGGGAAGACCCGAGGCACGAGCCGCGTGTCCCCGTGAACGCGACGGGAGCGAGGACACCGCACAAAGGGCGGCGGCGGGAGAGAGGGGCCCCGGGGGTCCCGCACGCTCGGGAGGCAGATGCTGGTCCGGCACCCGCGGGTGTTGCGAGAGCTACTGACTGCTTTTCCGCTTGGCCTGTCCACCGAGAAGCCGTGCGTAAAATCGGGTGCTTCTCCGACGGCAAGGCGGTGGCCGTGCAGTCAGGAGCCCCGCAGAGCCGGGTCCATCCTTCCCGGTAGCGGCGGCGGGCATCTCGAGAGAGGAGCCCAGACCTGCCGTGGATTCGTGTTGATCTACACGTAGCAGTATAGATGTGTGCAAATGAGGTACTTCTCTCTCTTCTGCAAACAAGGGAATGGGAAGGGAGACTTGATGGGAAGGATGTTCAGCTGAGTCGGACTCCAGATGGAGCTTCAGCTTCGCGGGAGGATAGAGAGAGCCCCTGGGACAGAGGACAGTGGTCCCCCACACCCTTTACCAGAAAAAAGGAAGAGTCTCGGTCCCGAGAATGGGCTATGGTGGAAAGATTGAGAGAGCCAGTACTCCCGGCGCCCGCCCGCGGACAACCAACGGCTATTCTCTACGTGAAGGGAAGGAAATAAACCACCAAAGAGCTTTTTATTATTATTGTCATCGTTGTTACCATCGTCACCGTCATTTCTCTGCACATAAATAAATAAATAAATATCTCCCGGGGGAAGGGAGAGGGACGGAACGATACAACCACAGCTGCGCGCCCGGCGGCGACGAAGTCAAAACAAAACCGAGAACAAATTTGGAAAGAAAAAAAACAAAACAAACAAAAAACCACCCCAATTTAAACAGTCTCCGACCCTCCCCGTCTGCCCGTTTTCGGGCACCGCCGAGTTACCGGAGGGAGCCCTGGGCCATCCAGGCGTCCCGCACCGCCCGCCGTCGCGCAGCACCCGACGCCCGTCTGGGTGCTCGGGGAGCTCTGCGAGGAGAAGCCTCCGAGGCCCGGGGCTGCGCCTGCGGGGACATAAGTCAGACAGCACTACTGGGGGAGCTTGAGGTCCTTGGGGAGCAGTTTATTTACAACAGGGCGCACGGACACCCACCCCCATGTGTCGAGGGCCTAGAAAAGCGAGAAAGTCCTTCGTAAATGACACAGATTATACAAAACGATATAAAATCCTTCGGCTGCATGTCAGCATCAGAGCAGGCAGGACTCCCCCTCCTGCTCTCGTCACAGTTTCTGGGCTGCCGGGATGGGCATGCAGGGGGCTAGGGGGTGACTGCCAGGCCTCTGTCATCCTTCCCCGAGGAGGACGGAGACATGCGCAAGTCCTCGTCTTCTTCCGAGCACTTGGTGGTGGAAAGTGACGAGCATTTGCAGCTGTGGCCGCCCCCCGCACCCCGGTGGGAGCTGCTTTTGCCTTCTTTCTTGTGTTTGACCCGTCGGTTCTGGAACCAGATCTTCACCTGCTTCTCGGAGAGGTTCAGGTAGGTGGCGATCTCGATTCGCCGCAGCCGGGAGAGGTACATGTTGGAGGCAAACTCCCTCTCCAGCTCCAGGAGCTGCGTGCTGGTGAAGGCGGTGCGCATCCGCTTGCTGCTGGGCAGCTGGCTGGACGTGCTGTCTGTGGAGCAGAACACACCGTCAGGACTTGCCGGACCCGCCGCCGCCCGCCCCGCCGAGCCCGCGCCGGTCCTCGCTGAGCGCCCCCCGCCGCCACCGCCCGCTCTGCGGGGCCGCAGCCCTCCCTCCTTCCCTCGAGGGGACGGTAAATCGGCAAGAGTCCGAGCTCACGGCACTCCGGGGCCGCTTCTCCCCACCGCATGGGACGGAGGGTCGGAGCTCAGCAGTGGGGCTTCCCCTGCGCGTCCCACCGGGCACCGGCAGAGACACACGCCGTGACTCTCCGTCCAGACTCCCCCTGCCCCACATGCATTCGACAGGATCCTGTCTCCTTCACTTCCCCGGGATCCCTATCGCCAAGTCGCCGCGTGCGGGCGCGTGCCCCCCCCTCCCCACTCGTGCCCCCCTTACCCACGGAGATGCAGTGGAACTGGCGGGGGTCGGGCAGCGGGTAGGCGCCCTGGTAGAGCGCCGGTGCGTGCCCGACGCTGACGGCGGAGACGGAGTGCTGCTGTCGGGCCAGGGGCGAGTGGCAGTACTGGGAGCCGAAGGCGGGGAAGGAAGCCTTGATGAGGGGGATAGCGGGTGGCGGCGGGTGCAGCTGGGAAGCGGTGACACAGAGCGGGCAGACGCAAAGCAGCCCGGCCTTGCGAGCGTGGCAGGCGCCGGCCGGCAGCCCGGGCAGCGGGTGCGAGGGGTGCACGGCGTAGGGGAAGAGCGGAGGCGGTGGGCTGCCCTCCCCCTTCTTCTCGCCTGCCTCGCGCAGCACCAGCGAGTCCACCAGGAAGGAGCGCGGCATGGCCCCGCGCAGCGCCCGCGCAGCGCCCGCGCAGCTCCCGCGCAGCGCCGCTGGCCAGCCCGAGTGGTGCTGAACGGCGCCCGCCCGCCCGCCTTAAATAGCGCCCGCGCCATGTGATGGCGGCGCCGGGGCGCTCAATAGGCTTTCTGTGCCTCTTCTCTTGGCATTCACGCCGCACGCTCCCTCATTATTTCCCTTGTTAACTAAATGAACTGCATAATGTACTCTATTCTTGTCGACCCCACCCACGCCGTAGCAGGCGGCCTCTCCCCTCCTCTCCCTTTGGCGGGGTTATTTTCTCATTCTCTCGCGATTTAATATTCTTTTCTTTCTCTTTATCGGTCTCCTTCGCTTTCAGCCCAGCTTTCAGCCCTCTCTCCCTTGTTTATTTTGCCGGCCGCCGGCTCCGGCGCCAGCTTCTCCTGCCAGCCCCTCGGCGTCTTTCCCACCTGTGGCATCAGGTCGGCCCCCCATCCCTTTCGGCCTCTCTCCGCTCTGTCTTTCCTCGCCGCCGGGCCGCTTTTCGTCCCTGTTACCGCTTTCGCCGCCGTCCGCAGCCCCGCGTCTTTGTTCCCAGCGCGATGCCGAGACCTTGGTGCTTACCGTTGCCGCCGCCGTCGAGCGAAACCCCCCGGCCCTCGCGATGTGTCGCACCGGCAGACACATCGGCCCGGCCCCTGCGTGGGCGTGGGCGCCTGGGCACGGATCACGGCCGCGGACTGCCACAAACAGCGCGGGTGCGCTGCCGCGGGTACAGAACCCCCGATACGTAGAGATCGCTCCTCCGTGTCGGCAGCACTCACGGCGAGGTGGAGGGCAAAGAGATGCTCCGCACACGCCGCGCTTCCTCATACCTGCTCCCTCGGCCCGGTCTTAGTGGCAACACTCGCCATCGCACTATCACTCTCCACGTGCGGCGGCCCCGCTCCCGTTCCCGATCGCTTTCGCGGCCGCGTTCGCACGTCCCGTCCCGTCCCGCACCACCCGTGTCCCATCCCTGCCGCGCCGCGCACGAGTGTGCCGGGAAGTTTCTGAGACTAGGGGAAAACAAACTACTTATTTCTCCCGAGTGATGAGATTGATCTCGGAACACTCCGGCTTTTTCTTAGCAGAGGGACCCGCAAATCTCCCTGCAGGGAGCAAGGCTGATTCCTGCGCGTTCACCTGGGGTAACGCGCACCGGCCCCTCTCCGCGCAGCGGCACTCCGGCAGCGCAGGACCTATGGGCACGGGAGTCCCCGGGGATGGTTGATCTTGCAGGTGAATAAGGAATGATAACAAATAAGAAATAAAATAATAATCGTGGTTACGTTTTCTTACGCAATTTTCCCATTTAATATATGGGGGGGGGGGGGATAAAGACAGGTGCACCCGCCGACTCCAGTCAAAGAGGTGTCTTTACGGTAACCTGGCTGCCTCGAAACAAACGCACTTTTTCAAATGAAGGAAAGGATAAGCCTAGAAAGCAGTGCACTCTCTTGTCTCTAGCTCGTGTGGAGGCTGCTCTTGCCCGCGGCCGCATTTCTCATTGAAATATAGGAAAGTTTTGAAGAGATTCTGTTGATGTCCGAGCCCAGATATGTACCTGTGTGCAGAAACAAATGGAGAAAAATAGAGAGTGAATCAAAACGAATGCTAGTAAAAACTCGGTCCCACAACAATTTAATAAGGATTTCCTAGTGTCCTTGCCCTGAAAGCGTTAATGGAGTTTGGATTTTTTCTTTTTTTTTTTTTCTTTTTTTCTGTTTTGCTTTGGGTTTAAGGAACTAGTGATTTTAAACATCTTCCACTGGCGCCCGAGAAGGGACAAGTCTCCTCGCTGAGAAGTGGCCAGCACCGAGGGGGAGCCTCAGCCCGAGAGATTCCCGCTGCCCAGGGGCTGAACCCCAGGGCTCCGAGCCGCAGGGAGGCAAAGGGTTAACAGCTCCTGAATGCACACCAAGCCCAAAGCTACTGGGAAAGAATATCCAAAAAAATAACCAGTTTTTTTTTTTTTTTTTTTCCAGCCGCTGGACCTTATTGAATGTCATTGAAGAAAGTTTTGAATGCCAGATAAAGAGAGGCGAATTAAAGTGTGTGACAGCAGAGGATAAGCAAACACAAAGAGAACTCTGTCACACTTTGGGCAAAATCCGTGGGCTTTTTACCAAGCCTCTTCGCTATGATTGAATTAAGTAATAGGAAAACATTTTCTTTCAGTTTAGAGCCATTAGACAAAAACTTCAAAGCGAATAACACTTTTTAATGTGCAGCTCAACAATGGAATCTGTTTTGTGCTGAAATGTTTAAATGGTTTGTTGTGCAACTGTGGGCTGAAATAACCCAGACTGAAGCAAAATAGCATCCTTCAGGCCGTTTTATGAGCGCTTGAAACTAGCACAGACCTTTAATCCCAGCGCTTTAAACTAGCACATCCCCCCCCCGGCTTTTTCGAGACACCTCCC
>WBNH01011073.1:212341-232194 GCA_013401255.1 Urocolius indicus
TTAAGTAGCGGAAATTCGCCTCCCATGTTTGCTATCTCGAAGCGACCGCCGCTAAACGAAAACAGCACCGGGAAGAGGGGAAAGCCGTCCGCCGCCGGGGCAGGCACTGCGGGCTGCTCGGGGGGTGCAGGGGGCACTCCAGTCCCTGGGGCTGGGGGTGGCCACGCCGAGACCTGCCTCTGCCGCCTCACGGACGGCCCCGGCCCCGCGGGGGGTCGCGCCGGGACGGGGTCACCGGTGCCACCGGGAAGTCCCCGGGGTTTGGACTGCGGAGCGAGAGAAACGGCGGGTGGTAAATGCTACCCCCGCGCCTCACACTGACTGTGTGTGTCATTCATTCGCCCCGCTCCCCACCCGGCAGAGAAAGGGATGGTGGAGAGATACATGAGGGTGAGCATCGGCGGGGGGGACTCTCAGCGAAGGAAACGTCAGGTAGCGCGTTGGGAATGACGGAGAGACAGGGCAAAAGCCTTCGCACTGACGAAGGCCTCGGGTGCTGGTGGGCTATGCCAGTGCTGGCTGCGAGGGAAGAAGGGATCCCACCGCCACTGCCTGGAAATAGCGGCTGGAAATAGCCGAGGGACCAGCCATTGTCTTTTGGGATGAGACTCTCACTCTCCGGTGTAGTTGTCATTAAGATCTGAGGGTGGGAGGAGACACACACCTTCAGTCCTTGAGGAGAGAGTGGAAAGGTGCATTAGTTTGGGAACGGGTTAGGGGGAGGTGAGGATGGGATCCTGCTGGGGCAGGGCAGGACTGCTATTTCCATGGAAACCATGTCCGTGGTAGCTGAGAAGAGCTAATGATTTGCAGGTGACTGTAATATTCCCCAGTCTAGTCTAAGAAATTATTTTATAACGACAAAAAAAAAACCCAAACGTAAATCAAAGCCAATAGTGACCCACAAGCCCCACACCATGTGGTGGGTTGTCTGGAGAATGTGCTTTTTTACACTGGACACACACCTCAGGAGTGGGCCTGTAAGGTACCTGTGTATTCCTTTAATTAACTTGTCCAACAAAATAATCTGATTGAGTGACCAGAAATACATTTTAAAAAAAAATCACTGCTCTATCAGCAAAATTGACTTTCACGGTAACTGTATTTTCCTCATTGGTCTCATGATTCACCAAACAGGACTAACTGCATAAACAGATACCCAAACCATATTATTTGTGGCTCCCGACTCACACTATACTCTGTACAGAATGAATGTTTCCTCATGGACTTCTCTTGCACATTGACACAACAGTGCCTGCGTGACCAGCTGGTTTTGCAGTGTTTATTTCCATAGCATCTCAGAGGAGAGGTATGGCAAGCTCTGTTCTGTTGATGGACTGCCAGGGAGAAGTGGTGAGTGGTCCATACCTGGGATCAGCACAAGCTAATGCTTGTGGAGTGCTCCTGTCACTCTAAATCTACCTTAAGTTTAGTGTCTAAAAACTACAGGAGTATATTTTGTGTACTGTCTTTGTCAAATGGTGGAAGTGTTTGTCACTCGCAAAGCCAGGATTCTGGGGTGGGAAGCAGCCAGTGAGTCAGTGAGAACTGCAGAATCTGCAGGAAAAAAACAGCCAAACGACATTTTTTATCATGTTCTCAGTGATCTACTTTGCACTGCCCATGAACACTATCAGAAACAGAAATATAACCCAGTCTAAACACAGGCCATGTTACTTCAGACCAGAAGCCCATCTACAGCCCTAACTTACCCTCAGCAGTGGAAATCTAAGGCAGTCTATGGAAACAGCACAAGTGTAGAGTGATCCTTCTGTGGTTTGTTCCTAGCCTCTGGTGATCCATAATGCAAAGGCTTCTAGAAACATAAGTTATATATTTGTGTTTAATTCCAGTTCTTCCAAAACAAAAGCAAAATCACAGCTTGCTTTGTCACGAAATTGCTCTATGTTTTCCTTCATCTCTATCAGTTCCTCCCAAATTTATCATTGGGTAGCCTACTAGTGATGGACTTCACCATGCAGCCCTGCTACCTTTCCGTCACAGTTCATCCACCTTCATCTAGTTTCCACCACACGCTACCAAAGCAATAATTACTCTATGCCAACCAAACTTGTGCCAAATTTCAAATTGCTGTCGACCTTGTAAGACAAAAGGACACACAGGGTGGAGAAGTCCTTGAGAGTAATGAAGACAAGGAATTGCAAAAAGGAGCTGGATATGATTTCTGCAAATCTGGTTAAATTATTAAATAATTAGGGTTATGGTCTTCTATCCTCAGAATCCACTGTTTTAGCCAGATAGTTTTGTTTGTCTTCTTTCTTTCCCAAATTTCTCACTATTATGTATGCCAAGTCTTTTAACTAATTGAAAGTTTCTGAGGTTGTCAGTCAAGAACCAAGGGAAAAATCTGTCTTATAGAAAGAAATTATGTGGCGTCTGTTAATTATTTGAAGCATTTGAACAGTTTTCTACAGCCTGATGAACTTCTTTGCAGATTTTAATTAAATTCACGTGGCAGGTACTCAGCAAATCATATTGATCTGTAGCATGTGTATTTGGGATTATGAATACACTGGTTTCAGTGCTGGCTTCCCCTGCTTGGCAGATTTAGAGGGTTCTGCAGTGACTGTTGTTATTGGCGAATGAGACATCTGGTTAGTGCATTCTGTGATAGAAGAGAGACAAGTGAAGGTCTACTAGAGTCACTGTTAAAGATCTTTCTTCAGCTTCTCCTAAGCTAATCTGTACAGGAAGCTAATGGAAAAAAAAAAAAGCAGAATTTCCCCATCACTCAATAAAGAATATCAAAGAGCTGAAGATGCTGGAGTCAGTAAAGGCACTCAAGATCAAACTCTGCTTGGAAGATTTGTGTCCTGATCTAGGTTGACCTACTTCTGCAGGGGGATTGGACTAGATGATCTCTAAAGGTCCCTTCCAACCCTCCCATTCTATGATTCTATCATTCTATGATTCTATCATTCTATAAGAACTTAAGCTGCCCAGCCAGAGCTCTTCAACACCTAAAAGACATCCCCTAGATGGCTTTGCAGTACTGCTATACAGCCCCATGCAAAAACACACCATAAGGGTTGCCAAAGGAGGTGCATGGCAAGTAGGGCAAGGTGTTTCGCTTTGGGGCTGGTAGGTTGTGCCCAGTGAGTGGCAAGCATTGTGAGAAAAGAGGGAATCTTGCTTGCCTGTAGCAGGGTTTCCTGGCCACTGCTGGTTGATGCAGTGACAGAGCCTGGAAGTTGCAAATGAGAATTCTGTAGCTCAGTTCCTTCTTTGATGTTGGCAAATGCATGTTCCTCAAGTGTTTATCACACACCAATGCGAAATGATTATCTTAGGTGCTTATTCAGCTTATTTAAAGCAGTCCTCACCAAGGCATGTTAATTCTTCAGCTTGCTAGTCATGGCAGTAGTACAAGAAGAGAAACAGTCTGAATAGAAAAAAATATTGTTTTCTTTTCATTACATTATGAAGACTTGAAAAATACTTTTGAATACAGTGGAGCATCCAGAACATATTAGGTTACTTGTGTTTGTATCTGCATATCTGAATATGAATTCATATAGTACACTACTAAATATATCAATTGATATATCAAGTGTATAGGATGGGAATGTACAGACACACATAATCGTGTTGTAACAATTTAATAGCAATAATTTCCTGGAAGCCAAGCACAGCCATTTGTTGACCTTCTTGTATTTCCATGGAAATCTTCCAGTACACAGCAGAACATTTTTTAGAGACATGAAACAAGCACTAGTTAAAAACACCAACATGGATATTCATGTCAGTACAGTAGAAATGTATGTGATGACACTGCATTTTTTGTGTATTTCAAATGCAACCTCATTCTTTCACTTTCTTGTTTTTGTAAATATCATGACCCAACATAAACAAAGTGTGGATTTCTAGTTTTTATGGTCTGTCCCAGACTGGGAACAAACCTGGGAAGTCTCCTACTCAAAACAGAAACTTCACAAAACTGACTTTATGTCTTTTGCTGTTAGATCTTCATCTTCCACATTTGGAGAGCTGTGTCAAAGTCTCTCTTGCCCTGTAGTCCTGTGTACTTGGTGCACAGAATCATAGCTAAGCTATTGCTGGGGATGTGCATGAGCAAGGGGGCTTAAAGTTTCTTTTGAAGGAGCTTGCTTCTTGGCTTTAGTCTAACACTCCCATCTCTCCCAACAAGGGCTAAAGTGGTTCCCTTCATCATGCTTCAGCAATACTATCCATGAAATGACTCCAAGCAGAGTTGCTGTATATTTTGGGAAAATAGCTCAAAGCTGTGTGCTCTGATAGCTCTATGAAAAATATTATCCCAGGATATGGACCCTTATGCTAGTAAAACTCAATGAGAAGACAGTATGCTCCAAAATACCAGTGAGATACTATGGAAGATACTCTGGAATCCCACAGAGCTTGTGAGACTATGGAACTTCAATTCTTGCAGGTTGTCTCAAAGGATAAATTCGTGCTGGTATAAATGCATATTGATAGCTACTCAAAATATTCTTTATCCCCTGTAAGGAATGAAATAATATTGGTCAAACTTTATTTTCCATACAGTGGCACTGTGGGTACATAAACTCTTTTCAGTGCATTACTTTCCACTCTACTACAGTCATACAGGAAATGCACTGTTTCATGAGGGAGTCTACATAGGAGCTGGTCACCCTTGGCTACCTTGGAGAGACTCATTTGAGTTATTTCAGACATCCTTAAAATGAAAAAAAAGGCCATCAGAAAAGGCTATCTAGCATGGCAAAGGATCCTGAAATGCCTATCCCAGATGCATATGTCCAGCTGAAGACCACTTGTGCTGTCTATTGCTACATCTCAGATGTTGCTTTTTTTCATGGATGGAGATTGCCACTCTTTGGAGCAGGAACTCTCCAGAAGCTGTGGGGCTGCACAGCATGGTAGCCAAGAGCAGGCTGTATGGATCCCCTTTGCTCCATGACTTCTCCCACTTTTGGATCATTTCAGAGGTCAGAGTCCTTTAACTCCACTTCAAACCCAGTGTGTGGAAATGAATTAGAACCCTATGTGTTAAAAAAATGTGTTCTGGGAGACTGAGGTGATCCATTAGATTTTAGTCAGCTGTGCCTAGTTATCCTGTAGTTTCTAACTTTTCCCTTCAGTGTTCCAGCTTCTCTGCTTTGGATGCCCTCCTTACTTTTCCTCCTCTTCTCCAGAGAGTCTATAATTTTCTCCACAACCATCTTCACTCACTGTCTTTGTTTTCTTCTCTTCAAACAGATCACTATCTCAGTAGTGCAATTACTCTAATAGCTTTTCATCCAGAAGTGTGAGAGAAGATATCCAGGTCTGGATGCATGAAGTCTTCCAATTGTCTCTGCCAAAATACCAAACTGGGAGCGAAAACAATCAGGATTGGTAGTATCTTTTTTTGGGGGACTTTTTTTTGCATTGCCCAGACAGAAGGATGGTGGAAAGAAAAAGAAGTAGAAGAATGTGCCGTAACAGGACAGCATTTTGTCTGCCACAGGTTAGGAGGCTCCACTATCCTGGTCACAGGCACATAAAATGAAATGATGAATTAATCTTGCCATAAAGAACAGGTTGGAGGAAAGTCAATACTGCAATAAGTAAGATGAATGGAGAAATTTCAGAAATTTCTACAGATGTCAGGAGATTAATTACCCAGAAATGAATAAATCCTTAGACCCACTCTTTAGCACTGATTGAAAAAACTCCGTAATTGCACAAATGGTCCCTTTTTCTTCTTAAGAAATTTCAACTAAACTTCCAGTTTTCCTTTGTTTTGTGATCAAGTTTATATCAAATACTGAAATAATTTCCTTCATGGTTAAAACCAATTGGACAGTGACTGGAAGTGAGGAAGGTGTCAGAGTCCTTCAGACCCAGGCACTAAACCTACTTTAGTGGTACTAAATCTCCCACTTGCATTTTCAGTTTTACCTTCCACTAGAAACTGGGTTTCCTTCTCCCATAGACACCCCTTGTCCTTCGTTTCACCAAATACCTTCCTTATCAAAGTCACATCAGAAAACATCCTCCACCCTTCAAAAAGGATGGGAATTTTTTTACCAGAGATGGCCTCAGAACTACATCTTCCCTCATGGAGCTGAGACAGTGGAAGAAGTCTCCTGAGCCCAGTTTGGTTTGCTGGTCCAGGCAGGATCTTGCAGCATCCCTCAGTACAGGAAGCACCTTGCTCTTAAGCAAAGTCAGCAGCACTTTGGAGGAGATTGTGACCGGCCTTGGATATTGATGGACAATATTGACAGGTGACATTGATAGGCTTCTCTCTCCAGTACTGCAATTGTTTGTAGCTCACAGATCTTGGTTTTACCATAATTATCTGCATGAAGCTTCAGCCCACTCTCTTTCCCTTTTCATCTGTTTTTGAGTACCAACTTTTTGACCAGCTGGTCCATCCAGGCTTTGGTCAGAATGTTGGTTTTGGCCTAGGGAAGCTTGGCTTCTCTCAGCAGACATAACAACTGAGCCATTTGCAGCATTGAGTGCTTCTGTGGGGAGAAAACAATCCTACAACTCTCTTAGAGATTTTGGGGGGCAGTTATTTTTAGGCTTGATTACTAATATTTTCTCTTGAATCTTTGGTCTTTATAGTGGTACTTAAAGTGAAAAGTTACTTTAATACAGAGGATTAACAGAGCTTCATTGAGGCATAGCTGTTCAGCATCCCATTAAGGACACTTCACAGCATTTATCATTTTTTGTACAGAAAGTACATGTGTACATAGGCAGACGGTGTGCACAAATACGTATCTTCCCACAAAGTAGCAAAGCTGTAAGGACTAATTTCTCAGATTTCAGGACTTAGGCTCTGCTCCCCAGATTTATAAGGACTGGAGAGGACCTGTAGGTGCTGCAGGTTGTTACTGGCCTGGCCTGAGGACATGATTGCCTGGGGCTCTGGACCCTCTTCTCTGCCCCAGGGCCATGACACCCGCTCCTGCACAGCCTGGGGTGGCTGGGTTATCCAACTAGCCAGGACTCTGTGCCTGCGGGGGCTGGAGACGTTCTTGCTGAATCCCTGCTGTGCTTTCCCAAGCTGTCCTTGGAGGGACCAGCAGTCCCAGAGCCAGGCCTGGGGTCAGAGTTGTTTGTTTCTCCCCAGCAAGTTTGCAAAGAACAAGCGGCCCCATGCTCGGCTGCAGGACGCAGCCCTCTCGTTGCCCCTCGGCCTCTCCCGATGACCTTTTCTCTGCCATCACATTTTCTCACACTGGGGTCATTTGTGTGTGGCTATGAAAAGGGATAGCCAGGAGCCCTCAAACTTGGAGACTGTGGTGACTGTGGTGGCAACAGCTCCAGAACTTCCATGTTGCTGCGTATGTCACAAAGGCTCCTCTGCCTCTTCACAGAGTAACGTGATTCAGATCAACTCTTTGAAGGCAAAAGACCTTTGGAGTGAATTATTGTATTGATTGTGTGTGACAGGGAAAAAGAGCACAAGAGTATGTGTGCATTGTGCCTGTCTATTCAGGACTGTCCCAAGCTTGTCTGTAAATGAGATATTCCTTTGAGGCAGGTGTTTGCAGCCTAAATTGGATGCCAAAAACACTTTGCACTCAATCAGAGGTAAAGAGCTCCCAGAAGAAGATTGAATGCCTGGTGAAGACTGCTAGTACAGAGTCAAAGTCATGACAAATGTTTCCCTCTCCCTGAAAAATAATGTCAGAGAACTACCAAAGGCATCAGAAAAACATCCCCCCACCCCGCCACCCCCAAACACAAGCAGAAATAAAGATGCAATGCTTGAAGGTAAAAATCACTATTGTGGGCCCTGTGAAGCCTACCAGCATGCAAAGTATAATTTAGTTGCTTGTTATACTATCTCAGATTAGTTTTTCAGGGATGAATACAACACTCTAGTGCTCCCCTGAGACCAGCTCTCTCTGCAGACCCCTGGTCGCTCCAGAAGCTGATGTCATTGAGGTCTTTGCCTGGGATGCAGCATTGGTCCTGCCCCACCTCAGTCACAGCTTGACATTTAGCCCACCTGGTTCCTTATGTGTTACTAGGATTGTGAAATTAGTCTTCTCTAGTCTGAATTTGTGACACTGATCTTTGTGACCTGTGACTTGAATTTTTCAGATTTTTATTAGCACTGATGCATATTAAGCTGCAGTAGAAGTGCAGTGGTTTAGAAAGATGCTCAAATAGTAGCTGATATCCGTACCAGCTAACAAAGTTTTAGTTGTTTTTTTTTTCCCCTCAGATAAACCAGCCTGGAAAATTTACTCATGATTTTAAGATGAGTTTCTTGTTTTCTGTCGTTTTTTTACATTCCAATCTAATTTCTTCTGGTTATATGAGCCTGTTCAACACAAATATTGCAGGCAAAGCTCAACACCCTTTGCACATGTGCCTTTGGTGTCCCCTACAGCTGTGCTCACTAGGGAGAAATGAGGAAGCATTACCTCTGTTGTAGCTCCCATAAGACAGAGGGACAGCAGCTCAGATGTGTGAGCAAAGGGAAGAGCTCTGCTGCCACAGTAGAACATGTGTGGCACTGAATGAAGGAGACAAACTAAGGAAAGACAAAGACTAATCACACTCCATCCCCTCAGTGCCTTGATAAAACTATGTCTGCAAAAACCTCACTAAATCCCCACTAAACTGTGTGAGTGCACACAATCCCATCCATCTCCCTACACACACATTCCACCCTGCTGCCACCTGCGTTCTAACAATTTCCTCAGCTCTGCATTTTCAGCAAGTAATATTTGTAGAGGAATATCTATCCCTGCTGAAAAGCATCTCAAATTTGAGTATCATGAGGAATAGCGTGAGGTTCCAAAGTGGGGCATCTCCCTAGGTTTAAATGTGTACTAATCTCAGCTGTCTGTTCCTGGATTGCCATGTACCAGAAAGCTTAAATGTTGAGCACCATGGTGCCAGGGAAACCTGGTCCAGGGCAGCACAGCACCGTGGGGTATGTACGAGCAGCAACATCGTACTGCAGACTTCACCAAGTCATATATTGTCACATTTGGAATTAGTGCCTCCTCTGGAAACAGTGGTGTGTGCATGGGTTTGACTTGAGTTTTCTGCTGTTTCACTATTGACTTGGCCATTGGGGAAGCCATGTCTGGAGACAAAGCTGAGTCCACAGCTGCCTTCCACACAGACAGAGCTCACTTGCTGTGGTTGCTGGAGCAGCAAATGAAAAGGAAGTGAAAGTCACCTTAGTGTTCTTTCTGTCTCAATGGTGAGAAACATGCACATTTAATTTCATCCAGATTAGATATGAAAACTGTTTCCTAGTCTTTACTTGAAGCTTCACATTTACTTACACAGGTAGAATTTCACAGAATCACAGAATGGAAGGAGTTGGAAGGGACCTTTAGAGATCATCTAGTCCAACACCCTGCTAGAGCAGGTCCACCTAAATCAAGTCACACAGGAAAGTATCCAGGTGGCTCTTGAAAATCTCCAGAGAAGGAGACTCCACCACCTCCCTGGGCAGCCTGTGCCAGAGCTTCTCATCCTCACTGAAAATAAGTTTTTCCTTATGTTTAAATGGAATTTTTTGTGTTCCAGCTTCTTTGCATTACTGTTTGTTGTATCCCTTACTTAACACAACAGAAAAAAGTGATGCTGCAACCTCCTGATATCCACCATTTAGGTATTTGTAAATATCAGTCTCCTCTTCTCCAGACTAAACAGCCCCAGTTCCCGCAGCCTTTCCTCATAAGGAAGATGCTCCAATCCCCTGATCATCTTGGTGGCCCTGCACTGGACTCTCTCCAGAAGTTCTCTGTCCCTCTTGAGCTGAGGAGCCCAGAACTGGACACAGGACTCCAGATGAGGCCTCACCAGGGCAGAGCAAAGGGGCAGCACAACCTTCCTTGACCTGCTGGCCACACTCTTCTTGATGCATCCCAGGATGCCATTGGCCTTCTTGGCCATGAGGGCACATTGTTGGGTCATGGTCAGCTTGTTATCAACCAGCACTCCCAGATCTCTCTCCAAAGATTTACTCTCCAGCAGGTTGAATTTCCACATAGAAAAAGCTCAAAAATAGCATCAGCAAATGAGTGTTTGTGAGGAGGGATTGAGACAGTTGAATATGCATGTATGTGCATACATGTATGTGTGAAGGTCATTTGGTACAACGATAATGCCAATTTACACTTTGCCCTGAAGTTGTGGAGTTATAATAGGAAGCTAGTATGAGATATAAATTAAGCCCTCAGCATGAATTTTGCCTATTATTTCCTACTACTTCAGTCTCTGAATCATGTAAACAAAAAAGTCAGTACTAAAGTTTTGACTGTTCTCAGAGCATTGTGCTCTTCAAGTGTTGTTTCACCATTAGCAGCAACCCAGTTCACTTTTTTGGCTAAAAACGGAGAAAATTGTGTAATATCACAACAGTTTGAAATGCAACTCCAAATGAGTTATGCCCTTCAGGCAGTCTGTCATTCCATGTCCATCCTCTGCCTCTTCCTTAGGCTCCTCATGGTAGAAACTACCTTCAGACTGGGTGTTTCTACGGCCCCAACTGCCTGCCTTGGATCAACCCTGAAAGCCTTCTGTTTCCACAAACCAACCCTGAACTGAGAGCGGGGAGGCCCAAGCTGGCAGAGTGACATTTCCTCACAGCATTTTGCAACTCTTCTCAACCCTCTTGGGTTGAGTGATTTGACCTAAAATAAAAATCAGTCTGGAAACAATTTTACTTTTCTCCATCCCAGAGAAAGGGAGGTATTATGTCCTTCCCAAAATGCTGGTCAAAAGGGCATTTTTTTTCAAGCCAGCATCCTTCTGTGCAGGTTGGAAAGATGAGTTCAAGGAGAGCAGAAGACAAAAACCTTGTGACACGTTTGCATTACTTTGTGAATTCTTTCTTAATTCAGCATGCAGGCTGGCATGGTGGGGTATTGAACATTGAATGCCTGTGTCAGCATTTTAGATACTGTGGCAAAGGATTTCTCCTACATGGGGAACTTGTGTATCTGGTACATTATGATCTCTCAGATACTTAAGAACACACTTGCTTGGAAATATACTTATGGTAGACATATAAAATACATCAAATTAGGAAGAAATGAAAGCCATAGAAGGGTGTTCTAGTTAGCATAACATTGAAAAAGAAGTTATAAAATAAGAATAATGACAAGGATGGAGAGGTCTAAAACAGATACAGTAATTCTTTTACCATGACATATTTATGTTAAAATATGAGGAGAAAAAGCAGGAGCTTGGTGAGTCAGAGGAGAAACTTGTCTCTCTTTGGTTGCATTACTTCCAAATCTGTGAGCACACACGTGGAAGCTGACTCTGGGAGGATGGCAATACAGCTCCACTCATCATGGTATCTTGCTAAAGATACCATGGAGAGCTGGAAGAATACTGTCTGAGCAAGACATTAGGAAATCAGTCTGAATTATTGGGTTTTCACCTTGATGATGAGAGTCTTCACCCAAGTGGCCCTCCAGACCAGCATTGAAGCCAATCTGTGTGGTAAAGCAGATCTAGGCAGAGAAGTTTCCTTCTTTCTGATGGAAGGATGCTTGAAATCATAGTAAAACTCTTGGAAGACAAGAAAGCTGGGGACTGGACAGAAATGATGGGTGACTAAATGTTTTGTGTATCAGCAAGCATTTAACTGTTTTTCATCTCATGACCACAAAGAGAAGGAAAAAGCAGATCCACTGCCTCTCCGAGAGGGACACTCACAGACATTATCTAAAGAAGGGCAGAAGGAATAGATGAGCAGCTGTGGTGGGTTGACCTTGTCTGGACACTCCCCTCAGCTGGACAGCAGAGAGAAAGTAAAACAAAAGGCTTGTGGGAGGAGATAAGGACAGGGAGCTCACTCAGCAATTACCATCACAGACAAAACAGACTCAGCTTGGGGAAATTAGATATTTTATTTCCAATCAAATCAGAGTAGGAACTGAGAAACAACACTTAAATGTTAAAGCACCTCCACCTCAGCCCTCCCTTCTTCCCAGGCTTAACTTTATTCTTGAATTTTCTACCTTCTTCCCAAGCAGCACTGATGATTGGGGAATAAGAGTTGTTGATTAGTTCACCACGGATGGTCTCTACTGCTCCTTTTTCTCAAAAGGAGGACTCCTCACACCTCACCTGCTCCAAAAGGGCTCTGCTCTCCACAGGTCCACAGGTTCTGCTTGGAGCTGCTCTAGTGTGGACACACGTGGGGTCACAACCTCCCTTGGGCACCCACCTGCTCTGGCGTGGGGTCCTCCCTAGGCTGCAGGTGGGTCTCTGCTCCCCTGTGGCCTTCATGGCTGCAGGGGCAGGGCCTCACCATGGGCTGCACCATGGGCTGCAGGGGAACCTCTGCTCCAGTGCCTGGGCACCTCCTCCCCTCCTTCTCCACTGACCTCAGTGCCTGCAGAATTATTACTCTCGCGTATGCTCTCCCTACTCTTCTGGCTGCAGATTGCTCTGCAGTTTTTCCCCTACTTCTTCTTAAATACGTTATCCCAGAGGATATGTTATCCCTTGTCCAGTGGTGAGCCTCTCTTGGAACTGAATGCCATTGGCTCTATTGGACATGGAGGAAGCTTCTGGCAGCTTGTCACAGAAGTCACCCCTATAGCCCTCCCCCCACTACCAAAACTTTCCCATGCAAACCCATCAGAGCAGTGACATAGTCCAGGATGTGCATGCCTGCCTGCCTGAACACATCTCTTTGCTAAAGTGCCTGCTTGATGAAGTCCCAGGTGGTGGATTTCTTGGCACTCTAAGAGAGCCTGAGTCTCTATCAACTCACCTCGTGGCAACATTTTGTGGAGTCAGTCAGCGAACCTGTAAAGGATAAAGTTATGAGTACTACTACTGAAAATGTAACATACAAGACAAATACCATACATTTCTGAGGCTTCCCTCATGATTTTTTTTCGCTTCAGGTTGGCAGTGTTAGACAGCTTCATAACTGGGAGGGAAAACTGATAAACATTGTTTTTCTAGCATTTTCACATCCTACGGTTTCTTTTTCAGTTTAGATTTACAATATCTCACCACAAAAAAACACTAGCTCCAATCAATACAAACCTTCTTTTTCCAAGATGGTTATTGCTCACCACTGTTCCACATGTGCCCATCATCACTTTCAAACGAAAGCTGGCACTTCTGTAAATTGGACAGATGGAGAGCCAATCAACCACAGTTTTCTCCAATAGAAATTCACAGATTATGTTTTCTTGAAGAAGAAACCAAACTTCTTAAGAGTTTGGTAGCATCTGAAAATACTAGATTTTTTAATTCTCATGTTCCTCACGGTTTCAACAAATGTTATTTTTACTATTTCAAATTTATAGTAAAAATGAGGTAATAATCAGGAGAAATTCTCCCTCAGTCATGGAAAAATATCTCCAGCATTGTCCCACAGAACAGCTCAGAAGAGCATCTTTCATCAGAATTAAAAGCTAACAAAGGACACAATGAACAGACAAACATGAGAAAAATCCCATCCATTTTGAGTTTTAAAAAAATGATGAATCAGGAAAAAAAAAAAGAGTTTTCATTAAAAAGTTGGTGTTCACAGTGCATATCTTTTGTTTTGTTTTTAAATTTTATTATTTTCTCAGCTCAACCCATCCTACCTGCTCTTTCACTGCTACTCTCTCTTGCTTCACATCAGCCTCTGAGCAGCTGAGCACAGTGGATGGCTCCTGCCATTTTTCCACCTCTCAGCCTTCAAAGAGGACCAATGCTGAGAGACTGTGGGTCCTTACAAAAGGAAAAGCTACCATATCTATGCCTCCTTGCCTCAGTTTACCTTTATTTCTTAAATATTATAACATCTTAATGTTTCTGGTCAAATATACTTTGAAGTCAGTGGAAGAACCACCATTGCTTCCAATGGCTTTTGAATACCCATCACCTTGCAACGCTTTCCAGTGTTTTGTTTTTGTCCACTCTTCAATGGATTTGGTTTGTGCTGTTCTCCACACCAGCCTGAGGAATAAAGTTCCGAAATCTCTGATCCTCTTTTCCATTCATGGTTTATCTTCACAAAGCTTTGCTTCCCATTCTGACATCAGGGGAATACATGGAGCACAGTCCAGCCATCCTTCCGGTGTCCTGCCAACAGCAACAGCAGCAGCTCCTGAGTACTTTAGGCAGTTTCCAGACAAGGGAAAGTCTTGTGGGACTAAATCTAAAGTAGGAGCTCATGTTAGGTGATACATCTTCCTTAGGATGTGTTTATATTAGATCTTATTAACATTTACAAATATGTAAATGGTGGGTGTCAGGAGGTTGGGGCATCCCTTTTTTCTATTGTAGCTAGCAACAGGACAAGGAGCAATGGGATGAAGCTGCAACACACAAAGTTCCATCTAAATATAAGAATAAGCTATTTTACTGTGAAGATGAAGGAGCACAGGCTGCCCAGAGGGGTTGTGGAGTCTCCTTCCTTGGAGGTCTTCAAGACCTGCGTGGACGTGTTCCTATGCCACCTGATCTAGGTTGACCTGCTTCTACAGGGGGATTGGACTAGATGATCTCTAAAAGTCCCTTCCAACCCTACCAGTCTACGATTCTATGATTCTATGATTTTTGTAGGGAGCAAGAGCATTATTATCTCATGTCATGTGGCATGTTTGAAGGAACTGTTTGAGTGTGTGTGAGCAAAGTGCCTGCTGGAGAATAGTAAAATGAAAAGCTCTGCCCAAGAGGTGCATGAAGTCGGCTACAATCCATAAGTGTGGACACGAGGATCTGAACCAGTTAACGGTCCCTCAAGAAGCAGAAAAGTCAGGTTTGATGCAGGGAATCACTAAAAAACTCATCATTCAGAAGAAAGACCCTCATCAGAAAATGAAAAGGTGTTGCAGCACCAGCCTGCAGGCTACATAGCTGCCACTGCTATGCTGCATTACTGCTGTGGTGGGTGCAGACCCAGAAGGCAAAGGGAGGAGGAGGAGAAGTACATGAAGAGAAGTACACCCTTTCCACAGCCAGCCATCCAAATTCACCTTGCTGAGACTATGACTTTGTTTCCAAGTTATTGGGTGGATCTAAAGCTGAAATACAAAAGAAAACAATACATCTAAATACTGTGCTTTTCTGCTCCTAAGAAGCATCCAGGTTTTGACCACTTTGCTGAACAAATAAGAGAGACCTGGGGCTTTAAACTCAGGTTTCTCTGGTAAGAAATTACTGACAACTGTTTGTGTGACTTGTATGACACACGCCTCAGTCCTGGAGCAGAGGAAGCCCCAGTCGCTGCATGACCTGTCCTCCTCTGCCTACATGTTTGTGATTATTTCCTGGAAGGTCACTTTTCTGGAGATTCAACCTCTAAAGAAGAGAATAAAGCAGAGTATATGCTATGTGTTGTGGCTTCTCTAGAGGACAGTTGCCATGCAAGCTGTGCACCATACAGAATTTCTTCCAACATAGGAGCATAAATCCTAGACAGAGAATTATGGGGTGCCTCAGTAACATTTGCTCCCTCCTCGTCCATGTGAAGGCAGTGAATCCAGAAGTAGGAAAGCAACAAAGATCAAGGGTGTTAAAGCACAGAAACAACTGAAGTCCCATTTCAATGTTAAGTCCAATACAATACATCCACCTTACTATACAGACTTGTTAAAATCAATGGTGTATTTACCGTTGATGACACTAGAAGCAGGAGAAGGATGTGAATTTGCAGATTTTACATCATCTGGCATTTCAGAAGCTTTTAAAATTAGTTTTATAATCAGAATAGGATGAATAACTTTGTGAGAGATAAGGACATAAGTGCAATGCAGTTAATTAATGCAATTAATAAATGGCAGGATGCTTGCCTTTCTATAGCACAAGAAGAAAATCAGAAACAAGGATATTCTTGAGCTTTTTTTCTTTTTCTGCACATGAAACTGGCTCAAAGGTTCCTTTGTCCACTTTCTAGATTGCTCATAGAAATGCCTTTCTCAAGCACTGATTATTCATGGTTTCACAATGGACATGGAGGTCACTATTAGAATCAAGAAATTAAAACCTCCAAATTTTTCTTTTACCACTAACTTCAAATATGGAACAAAAAAAGTCTTTATTTCCATCAATAATAGATAAGGGTCAAAGGCTGCACATTAAAATCCCCTCCATTAGGCACAGTCAATTGAATTTTGAAGTCTGGTTTTCTACTCTGGAGTCTTGGTTGGGAACTAAATGTAAGAAGAAGTCACATTTCCTGGAAAAAAAAAAAAGAAGCCTGAGGACAAAGGGACCTGCTGATGAGTGTTCACACAACTCTGGGCTATGGCAGCAATATGGACCAGGTTCTGACTCTTAGCTCTAAGCAGGCAGTGATGGATGATGTCTCAGTGTGAAGACTGAGCAGTGATAAATGAGGCAGCCACGCTGAGCACACTCAGGGTAGCATGGTAGCTTTACAACACATCATAAAACAACAGTGGCTGCTGCTTTGATGGACAAAACTCATGGGGACTGGAGAGGAAATATCAGCTGTCTGTGATAAGGAATTGGGAAGGTCTGGCTGGCAACCAAAGACAAACAAGAGCACCTTTGCTAGTGTCTCTGCTGGGAGAGCAAGAACAGCCATTTGGTACATAAACATAGCTCATGCCTTTGCTCTGTGGAGCGGCGTTGAGGGGCTGTGGGCAGAGACTGCTGAGCAATATGGGAGAGAAAGTCTCTGAGGTATTTTGAGCCTTAGTCTTAGACACACAGCCATGGTGGAACATCAGGACCTTGCTCCTGGACTTTGGAAAGAGATAGGTGCCAAAACTGGGTGCTAAAAAATTCGGAGGGTTTATCTGAACATGAGTTCAAGTTTGCAACCATCTTTGAGTGTGTTTTCCATGTTGAAGATATGGGGCCTCAAACCTGAATGAGAAGAGAGCAGCCAGCTGTTGTATCTCTGGTCACAGGGAATCTGTCTCTGTGAACTGCAGCTCTGCAAAAGCAATGGGAGCCAGGGCTAGGACGGTCTGAGACAAGTGTGGGCAGTGGGTCGCAGAGGGAAGGAGGTGCAGAAGAAGACTGAGGTGAAATCAAGGTAACAGCCCTTTCACAGAACCATAGAATTGTTTTGGCTGGAAAATAACCTGTAAGATCATTCATTGAGTCCAACCACTAACCTCACACTGCCAAGCCCACCCACTAAACTATGTCCCTCAGCACCTCATCTACACAGCTTTTAAATATCTCCAGGGATGGTGACTTCAACCATCTCACTGGGTAGCCAGTGTCTAACAACCCTCTCATGGAAAAAGTTCTTCCTCATTTTCAATCTAAATCTCCCCTGGTGCAACTTGAGGTCATTTCCTCTTGTCCTCTCTCCTGTTACTTGAGAGTACACCAACATCTAACTCGATACAGCCTCCTCTCAGGCAGTTGTAGAGAGTGATCAGGTCTCCCCTCAGCCTCCTCTTCTCCAGGCTAAACAACCCTGGCTCCCTCAGTTATTCCTCAACTGACTTGTTCTCCAGACCCTTCACCAGCTTCATTGTCTGTCTCTGGACACGCTCCAGCACCTCAACATCCTTCTTGTAGTGAGGGGCCCCGAACTGGACACAGCTGTGACCTCACTAGCACCAAGTACAGGGGAAAAATCACTTCTCTAGTGTTGCTGGTCACATTGTTTCTGATAGAAACCAGAATACCATGGGCCTTCTTGGCCACCTGGGCACGCTGCTGGCTCTTGTTTGGCTGGCTGTCCATTAACGCTCCCAGGTCCTTTTCCTCTGGGCAGCTTTCCAGCCACTCTGTCTCCAGCCTGTAGAGTTGCCTGGGAGTGTTGTGGCCCAAGTGCAGGATCTGTTACTTGGTCTTGTTGAACCTCAGCCTACTGATCCAACCTGACCAGGTCCCTCTGAAGAACCTTCCTGCTCTCAAGCATATTTACACTACCACCCAGCTTTGTATCATCTGCAAATGTACTGAGAGTGCACTCAATTAGCACTTTGCTAATGCCCATTCTATTAGCCTCATCTGGTGCCCATGGATGGCACAGAGTACCATGGTAAGGAGACCTGACATAGTGAAAGCGCCCTCAGCAAGTGGGAGTTCAACACACCAAAGCATGGGCTTATCAGAGCAAACACTGCCTAGGTTTGTGGTGGAACATAACACAAAACATACAATCTCTGAGACACAGAGGTTGGAAGGGAGAAGCAGGACGAAGAGGAAGGTTAGCTGACCCTCATTGCCATGTAGATACCTCGTTGCTAGCAGTAGATGCCCTCTGAAGATATCCTCTGAAAGCGGCTCCAGCCGTTCCCTGGAAGCATGAGGGTTTCCCTTCTCACTGACCTCTAGAAACAGCTGACATGCTCATTGACTATGTAAGGTGAGAGCCATCACATTCACCCTTGGCTCTCCAGAGTCAAGAGGAAGCGAGTCATCTGGGCTCCTGACAGCTTCTCCAGCTGATAACTAATTCCCTGACAGGGCAATCTCATTTCCTTAGGGTCCTGTTCCAAAACTCAACCACATCTGTCAGAGTCTCACTCCACCTCTGAGTAATGACTATAACCACACTATAGTTATATCACCCAAGGATGCAAACTCTCTTGCACATGCCTGGCTTTCCACGTGGGAACATGTGGTAACTTCCACATGAAGTTAGGAAACAGTCATTGCATTATCAATGACTAAACTAGTGATCTTGAATTATTAGTATGGATCCTATATAAAAACTTCAAAATTAAATAGGTTCATGCAATATTGAGGTCATATGCTGAGCGCTGTAATGATCTTGAGCTGACTGATTTTCATATTAACATACTTTTTTGGGCAATTTGCATACTTTGCCCAATCCAACAGGTAGGCCATACACCATCTTCAGATTGTGGCTGAATGTGTGGATTGGTGAAACCAACAAAATGAGCCAAGTTTAGTGGAGGAGGGAAAAAACTTTATTAGTTTTTAAATTATTTATTGTTTTATTTGATCCAGAATTGCCAATTCAGCAGCATTCCTGAGAGAGAATACTGAAGATAGCCTTTAAGAGAACTTGCAGTTCTTTTTGTCTTTTTGCCCTCCACAAAGTCAGATTGTCTTTAAAAAGGACTCATCCTTTATTCAATTGAATGATTCATTTTGTCTTATTTGATTAAATTTATCCTGTGTAATGGGCTAGATAGATTACTTAGGGTATCCCTAGAATATTGGCTCTTTTTTTTATTCCTAACTTCCTTGATTCTGTAAATGTATGTATTGTGGTTGTATTATCATTGTGGTCCAGGTCCAGCCTGAAAACAGTATGCAGCTCAACTGAAAGGATGAAGCCTTCACCAGAAGAAAAAACGAGATGAGCAGCAGTACAGCAATGAACAGTAAGTGATCAAACACAGATGCTGAGTTTAGGAATGAGAGGTTTACCCTCCTCCACTCACACTGTGTACCCTCACACAGAGGTATTGGATGCTCCTGCTCGGCCATCTACAATGCTGTGGTCCTACGAAATGTATGCAAACATTCAAAAGTCAGATCTCAAAGGGGTAGAATGTATCACAAACCCAACAAATTAAAAAAGTATGCTGCTCTGTACACAGTCCACTGTGCCTGCTAGCAGTAAAGTTCTTTAATAAGTATGTCCATATCATGATTGCTTGACACCTCTCCTTTGAAGAACCTTTGGTCCCACCGCTTGTCAGCTCACTGCTCTGTAACCCTGAAGTCTGAACTGACCAAACTTGTATGACATTGTCATGGTTCGACATGACAGCCTTTTCTGGTAAGGGGGAAGGGGCTGTAAAGATGGCGCCTGTAAGAAGTTGTTTGCAACTCTCCCCAGCTCTGAGCCATACCCACGTCTGGGGCTGAGCCAATTAGACGCCTCCACGATCACTTTTTAAGAAGAAGCCGAAAGAGGAGGTGGCTTTTCCTCCATCTTTTTCCTGCTTCTTCCTTCTTCTGTCCCT
>WBNH01011073.1:232602-281310 GCA_013401255.1 Urocolius indicus
CAACCTTGCTTATCTTTTTACTCCCATTTCGCTGGGGCCTCCACCATCCTAACGAGGGTGGGGGTGAATGGGAGCACCAAGCAAGGGACTGTTGTGATGCTGCTGTGCTAGGTGGGCCAAACCACGACAGACATGTATGACTGTACATCATGAAACAATAGTAATTTGGACATTTCTGAGACAAATAATTTTTCTGTCCATGTTTGATCCAACATTTTTATACACTGTGAAGCTGTACCATGTGGTTTGGAGAAAGGACTGGGAATTTGCCCCAGGGGAGGGAAGAGTGTTGTTATGCCTTTGCTTCCACTGCATTATGCCCTAGGCTTTTAAGGAACACATTTTGGATGTGCTCAATAGACTGAAGAGTTGAACAACTCTTACTCCATCTCAGGGCCAGACAGGACATTCCTTTGATATGAGTTCAAAGAGATTCAGTCACACATGTGGACTCACTCTGCAGCCTCCAAGGAGAACTAGGTGCAGAGGAGTTTCTGTAAGAGCTGTGCAGGAGAGAACAACTGGGAGACATAACACTGAGCCAGAGATACTACAGAAGCAGGACTGTATGGGTGTATGGTAGAGTTGTGAAGACTGTGAGCTGGTAAATGGGATAGACTGGCCAGCTACAGACTCTGGATCAGAGCCCAGGACTTAGCCAGCAAGACTGGAGAGGGGCCTGTGACAATGACTGAGAAGAAGCTTGAAAAAGACAGAACGGGGTAAAAATGGCCAAAATATGAATCAGAGTGGTGAGGAGAAGTGAGATGAGGAGGATACTCAGAATGGGCCAGACAAGGACCAAAGAGCCTTAACAACCCACCATAGAAGAGAACTTCTGCTCCTTCATGGTGCCTAGGGCACACACTGAAAAGTAGAGCTGCCATGAACTCCAAACATGGCTTGATAACCTGGGCTCTCATGTACATGCTATAGAGCACTCTCTGTGCAAAGCAAGGGGAAAAGAAGCACACTTGAGACCCATGAATTGCTAAATTTGGCAGATAGCTGCCAAAGCTGCATGCAGAGGAATGAGAAACCTGGATCCAGTCCCAGGCAGAGTATGTTTGGTCTGACTCAAGCAAACATGTTTGTATTGATCTGGACCTCAAAAACACAGCAGGAAATAAAAACAGTCCCTAAGCACAAGGAAATCAGCCCTCCCGACTCAAGACCAAGAAGCAGAAATGTCGGTTGGACCTTTATGTCAGCAGTTTTGTAAGGCCACAGGACCTCAGAGCTACTGCTGTTGGGTGTTGCCTGCACCCTGTTCTGCATCCATCCTGCTGCAAGTTTCCCAACCTGCCTCTCCTACTCCTCTGTGTAACCCTGCAGTGTCCCTCATCACGGTGGCATTTTTCCCCAAAGTACACAAAGACTGGCCTTGAAGGTTTTTTTCCTCTTTCCCTTGTATTTTGAGAGGCACTAAGGTCTTCTGTTGCATGTTTCCTTTTGGCCAGTGCCACTGCTGTGAGGTATAAACCTATAATTTCCCTTTTTGTGTCCTGTTAGTTCAGGTTTCCTGACAACCAGTCTTTACTCATTCAGAATGCTCTTCAAGTTCAGAATGAGGGTAGACATCACTGCTGCATCTCATCTCCAATATAAGCAACGTAGGGAGCTCTGGATCTTAGTGAATAATATGTCCAGCTCCCAGAAATTGCCTTTAATAATAAAACTGAGTGTGTGAGTTTTGTTTCTGATAAGTTTTAGCCAATAGGTGTCATGTTTTCAAAGTCTCATGTACAATTTGGACACCATACAACGTTTTATGATTGTTTCTTAGCCCAAACTGAGAGCATCATGTAACTTACAAATGTAACAACTGGGTCTGAGACAAAAATACAAATAATGAGAAATTCATCAAGCCTGAGAAAGCTGGTAAATGATGAAGCTCGCTAGAGTTTTTTTTGCTGCTGCTGTCCGAACAGCCTGTCCTCCTTGCTATGCTGACCTGACAGAAAGTAATCCAGATGAAAACCTCTGTCCCTTTGCAGACTCCCTGCAGACTTCTCCTGACTCCGTGTCGCTGAGAGTTTCACCACTCTCTGCTCTTTTTCTTGTGATCTCTCCTTTCTATTATCTTTGGCCCATGGCTTCTCGTGGACAGGACAAGTCCAGCTCCAACCATGATTCAGCCTGTGAAAGAAGTGTATTATTTTCCTCCACTTTTCTTTCTTTACTCTTTATTTTTTTTCTCCTGTGCTCTAAAAAACAGTATTTGGCTTTTGTTTCATAAATAAACAAAGTGACACATAAAAGTAGGACTATCACTCTTTCACCTTTGCATGTGACAGAATCCCTGAACTCACATATCCTGTGAACTGGTTAACAGTGATAACTGAACCTGGATGAAAACTGCTAATGACAATTTTCTATTGCAAAGACAGCTTTGTCAAAATCAAAATGTGGCCAAGGAAGATATTAAGCCTGAAAAATGTTCAGTTAGAAGTTATTGTGGTTTGTCCTGACTTTATTATGCCATAATGATAGTCTAAAACATTCCTTTTTTAATAAAGATTTGGTATTTTTATTTCAGTACTGGTGTTATTGTAGCATATATATTTGTATCATTACCTAACATTTTATTACAATGCTTTCACTTTCTTGAATTGAAGTGTAAAATGAAAACCTGCTGAATTACCAAAGTAAAATCATTTTGGGATCCTCAATCACACTTTTTAAAAACTCCTGTGTGCATTTGGCAGGAAATTTGAAGTGCTGGCTTTTTATTTGGGTATAGTTCAATATGAAATGTCAACCAGTGAGGTGTATCCTCAGTGTTTGTGTCCATTCCCCCAGCCTCCATGTAATAGACCGATTGGCATCTTGCTGCTCCAAGGAGCCCTCTCACCTGTTGTGAGATGCCTTGTACAAGTAGCAGTTACCATAATTTGCTATTTAAATCACACTTAATGAGCTGCAGGTAACATTATAGGCTAGCTTTAAAGCTGACATGGCTGGTAACAAAATGCATCAAGTACAAGCTGTTGTAGCTACCAAAGGGGAAGTCATTGGTTTGTTCTTGGGAGATTTTAACTGTGAAAAACCTCACTGCAGTTCAAATGAAAATGCTAAAGATAGTAAAGTTAATTTCAGTGCAGAATAGATAAAAAGGTAAATTCTTTGTACTTCTGAAAAGCTGATTTTCATGAAACTTGCCTAGTAAAATACCAACATGTTTGAACTCATCTGCTTGCACCAAGGCAGGGTGCACTGAAGAGGCTCTCAATACAGATGAAGATTTTTGTTTTCAGTTTAATGACATTAATTCCTCATTAGCTTCAGATAAAATGGGATGTGCATTCAAAACAAACAAGGGCACTCACAGGGCATTTGCACCAGTCTGACTAAACCAGTTTCAACTCCTGATTTCAAGCGAGCCTTAGCTATAGAAGAGAGAGGTCTCCAAGAGCCTGCAAGGCTAAAACAGGGGTGGTCAAAACACATAATGCTCTCACTTCTCTGCTACGTGTTCACCTTCTTGACTTTCAAGCAGGAGCCATTATAGTCAAACCCTTTTTTATATGCTTCTAAATAAAGTACTTGTTTGAACAGCTAGGAGTGACGACAAGACTGAGCAGTTTTCGTCTATCCTGCAAAAGCCACCTGCAGCAATAGGAAAGCAGAGTGTTGAGATGTTTGTTCTCTTGGTGTCTATCACTTCACATGACGTTGTGGCAACACTTAGCTAAGACAAACTAGAAAAGAACAGAATCAAAACCTTATGGAAATTAACAGAACATCTCTGACTTCAGTAGGATTGTGAGAAACGATCCAAAATGTTGTTTTAACAGCTTGTGACCCAGTGGAAATACATTAATGTACTATGAACTTTAAAAAAATGAGTTTTCCTGCCCAAACATTGTGATCAAGGTAAGGTTTGTCTAAGTCTGTCTGTGTGAAGCAAAATGAACTCATTGGCTGACATGTAAAATCTAGGGAGGAGCCATAGGTGAATTACTGTTGAATTCCTTCTTCATGGGATAACCAGAGATCATCTTCAGCACTATCTGCTCCATGTACCTTCTGAATAGAGATGATGTAATATTTTTCCTTTTTTTTCCCTTCCCCATAGCCTGTGCTGCCAGTTTATATTATGCACTGACTTCACCTTTTAGACCTGCACAGGTATAAATTACTTTGATAAGATGCACAACAGCCTTATAACCTCTTCTTGTGACCTCATACAAAGAGTTACCTCTGACTGACTTCCCTACATTTGCTCATCTATATCTGTCTTGGCACAGTAGAAGTGAAAAAACACATCCTCTCCTTCCCAGTGAAAAGTATCTCCTGAGAGGCTTGGCAGTGATCTAGTAAAAATTCATCTGTTCTCTTTTTTCCAGTCCAGCTACCATGAGCAGAAACAATTAAAACCAAGGCTCCAGGAGTGCATCAATGTCAGGGCTGGACCCTCACAAACTCTTGTTAGCAGCCTGAGAATACCATATGAGAGCAATTAGTCTTATACCATGTCTGCCCTGTAGACCCAAATGGTAGGGAGACCATTAACATTTGGCTATTCCTTTCCAAGAACGGCAATTGCTGGTATTGCTCTCCATACTTCCTGGAAACTGTCCAACTACCTTAGTTCCTAACCTGGCCCTCAAGCATTACCTCAGAGAAAATGCTCTGCCCAGCAGACCTGTTCACTCAAGAGCTTTAGCAGCAGCATTTTAGCTACGTGACTGCTGTCATCCAGCTAGGATGCTAGTTATTGTGCTCAGGAGGAAGGTGAAAGGATCGTAATCATTATTATGCTCATTTCCAGCAGACTTTGGTTCTGCAGTATTTCCCTTTCTTTACTGTGGAGTTGTGACAACATGAAATACTGGGCAGCTGGAAGGTGTATTTCTCTCCGTTGTCCAGCTGTGGCTCTCAGAGCACTATAAATTGCTGATGGTGTTGTCTTCTTGAATCTTACATCCTTCTCCTTGCAGATGGATGTGAGGATAGGTATAATACTCCGTTGTCTGGAGTCATACATGATACAGACACTCACTCGCTACTGTACTTTGGCTGGATTGTCTCCTCATGTATGAGTTTAACATACACGCTGTCACCATCAAAATGCAGCTTGTTTATACTCTTTAACATGTGAAACTTCAAAGGTGTTAAAATGTTTAAGGTTTAGGGGTTTTATTTTAATGGACCTTAAACTTGTGAATCTAACATTTTTGGAGAAAGCTCAAATTGTTCAGGAATCAGCAGGACACATCACGGAGCTACAATAGGTTCACTTTCATGTGGATGCTGTAGCAGGCAAGCCTTCATGGAAAAACTCTGAATGTGAATTTAGCTAGTTTTGGATAAAGACGCCTTTCAGCGTCAATAAACACCATGAATGCAGCCACGGTAGAGTTACAACTTAATGAGATGAGGGGAAGTGCACAGGGTCAGGCCTCATCTCCCGGCCTCTGTCATGCTAATCAGCTGGGCAGCCTGCAGCTGAAAAACTGCTGGAATTTTTATTTGCATTTCATTTAGTTGGAAGGAAATTGACCCAGATGGTCCACAAAGGCAATAGAAGGCTGGCAAGCAGTCTAGTGCTGCACACTTTTCCGAGGGGCTGCACTTGTCCGCCCGTCCCTCTTGGAACCCAAAACATAAAAGATTAAAACAGCGTAAGGGAATTGATTTCATGATTTTTAGATAATTTCCCTAAGATTTCAGAAAAGACCTAAAACCCCTAATTTAATCAGCCAGGAGCTCAATAGTAATTAAAGGGAAGAAAAGCTGAGATAATGAAAGAGGTGGTGAGGATTTTTGCTGTTGCTGGTGGGAACCTTTCTTAATTAGAAAAAGTCTAAAATCTAAATGATGTTAATGACGACAGGCATGAACATTTATTGCAGAGACACTGTATCCTTGGTCAACTGAGATGATTGATTGCCAAATTTGATAAACTTCCCTTGAAAAAGCTAAAATGATTTGCCATGCACTTATCCAAGCCAAATATTTCCATGTGTTTTCTCAAATGAACAATATTGGTGTCACTCATTCATTTGGCCAAAGTTTGGACATTTGCACAAGTGATGTGCGATTCCACACCATCTGCTCATGGTTTCACCTATTTTGCTTAGAAAGCCTAGTTAATAAAAATAGATAATAAATAAAGGCCCTTGAGATTCCATCTACTTTTGCATTGTAATCTTAGAGATTGCCACATTGCAGAGCAAATGCAGCAACCTCATGGAGGGTTGGTCGATGGCATATCTACTTTATTGGAAGATATAAAACATAACTGCAATCACATTATATAAAATATTTTGTAAGAGCAAACTTGTGGCTGTAAATTGTTGTGACAGTCCTGAAGTGAAAGGGGCTGGAATAAAAGCCAGGGGATCCCTTACCTTTCAGTTGCACCAGTGAAAGTTCTGCCCTTCACCTCCATCTTGTCATGAAAAGGTGGAACCAAATGATCTTTCATTTCAGCCAGCATTACTCTAGTTAGGATGAGGCTTCATGTCCTTGTATAAGCTGTCTTTCTAGGTAGTTATATTGCCTCAAATAGGAGAGTGCTAACCCCTCTGATCTGGATAGTTACTGAATGTGTGCAAATGAGTCTTCCCAGTGCAAGTCCTAGGGAATCAAACCCAGCAACTTCAGTGAAATTACTTACTAATTGTGCTTGTATACAAGCTTGTGCAAACCTGGACAAACTCCCTTGGATTACTGGGCCCACATGGCCTTTTGTTTTCATGCCAGGAATTTTGTCTTTGGGTAAATGTGATAACAAGAGCCTGAGGTAGCCACACAACACCACAATGGTGAGAGCACTCTGGGAGCTCATGCAGGAACAGAAAGATCTATGAATTTTCAGCTCTTTCTGGTTGTCTGAGAACTTGCAGTTGATTCAAATTGCGGCAGATCTACTCCTAAGCGTTTGTGTGAGTACATCACCAAGGTGACCCAAACATACCAACCTGTTGCTGCTACAAGCCAGACAGAGACCTGGTCTTCGTCTTTCAAGGCATCAGTGACTCAGCCATGACTTATCTCAAGGATTTTTCCTTTCAGTGGCATAACAGTCACACTTGAGCTTTGCTTGTATAAAGCTTACATAAAGCACTTCTCCTCAATCCTCTGCGCAAAGCAGATTAAGATAACTGTATTTCCAGTACAGTCAGAAGTCTCAAACTGCTCCTAAGGTCTCTGTTAGTAGTTCAGTAGCTAAGAAAAAATGGAAGAATGATAAGGAGGTCATTAGCTCCATTTCTTGAACTGACAGTGGCCTCTTCAGTAATCTAAGGCAATGTATAGAACACATATTTATACGGGGTCAAGATTTACGTGGCTCTGAACATCAAATATTCAAGAAATAACAGCTTAAAATCATGCCTGAGAACCATAAGACAGGATGCATAGCTACCGTCCACGATGAAGGTGGCTGAATGAGCTTTGGGCACTGCAAGTCCTTGAATCATCATCTCTGAAAGACAGGAGGAGATCAGTTCTTTCAATAAGGCTTCCAATATTCCTGCTTGCCCTCAACTATAGAAGGGAAGGATGTTGACTGTAGGCAATGTCTGTCTCACAGGGGCTGAGCACACTGTGTGGAAGTGGTCTTGGCTCGCCTGAATGAACCAGCTGGTTAAGAAACAATTCTATTTGCATGCATCCTCCTCTCCACTTAGGAGCCTAGAGGTGAGAAGTCTTGAAAAAAAATGCAGAGCACAGAACCATTCAGATGATGCACTAACTCTATAGCTCATGAGAAGACTCTGAGGAAGTTTAAAAGAGCTCTTCTCAGTGAGGGTAGCAATGGCTTCACTGCAGGATGCTCTGGAATCTTTTCTGTGCATACAGAATCCAACTTTGCAACTGAATGTGCTCAGGGCCACAACTGAATGTGGCAGGCCTTAGTGCCAAGGCAGTGCTTAAGCTACATTTTGACTGGTGCCTGATATCTAAATGTAAACCCTAAATTGCCTACTTGTTGTAAAGACAAGGCAGAAGAAAAAAAAGTTTGAGATAAAATTTTGAGGTTTTTATTGTAGCTGTACCACTGCTGATCCAGTGCTGTCCCATCTGCAGTATGCGTGAGATACTCATCACCAAGTTGCCCATTTCAGGTTTTAATTTCACTGTCTGTTTAAGATAGCTGTGGTGTGTAGATGGAATGAATTCAATGTTCCTTACATGAGGGCAGCACCAGGCTGAGCCCTGTGAGTCCCATTTGCGAGCTCTGCAGGATGCCCCAACAGCCACATCAGGGCAGATGGCAGACAGGAGTTGCTCTCTGGCCCATAGCAAAGCTCACGTTGGAAAAGTTTGGATGAGCAGAGTAGAAAGAGAAGTTAAAATCTTTAAAAAAATCCCCGTGAAAAACAGCAAACCCTTTAGAAATCATTCCATATGGTTAAAGAGGCTTGCCATCTTCTTGGCACGTGTTTCAGCAGCTATCACTAACAAGGGTTACCACAGCACAAGCCATAGGTGCTCAAGGAAATGGAAAGGCTCAGTTCAAAGTATGAAGTGTACATCTGAGAAGAACGGTTAGAAAGAAAACTAAAAGCTGTTAGGAGAACTAAATGCAGTTCTGAGACTGGTGAGTCCAGTCAGCTCTCACTGCAGGGCCCTGAGCACTGCTGGTTTCCCAGATAGCTTGTTTCACAGCATTTTAGTGTCCTCACCACATTTTCCTTGAAGAAAGTAAAAGTCAGTACTTGTTGTCTGAAATCCCCAAAAGGTCTAATGCAAAACAAAACAATGTTTATTCAAACATCTAACAATGAGAGCTACAGGCTGAGCTACACACTGGCTAACTCTCCCTCCTTCCCTGCTCAGCACTGGCCTGTGCTGCACTGGGACTCAGCCTGGGACCTGCACATCTAAGGAGCTGCAGGAAAAACAGAAAGCCCAGTGGAGGACAAGGAAAATGACAGTAAATCCAGAAAGTATGATATGCAATGAGAAAAACGAAGTTGCTCTAGTATATAAGAAATCTCTTTTTTCCGGGACATCCCTTTTTTTTATGGTATCTAGCAACAGGACAAGGGGTAATGAGATGAAGCTGCAACACAAAAAGTTCCATTTAAACATAAGAAAAAACTATTTTACTGTGAGCGTGATGGAGCCCTGGCCATAAGAAAAAACTATTTTACTGTGAGCGTGATGGAGCCCTGGCACAGGCTGCACAGGGAGGGTGTGGAGTCTCCTTCCTTGGAGGTCTTCAAGACCCGCCTGGACATGTTCCTGTGTGACCTGATCTAGGTGGACCTACTTCTGCAGGGGGGTTGGACTAGATGATCTCTAAAGGTCCCTTCCAACCCTCCCATTCTATGATTCTATGATTCTATATGCCAGGGCTTTCCTCATAATTTTTCAAATACACCAAGAGCTGCTACAAAGAAGGAGCAGAGTGCTCTTCATGCCCATATGGGACAAGAAATAACATTCTTAGTAGCAGTGCAGAGGTTCCAGTAAGGCATCAGAAATACTTGCTAAGGGTATGAATAGTGAATGAATGGAGCTGTGCTGAAGAAATGGGTACTGTCACTCACAGGAAATCTTTATAAACAGCTTGGAGAAACCTCCATCTGACAGGGAAGGGTAATCGTGTCTTGTGACAATGATCTGTATGTCTTGAAACCCACCTACAGCCTTATTCTGGTAGATTTGGTTTTTTGCAGCCTTTCAGAGTGAATCTACTTTGATGTCTTCAGCTCTCTAGATACTCTGATGCTTTGGTTTGATTATGTAAAGTCACATTATATTGTGTGTAAGGATATCTGCACTGGTGCACCTCTCTGGAAAACGAAATAATGTCAAATATAGGGCTATAGTGTGTGGGTACAACTGAGCTAAATATGATAGATTTGCAAACTCTTATCCTAAGTCTGAATTTGATTTCTGTGAACCCAATAGAAAAACTGTCATAGAGTTCATAGCTTAAAGAGAAATAATTCCAAAAACCATGAAGTATTTTAAGAGGAGAAAAAAATGTGCTGCAGAATGCTGTAGTTTCACTTAACATTCAACAGAAAGTAAATTCATTAGTAAACTCACTCAAGCTTGACTAATAACAGCCTGAGCCAGAAAATCTAGCAATTTAAAGTAAACCCTTAGTTGCGAGCACAACTTGATGCATATGATGCCAGCTGCAGAAATTGCCATTTCAAACCTCACTCTGGTTGGCACAATGGGAACAAATAGCTCTCAGCTGCAGGTGAAGCCTACCAGACCTTTCTCCTCAATCATTGTATAGTGTCAGTTCTTCTTAAAAAACAGCCATTAAATTATCACCATTGTCTTGGGGAATGGTGATTGATGCCTCTTCTTTTATGCTAACTGAGCTTGTCTCTCTGCTCTAAATGGCCTTGTCTTTGGTGTGGATGTTGGTAGTACATCATTAGGTTTTGGTACGCTCTGTGCCTCTCACTCCCTCGCTCACAGCTTGGCAAACAAGGCTGGCAGATGATGTGTCTGTTCAGTGGATTAATATAAGTCTCCTGAGCTCCCTAACACAAAAAGTCACAGGCTCCCACCTGTTGGGGCTTGAGCCGGGCATGTTGTAGGGAGCGCCTTCCCCTTGTGAATGCCAAGGTGATGAGGTAAAGTAACCGGGCTTTGCCCTTCTGTGGTATCTGTTGGGTTTTGTGCCAGCTGCTGTGGGCAGCCTGAGAGGATGCACCCAGGGAAGCAGAAGCTATGGGAGCTCCCGTGATGGCAGCAGAGCCCAAAGGAACCATTTCAAGGGCTTACCTTGGCACTCAAACACTGTTGCTTTGCTGTTGCACTGAAAATGTCAGCTACTCCCTCATATGTTGGCACATTGCAGAGGGTGGCCCAGTTTTGCACGCAGCTGATCACTGCTTGTAAAAGTACAACTATATACCTTTGGAGAGGGATCAAAAAGGGAAGTGAAACCAAGGAGAAAGAGAGAGCTTGAAAGAGCTAAAAGCCTGTTCTAGTAACACCATTACAAGCCCATAGCAAACCCAGAGGCATTGGTGATTGTCATGGTTCAATCCCAGCTGGCAACAAAGCACCATGCAGCCGCTCACTCCCTCTCTCACAGAAACATAGAATTCATACCTCTGGGAATCAGAAAAGAAAATCGCAATTCATCTGATAAGTGCAAATATAATAAGTAAATTAAACTAAAAAATAATAACAGTAAGAAGAGTAAAGTATAATAATAGCAATTAAGAGAAACAAAACCCGAGAAAAAGACAAGTGATGCCCAATGCAATTGCTCCCCATGCACTGTTGGATGCCTGAGTAGCCATTCACACCCCTAGCTCAATGCTCCCAGTTGATATACTGGGCATGATGTCCTGTGGTATGGAATAGCCCTGTGTTAGTTCAGGTCAGCTGTCCTGGCTGTGTTCCTTCCCAGTTTCTTGTGCACACCCTGTCCCTCTGCAACCCCACTCCCTTCCCCATCCACTCACTGGCAGGGCAGAGTGAGAAGTAGAAATGGTCTTCATACTGTGTGGACACAGCTCAGCAACAGCCCAAGCATTCCCATGTTATCAACATTCTCTTCAGCATAAACCCAAAACAAAGACCTGTAACAGCTACTACAAGTCAGTGAGGGAGCCCAGAGATCCAGCCACCAGACCTGACCAAGTTGCTTTTTTATATGAAAGGGGTTTAGCAGCCAGAGTTTCATTTTGAGGGAGCCATTTTGCTGGGTGTTTCTGCAAAGCAGAAATAATTGTGGGATACTCACCAGGTGATTTCAGAGAGAAAATGAGCATTTCTAAAAAGGTGCAAGATGCTTTGACAATAAGATGGTAGGGCAGGGAAGAAAAATGTAGAAGTGTTTGAAGGCACTTTTCTTGCATGAAAAATCTTTCTTCTCAAGACTCTAAAGCTGAGAAAAGAATCATGTTTCACATCTCTCTGCTCCCCTACTCAGCATCACCCTTCACTGTTTCTGTTCCCTTTCTTCCTCCCTTGTCCATTTTGGTTGCAGAGTCTTTGAGCAAGGAAAGTTTCCTGCCATACTCAAATCAGCGTAACATACCTCTAGTGCTGACTATGGTTTGTCAGAGTACAATGAGCCTTAAATGCTTCTTTTTTTTTTTTTTTCCTCCTTTCTGCCCCTTTTCCTTTCTGCCTTCCTTTCCTTTCAGCCATAGTTTGAATCAGCCATACTTCTCCCAGTTCATAGGCTTCAAACTTCCAAGCAAAGACAGCAAATAATAAATAAACACATCAAAGTTATTATCTTAAATGGGTAAAAAATCCTAGCCTATCAGCTATATATCCTATCTGAGGACTGTGTGAGACTTACCTATGCCTCTGTACTTCAGAGGTGAGTGACTTGAGCTCAGGAGTTGTTACTGAGGCTCACATTTTTAGGTAGTCTCTGCCCTAGGAGGCAGCCTCTGCCTTGGGAGGCAGCCCCTATGTGCTGCAGACACCAGAGCACCTGGCAGACTTGGCATGGATAAAATCACTCCCACTGGGAGCCTTATTTGACCCAAGGCTACTTACAGGACACTGCTAGTGAGGTTGTTCATGCTATAACATTACTCACTTTATTTAATGTGTATTGTGATTTACATTTAATTTGTTTAATATTCAGTTTCTTTTTAGAATGAAGAGAGTCTGAAAACCTTATTTCTCCAATACATTGAGTGTCGGGTGCAGTTCAGATCTCTGCATCTCAACAAGGATGTAGTGGAGTCAGAAGATATAGAATAAGGCAATGAAAATGACTGTGGGGTGAGGCAGCTGCTTTATGTGGAGAGCTGAAAAGGACTCCTCAGTTGAGAAAGCTGAGGAGATACATATAAAGTTCACAAAAACCATGAAGATGAGCCCAAAGAAAGCTCTCGCTGCAAAGGGACCACCATGGGCTGGCAGGAAGAGGGAACGTGCCATGGACTAGATGGTTCCCACATCTCTGAATGTGGTCCTGGAGTTACTTTTCTTCTGCTTTGGTGGCCGGGAACAATACCCCCTTTAACAGAGACACTAGTTTAAGAGTGACTCTGTTTACAGTCAACTCCAAACAGATTTTTGAAAATGTTTTCTCAAATACAAAATAATCAGTCTGCTTTGGTGGCATTCAACTCCTTTTTCATCTCATTCCTTTCCAGAGATGTGAGGGGAATATGGTTTGCTAGGACGATCATGAACATAAAGCCTCTGGCAAACATGTTCCTCCGGCAAACATGCTCCTCCACGAAGAGTCACAGTAGGAAAGGGTCATCTGGTAAATCTTCAAAGCTCCAGGAATTGCCCAATTGGACATCAGAAAAAAAGTGTCTCTAAGTTAACAATTACGGCCCAGTCACAAAACATAAAAAAAGCATCTTAGGAATGCACAAAGCAACAGACCATGAGCCTGCAGACAATCCAGAGGGTGCCCAACTGCTGAGCAAATCGCTACAGGTGAACAATAAATAAGGCAGACAAAATCCTTTCACAGGTAATTTTGCAGACAAGAAAATGTCAAACATACTAGCCTTGGTTAGGAGTCCTGTCCTAGCTTTTAGAGTCTTGCTTTTGTTCAAAATCAGAATTGTAGAGAATAATATTTCAAAGGGCTGTTTTAGATCTGGGTTGTTGTTTGTTTTTTTTTTTTCTGAAGTTTGCAGTTGCTTCCTCTGAATGAGCGCTACACCCTTGGAAGATGTCAGAATGACCTTTCTGGGAACTACAGAATTCATCCAAAAGCTAAAGAAACCTTTATTCCCCCATTTTTTTCCCAGCCTGCATTTCTGTAGGGCGATATCTTGTCACAACCTAATGCCAAAGGCTTTCCATGTATTGTTTATGTGGCTTCCCTTCCTCTACATCTTTTAGAGGATGAGATCTATAAAAGTGTAATTATGTGAACTTAGAAATGAAACATACTCTTCTAGAGACCCACTGCTAGATGAAGAGGATTTTATCTGGATCCCCATGTGAGCTGCTTTGTTTATGGAGGTCATTTGTTTTACGGATTAAAGCACTTGCTTTGCCCTGGTTCTACATCAGCTCAGAGCTGGATTCAGTCTGCTGGAAGTATCTGAGAAAGTACCTTAATCACTTCAGAGCTCCTGATGAGAGCATTGCTTCTCCAAGGGGGCCAAGAGCAGATAGCTGTATTCAGGGAGGAAGAGTAGACAAAGGATGGGATGGCCAAATTTTTGCTGAACAGGAAGCTAAACACAGCACTGGCCAACACCACTCCCTTCTGCTCATTCTTTCTGCTGTCTTCCCACCACCATGTCTCTGGACTCTGCGCTGCCTTAACACTTCTCATCACTCATGCCTGTAAACAGCTCTCAAGGTTCAATGGGTGAGATGTGGAAAATTAATGGTCAGGTCTCTGGAAAAGAAAATCATCTTCTCCCAGATCTTGTGGAGATATACTCCAAAAGCCACCCTCTTCAGGCTCCAGCTGATTTCTTCACTGGTAAGGATCACCCACATTGCTGAAATACACTCATCACATTCCCATCCCCATCCTGCCTGTAAGTCATTCTATGTGCACAGTAATGTGCAAGCTGGATGTGTGAGCCATTCCAGCTCCTGGGAGTGGAAATGTCAGTGAGCCACTAGACTGTCTGCAAGGAGGAGATTTGCATCCAGCGTTCGGCACAACACTAAAAGGCTGAAAGGCTTTATCCAGCTGCCTGCCTCGAGAGTCTAGTAGGACTACCTGAGAGGCAGATGCAGTTGCTAGTACTTGTGAGCATGTGAGGCATGCAGCTCTACTGTGGTTACTGGTGCTCAGACCTTCATGCACACCCAGGCACACAATGCTCCTGTGCCCCAGAAAGTAGCAAGAAATGGAGTTTAATGAGAAGATGAAACAGTCTGCAGTGATCAGGCACATGGACAGACCTGTAGCTTCGTTACACACAACCAGACCTTTTCATTCTTTCCTTCTGCTTACTCACACTTGTTTCCCCAGAGCACCTCTATCACTCTCTGTCATCACCTTTAGTCCTTCCCTTACAGGTCCTGCAGCAAGGTTTGTACAGTCCTAAAGTGTTCTTTCTCCTCTTCCCATGCTGATTCCCACAGCTCCTAGGCACTAACCCTTCAGAACAGGGAGCCTGTTGGTCAGGAGCTGTTACCTCCAGACCATGGGGTTGATGCCATGCCTGTGACTGCTTGGGAAGGGCAGGTTTTCTCTATTAGGTTATCTTGGTTAAGTTATGGGGGCTTCCTGCCCTGTCCTATGCTTCTTTGTGTTGACAGAGATGAGCCGTCAGTCACCTAACCTACCACCGCCGAGCAGCTGAATCCCGCCTCTGATGCCAGTTGTGCTGTGCCAAAATACTTGGATCACGCCTGATCCTTTCTACTGAAATTACAAACTCTCTGATCTTCTCAAGGGAAGCAGTTGTTTCTGAAGATCCTGTGACCTATCTTCTGGATAGAGTTTACTTTCATAATTGCAATTTACTTTTCTTTCACTCTACTCTTCCAGCTGTAAATAAACCACGACCCTCACCAGGCAAGACGAGGTGACTAGCCCCCTCCAGCCTTGCAAAAGGGCATACCTGAGACAAGCCAGAGCCCTTGGTGTCTGCTCTGTCCATATCCCCCTACCTTCCTGATCAACCCAGACTGTCCCTGCCAGTTTTCAAGCAGTCTTTTCCTTCTCAGACCCACAATGTCAGTTAAGCCATCCACATGCAGAAACACCTCCTTAGTCCAAGACTGTACTCTTTACTAGGGATGAATGAAATGCCCAGGTTTCAAGTTTTTTAATGTCTGAGGCCTAGCAGAAAACTAAGAATTAGACTTTATTTTTTTTTCCTCTAAAGACCTTGGGATTCATTTCTGTATTCCCAGGAAGACTAAACACAAGTTCTGAAATTTTATCTCCAAATGCAGCAGTGGGTTTATTTCTTGACACATAAAAGCTGATCACTTCTTTTTCTCCAATAGTGCAGTTGACCACGAGCCTGTCAAGAGTCTGATGTAAAGCAACAAACCTCATCCCTGCCTGTCTGTGTGCTAAAGAGATTTAAACAATATTTATCTACCCCTGAACTTTGCTATGCCCTGTTGAGCAGATGACTCGGAGCAAGAAAAAACCTTCAGTGGGACTGTCTGCAAGCCTCAACTTTTTTGTCCTCATTTAAGAGAGGGAAAGCTCTGATGAATCCCTTCAATGCTCTTGAAAAAAACTGGACAAAACTGCCACTCCAGCTATAGCCCACACTTCAAATGGCCGTGAGATGGCCTTTTCTGAATGTTACATAGTTCAAGGAGGCAGTGAAGTGCTCGGTGGAAGATTTTGTATGGGAACTTTAACTTCCCATTCCATTTGACTTTTGGTCTTTAAAATACAGGTCAAATCAATGAATTTAATGAAGGCCGTGGAACACAAAGGCTTCGCCTTGCATTTTGACCTAGATAAAGGAGAGTCAGTCCAGGTCAAAAGGCTTTAGCAGCACTTTAAGTGGTTAGTACACAAATGTGACAGAGTGTTTAGACTCTCAGAGACTTGCAAGACCCAGTGACAAGCCGTTAAAAGTATTTGAAATAGCTGCTTGAATGAACTTTGATAAGGTACCACTATTGTCTTCTATTGTCTCTTTCTTTTCATACCAAAATACCCCCAAAAGAACAAGAGTCAATGAATGTATAATGCAGTCCCACTTTTACTGGATTTGAGGCTTCTTTCGGCCCTTTGGACTTTTTTTTAGTGAACTGTTTATGCCATTTTCATTCATTTCCCCACATTAAGCCTTTCTCAGATGCTAGTGATTAATGTGACTTGTCAGTAAGAGCTTTTAAAGTGCAATGATACTTTCAGAAGCTATAACGTGTCAATCGAATCTAAGATTAAGAACAAATTAAGAGTAAATTTACTCTTCCTGAACCTTCTCGCAAGATAGAGCTGCCATACATGGAGATGATGATGGTGGCACCTTCGAGCTCCCACATCACGTATCCAGACATCTGAGGCAAAACAAGCTCGGAGGAGCAGAGCTGTATATTAAATTCTGGATTCATATCTTTCCTCTCACTGGGATTAAATAGCCCGGTGAGACAGTCAGGCGCTTAACACACATTCACGTGCTCTACTCAGGCATCTAAATTAGGTGGCTGAAATCAGCTTGTTGATAAAGCTAAGTTTCTCTTATCAGCCATAAATATATTTTAATGGTGGCAAGTGTACTGTCAGAAAGAGGATGATCGTAAGATCTGCCAGAAAGCAAATCTCCATTTAAATACATAGTTATTCTCCATTACCAGAGAGTATTTGTCCAAGGAAAACTGGTAAAATGTGGAAACGGTTCATTACACAGCACCAAATTTGTCTAGAAAGACCAAAATCCTAGTTAATTTGTGCAAGGCAGAAAGGTTCAGTTTTGTTTTGCTTTTCAATTTTGTTGTAAAAAGTCTGCTTCTTGAAAGCTTTCCAGGCCAGAGATCAGGTTCCCCCTTTATAATGGGAGCTATTAATGCCTGAAATGGGCCGCTCTAAAGAACCACATGTCCGTTTCACATGGTTTGATAGCTCCAAGATTTTGCTCACTGTGCTTTTGGGACTTTTCTCAGTATTCTCTATAGTGAGATTTTTATTGTATTTTACTCTTTTGTCTGGTTTCTGTGTTCGAAATTTTTCCCTTATTCATTGACCAGCAACTTTCTGTCACCCATCTTTGACTTCTCTTCTTACATCTGCATTAAAGCTGTCATTTACTTCTGCTTTTTCCCCTCTCTCCATATTTGACAGCAAAAGCCTTCATCAGCTTTTATCCCTTTTTGTTCGCATTATGACATAACCTGCGCAAAGTGGCACAGCTCCCCAATTCTTGTATATAAAATTTGCAACATTTTTTGAGACGGGTCAATGCCCATTTTTGAGATCCTTTTCTTTATCTGAGTACCGTGTTAAAACTTTTTGCAGATGTGAGCTATTCAGGAGCAGCCTGCGGCTGCATGCAGAGATGAGGAAAAGAAGAAAAGGCCTTCCTATTTTGTGATTGCCATAGTAACTCAAACATTGCCAGGGTGTTTGCCGGTTTGATAGGGCACAGCCAGGGAATTTTATTTCCTGTGCAATCAAGCCCTCTACTGGAGATCGTGGCTTGTATGACACAGGGTTACAGAGAGGACAGTGGGCTTGTTAGGCCTGGGATTAAGCATTTCGCTTTAAAATAATACCCATTTGTATCCATTTTGTTCAACATAACAACAGCTGCTGGCCTGGGGATGACAGGCTTGCCTTTTTCACCGAAGTCTCGTATGACATTTATGAATGAGGCAGTCTCCATTCATTTTCGCTTTGAATTCACACTGGTTATTTTTGGTTGTTTGATTCTTTTCTTTTTTTTTTCTAAGCCTGTGGTGATAGTCAACACTGTCCCTGTGATTATATTCACGGTTTATGACAGGGGAAAATCCAGCTTTATTCGGGATGTCAAATCGTTGCTTTTATTTGGGGGCAAACAGGTTAAAAAAGAAAGGAGAAAGAAGCAAAGAAAGCATCTTACGTCAGTACAGTGGAGGCTTTTTGTTAGACCAACAGATAGAGATGGAGAGAGAAACTTTCAGGCATAGGAGTTTTCTTCAGAACTGCAACAGGAGCTGCAGACTTCAAGTTGAGAAGGTTTCTGTCTCCTTCCTGGGTCAGAAAAAAGCACTTGCTGCTCTCAGAGCTTCCCATATTTCCAGGCTGTGGCAGGCAACAACACTCTCTGCAGACTGTGCACTCACCTCAAGTCATCCTTTAGTCATGGCTGCTGTTTCTCCAAAGCACCCTGATTTTCACCTGAGCAGCAATGGCTCTGCCAGTGTCAGCGCCTGGACACTGCAACAGAGACAGATGCACCAATGCAGACACAAGGAGGGAAATAACAGCTTACGGGGAGGCTCCTTCAACCTATTGACTTCAAAGGGAGTTCAATTTTCTGCTGCTTCCTGGTCATGCTTTCTGCTAACCTCAGGGCTGTACTGAAAGGAGTGATTTACCCGAGCAATAATGATGAAGATGAGAGACACCTTTTGTCCCTCTTCCCCTCAAAAGATCTTGTTGCATGTGTTTTCATTATTAACTCAAAGTAAGTAAAAAAAAGTGAGGACTGCATTGATCCTTGCTGCAAGTTTTCCACCTGGAAGATGCAGGGGACTTTTGCAGCTGGGTATCTCACAGTCTTTCTCTCTGGTGAGCCTTCATACTGCTGTTAACTAGCCACAGGACATTCCCATTTCCAGCAATTGCATTCCTGCCTGAGGTAATGCCAAGGAGCAAGTCCAGTGTGAATCACACTTGGGGCTGCAGTTTGTTAACAAAGCTTTGGGAAGGGGAGAGCTTCAGCCCTCCTTCCTCATTCCCACCCTCACACGGCCAGACCTGAGGCCTGAGGGCTGCCCTGAAGTCTCCAAGGAGCTCAGGACACATGCACAAGTCCCACATTCCCACCAGCTCCTCTCCTGACATTACTGCTCCTGCACCAGAGCTTTAAAAGTCTCCCAGAGTTTGTCTTGACTCATCTCTTCAGCCTTGGACTCTGCTTTTACTGAAAATTTCCAGTCTCATTTAGAACCAACCAAAGTACTTGAAATCTGGCACACTGGGAAGTTTGCAAGGGAAGCCTCCCTTCTATAAAGCCAGGGTTGAAATTTGGCTATTGTTTTCCTTAAAATATTTTCTAGAGGATACAGTCACCCTGATCTTTCTCCCTCATATATTTATATGAGTTCATATTTATTATTATTATTTATATGAGTTCATATTTATGAGCTTTGTATTTATGAGCTTCCCTGACAGCAGTATGAAGCAGTTTGGTGATGGTGATCTTCTGTAGTGATTCACAGCTGACTAGAGAAGGAGGAAGACAGGAGGAAGGAGAACGCTTCTGGTGACACTGGCACAGAAAATACCTGGAGACTGGTATCAGATCCTGCCTGAAGGACATAAGTTGCCTCATGCAATATCATATAATTTAAAAAGCTCCCTCCCATTGAGGTCCAAACATTTCATTCTTAAATCATAAGAGAGTTTTCAAGTTAGATAGGACCTGAAAGCTTCCTTCAGTGCTGGTTACTGAGGGAAGAAAGAGGAGATCCACTTTGATGACACCAGAGAGGCTCCAGTCTGACTTAGACAGGTGAACTCCCGGAAAACATTTAATTCATTGCGCACTCCACCAACTCCTGGAAAAGCCAATGAAGACTGCAGTTATCTTTTTACCAACTTTGGAAATGAAATAAACCATTTTGCTTTTATTTAGAGACTGAAACAATAATACTAAAAATCATCACTAACCAAATCTGGTGGTACAAAGAGGGATATTTTTCTCCAAGTGACAAGCTGTTAATCAATTTAGAATCTGGTTTGGCTTGCCTTTCCATTCTAGAGTGACTTCACAGCTGTGAACTTGGTAAGCATGTCCCATACCAACACAGGGATTCAGCCTTAACCAGGGAGGACTGCAGCCACAGCCATGACCTCTGTAAGCTGTTTGACCATGGAAATGCCTGGATTGAACTGGTGTTGCCCACCATGTGAAAGCATGTACAGTTCCTTACCCAGCCAAGGCCCAGTTAAGGTAGCACCCCATGCTAGGAGAGCTCAACTGCTCACTCTATGGCCCTGCACTTCTCGGTGTGGGCACTCACAAGCTGCACCACTAAGCAACGGAGTGGGGATTAGGATCAGTCTCCACACAGTTCATAGATAAGACAATGGAAAAATCTCTTTGGTTGCATTTACTGCAGGATCAGTCTTTTTTTATTCCCTCTCAGAAATCAATGAATTAAGTTGATATAGAATGAAAAGAAAATAATGTACATTAAGATGAGTTACTAATCTTCTTAAGTCTCTGTTTTCAACGAATCACCTGCTTCCAGACTGTAAAAGTCAAGACTAATATTTATCCATCCCCCTGAAGCAAACAGGATTGTAGACCCTGAAGTAGCCCATGGAAATAGCCCATGACTACTACTTTAAATATGCTTAAGGACCTGGAGAAGACTGAATATGCAAATGACATTAACTCATGGAAGATCTTCCCCAAGGCCAGCTCACGTCTGTTCTGCTCCCTCACTTAGTGCATAGAGGTAGAAGAGGTAATGTGGGCACTTCTGAAGGGGGTGCTCTACATGTACACCTCTTCTGTAGGTGCTGTCCACCTTTTGGGCTAGTTGCAGCAGCCCTGGATCCCTTGCCTGTTGCACAGGCTTGCTCACTCAAGACTGAAACTAAACAAACGAATGTAGAAACTAATGCAATACAAAATACGCTTCAAGTATCTATCACATCCTCCTGCTCCATGTGAGAGTACTTCTGTCATGCACAGGCAGGTGGCTTGGAGCAGGACTTGAAATGTGGCAGGTCATTCTGCTCTGAGACCAGATGGAGCTGCAGTTCATTATCTGCCTTCTTACTGGCCACAGCCTCACAAACCAATACTGTAACCACTTGTACCTAAGTGCGTCACACACAAGAAAGCAGGAGCATCTGGAAACACCACCAAGAGTCTGACTGACTCTGCTTATCCTAAAATCCATATGCTGTCCTGAGATCAATCCAGTGATCTCAAAAAGTCTCATGTGTGACCCAGAGAAGGACTTACCTCGTTAATGCAAAGTTGTCTACATCTGGAATTCTTCTGATCTCTCTATCTTGTCAATAAATCAATTTTCACCTTTCATCTCTCCCTCCCTTGCCCTAAACATACAATCTCATAGGGAGAGACATCATTTAGCAAATAAGCATCATGCTCTCATAGTTGACATTATTGTATTCTTCAAGTATTTCCCTGTTTCCACTACCAGAGATTCTTCCTCTTCCCTTAGAGCAGGTAAAAACTTTAGGAGGTTGGCATGCTTTTATGGTGTCCATCATCTATACACAGTGAAATCAGTCCTACAGTTATCGGTAGAAGTTGCACCTATAATAAATCATTGTGTAACACTAGGATAGCTGGAAATACTTATAACTCCTTGGAGATATTCAGAAGCCAACTGAACATAGGGATGGGCAGATGACCTCCAGAGGTGCTTTTGAATTTCAACCTCTCTGTGATGCTAAGTTGAATGTTGGTTCTTATAATCTTGCTAAAAGCTCTTTATGACATTGGTATATTGCTGTAAAGATAGCAAAAATAAAAGATGTTGAACTTTAAGGATAAGAGAGATTATGAAACAGCTTCACTTCTGATTTTTATGAATTCACTGCAGCTTTTCTAATGTCTAGGGACTGGCACAGAGGTAAGCAGGGAATCCTGCCCAAGTTCTGCAGCTTTGAAATAAGACATGGTGGTTTAACCCTGGATGGGAGCCAGGTGCCCGCAAAAGCTGTTCCATCACTCCCCCTCCTCAATTGGAAAGGGGAGAGAGAAATATAATGGAAAGTTCACGAGTTGAGATAAGGACAGGGAGACCACTCAGCAATTACCATCACAGGAAAAATAGACTCAGCTTGGGAGAATTGGTTTGACTTATTAACTTTCAAAACGGATTAGGGAAATAAGAAATAAAAATTGAATCTTCAAATATCTTCCCTCATTCCTTCTCCTCTTCCCAGGTCTCTACCCCTTCTTCAGTGGCACAGGGGATGGGGGTTATGGTTAGTTCATTATAGATGGACTTTGCAACTGCTTCATCTTAGGGGAGGCCCCATCACACTCCAAATGCTACAGCGTGAAGTCCTTCCCATGGGACATAGTCCTCTATGAACTTCTCCAATGTAAGTCCTTCCCATGGGCTACAGTTCTGTAGTGGGTTTGCCTGGGCCAGGTTTTGGTAGCAGGGGGAGCTACAGGGCTGGCTTCTTTAAACAAAGAGCTGCCAGAAGCTTCCCCTGTAGCTGACAGAGCCAATGCCAGTCAATTCTAAGATGGACCTGCAGCTGACCCAGGCCTGGCCAATTAGTGACTGAGGCAACACCTCTGTGAATAACGTAGTGGAGAAGGGGAAGAAGCTGCTCTGCAGTTGCTAAACTGCAGCAGCAACAGGGAGAGAGAATGTGAGAACATCTCTGCAGATACCAAGTGAAGTAGGAGGGCAAGAAGATGCCTAGGCACTGCAAGAAAGACTCTACTGTGACCTGTGTTGCAGCCCATGGTGAGGCAGCTGTGCCCCTGCAGTCCATGGAGGCCACCAGGGAACAGAGATCCACTGTCAGCCTGTGGAGGACCCCACGCCGGAGCGGGTGGATGCTGAAGGAGGTTGTGACTCTGTGGAAAGCCCACACTGGAGCAAGTTCCTGGCAGGACCTGGGAGTCTGTGGGGAGAGAAGAGCCCACATCAAAGCAGGTTTACTGTCAGGACTTGTGACCCTGTGAGAGACTCAGGCTGGAATAGTTGGTACCTGAAGGACTGTTCTCCTAGTGGGTGGCCCACGTTGGGGCAGGGTGTGAGGAGCTGCTCCCATGGGAAGTGCCCACGCTGGAGAAGTTTATGAAAGACTGTCTCCTGTGGGGAGAGACCCCACACTGTAGCAGTGAGAAGTGTGAGGAGGCCTCTTCCTGAGAGGAAGCAGCAGTAAAGTCCATCTGTAATGAACTGACCATAACCCCCATTCTCTGTGCTGCTGGAGAGGAAGAAGAGTCCTGGGAAGAAGGAGGGGTGAGGGGAGGTGTTTTAAGATTCGGTTTTACTTCTCATTTTCCCTGCTCTGTTCTGATTGTTCATTAATAAATCAAACCATTTCTCCCCAAGTTGAGTCTGTTTTGTCTATGACATTAATTGCTGAGTGATGCCCTTGTCTTTATCTCAACTCACAAAACTCTCATTATATGTTTTCTCTCTCCTGTCCAGTTTAGGAGGTGGAGTGATAGAATGGCTTTTGTGAGCATCTGGCACTCAGCCAGAAATAAACCACCACAAGCTCTTGACAGACTGCCCCAGCGTGGGTCTCATCAACAGGAGAAACAGCAGAGCAACTGCTCCAGAGTGCATCTCCACCGGATCATAAGTCCTGACAGAAACCTGCTCCAGTGTGGGCTCTTCTCTCTACAGGTCCATAGGTCCTGCCAGGAACTTGCTCCAGTGTGGGCTTCCCACAGAGTCTCAGCCTCCCTCAGGCACCCACCCGCTCCAGCGTGGGCTCCTCCCCAGGCTGCAGGTGGGTCTCTGCTCCCTTGTGGCCTCCATGGCTGCAGGGGCAGGGCCTTACCATGGGCTGCACCACAGGTCACAGAGGAATCTTTCTTCCACTGCCTGAGCATCTCCTCCCCTCCTTCTCCACTGACCTTGTTGTCTGCAGAGATGTTGTTCTCACATTCTCACTCTCTTCTGGTGCTGCTGCAGTTTAGCATCTGTGCAACAATCTATTCCCCTTCTCCAACAGATCATAGAGGTGTTGCCTCCATCAGTATTTGGCTCGGCCTTGGTCAGTGGTGGGTCCATCTCAGAGATGACTGGCACTGGCACTGTCATGTACAGGAGAAGCATCTGGCAGCTTCTTACAGAAGCCATCCCTGTAGCCCTCCCCACCAAAACTTGGCTATGCAAGCCCACTACAGAATATATTTTAAAGGTCAGTTAAAAGGTCAGCAATGTATGAAAAACCTTTCGCTGGGGACAACTTTACTTGCAAGCCATAACTTACATTGATATTATTTGCAGAATAATTCATTTTTCAAATTTGCCCCCCATATGGCATTTAAAGTTTAAGAAGCCCAAGCAATTAAAAACATTACATCTGAATGCCATTGTTTTCATCATGGTCAGGCCTATAAACACAGGTCAGGTTTGGTGGGATCACTGTCTCTTCTGCTTGTGTGTCACGATTCATTGGGTAGCAGTGGATGCTGGGCCCTCACCCTTCTTACAGTGTAGGAATTAGAATAGCAGGAGTATATGTTTGCCTTTAGGTTAGGAATGTTAAAATCCAGACAGCGGCAGCCTCTGAAACAGGTCATATATCTTTTATATTAATTCCCAAATTTACTGTGAAATTTATATAAAGTCCCAACTTTTTTTCTACCAAATAAACTCAAAGTTTAGTTATAGAAAATACCTACTCAGGTCTCAGAAGTGAATGATAGGAAAGACTTATTTAAATAGTGCACCACATGCTGTAATCTGCTTCTAGGGAGAGCACTGGTGTGGCTTGGAGCTTGCCTCAAAGGTATGCGCATCTAAAATGCTGATAGAACCTCAGTCTTCTTCACTACATTTGTGATATAAAGGTTATTATGTAACACTAGAACCACGTAGCTGTGCAGGGAAAAACTGCTATTGCTTCTCACAAAGTTTAACAGAGCTTAGAAGCTACTCCCATCATTTTATCCTTTGCAGAGAGAAGGCCGCAGTGGGACCCTATACCTCAGTAAAATTCTTCACTATGTTTCTGCCTCACCAGGTATTTTCACATAATATAAGCACTTGGGAAGCCAAGTAAACACACGGCCAACTCCTCCTTAGTGAGGTACACAGCATGCAGCTTTGTTGCCACTGTTGATGAAGAAAGGTGCTCAGACCAGATGCCTAACAGCACAGGAGAGAAGAGATGGCCATGGCACGTCTGTAGCTGGCTCTGGCCCTGGAAGGGTTAAACACTTTGTGGTGAGGTGGGACAAACTTCACTTAAACTCATTCTGCGGCCAGCGCGATTGTTTTGACACCTGCACTATGTGAGGGATGGCATGGTCTCCTTTGTGGCGCATAATGGCACATCTTCATTATTGTTCTAATACTCTGCAAAAAAAACCACCCCTCCCTAATCTTTCTGTGGTGCCAGTGACTGTAACAATGCCGGGACGTTTTATTTTCCCCCTTGCTCTCCCTTTCCCTTAACCCGCTATTGTTGCCATAGCCACGACGGTGCAGTACTGCTGGTTCGGGGAAGTTTCTGTACTGTACCGCCCTGAGCTTATTGTTTAAATCTTTATTATTCAACTGTTCTGAAGATTTACATTTTTAATGGCTCATTTATGTAATCCCATAAATAAAGTAGCAGAAAAGCATCCCACACAAATGAGTGAATTGGGGTTTGAAAAAAGCTGCTGAAGCAGGTCACTCAGGGTCTCAGCTGCGGGGCCTTGATTGGTATCAGCGATATAGCCACTGTGGCAATGGACTTAAGACCACCCAGTCAGCCCCAAAATGGTGCATTACCAGGGAATAGTCGAATGGTGCTATAGTTCAATCTCCCCATTTAGCAGGGAGCAGAGTTCTGCTGCAAAAAACCATTTCAGCCTCAGACTCATTTACCTTATTGCTTTGACAGCTGCACCTCTCTCGCATAAAGTTTAGATGATTAGCTTTTCCCTCCTAGCAGCTGATGGCAATAGTTTGGGTTGGTTTTTTTTTTTTTTTCTTAACCAATATATTCCTGGGGCTGATAAATTCCCTCTAAAGAGGCTGTGAATTCAAGCACCTGCCCAAAGAATTTGTTTTATAAACTGAGCACTGAGATGGAGATATGTTCTAACAATTCACATTTAAGCTTCTCCCCAGTGCTCCCCTCGCCGTCTCCCTCCCCACACACAAACCCTTCATGAACTGTAAATCCTTTGAGCAGGGCAAGTACATTTGTAGCTGTGGCGTGCTAATGAAAAATGGGAAAGATATTGTGTTTCTTCTCACCCTTCAAAGCTGATTTTTACTTGTTAAGGCAAAGAGCAGACAAGCAGCCACTGCGCATCCTGGGCATCCTATCTTGGGATACTAACCACATCTTCCGGAGCATCTTGCTTGCAAGGACAGGTACCAGTGGCCAGCTGCATGCCCCCTCACCTCACACCCTTATTCCACTGAGTCAGAGGCAGAAACCCACTTGAACCCCAATCTCGTCTCTTTGGCACTGCCTTCAGTCATGGCTTTGGCTCCAGCAGCTAGTAGCACCCCAGTGGGTGCCCAGGCTTAGCTTGGCCAGCTCACCTGGAACTGCCCTGCTTAAGGGACTGCAGACAGACAGGATCTGACAGCTCCAGGGCTGGAAGACTGCATGGACGTAACTGTGGAGAGCTGGTCCTCAGCACAAACCCTCATCACCAGGACACCTCACCACCTTGGGGCTTCACTTGCACTCAGCTCACAGCAAGACAGGGTAGCTGAGGCAGAGGGACAAGCTGGTGCTGCCTGAGAAGGGAACGTAGGACTGACTGGCTGCTCCTCCTCCTCACTCCTCCTCCTCAGCTCTTCTGGAGATCCTAGTTGGTACAGTATGTTTGGAGAACAGTTTGCCCTCTAACGTGGGTGGTGTACGCCCCTGCAGCTGCAGAGGGAGAGCTTGGTGGTGGCAAGAGCTGAGACTCTACTGTGGTGAGCACCTACCCTGGGGTTGGGAGTGGCTCATCCCTGCCAGTTCCCAGCTCCCAAATTGTGCTGTCAGGTAGCAACAGGCACCGGTGTCTCCCCAGCACAGAACAGCAAAACCAGCTCCTCACAGCCCTGTTACCCAGATGCAACACTGTCTTCCCCATGCACCAGGGCTTGAAGTGCAAAGGATCACCAGCTTTTCTCCTCATTAAAAAGCAAAGCAGCTCTTTACAGGGGCCCATCCACGTGAAGCTCTGTCGGCAGCGGTCTGCAGGCGAAGGGTGTCTGGACAATAACCCTTCCTCAGTTTACCTGCTGGATCTCATTCTGCCTGGCTGTGTGCAGTGGAGTCAAAGGAAGCTGCTTGGAGGCAGGGAACAGGCAGCGAAACAAAGACAGGGAGAATACCAGCCAGCCCAAAGGAACAGTGGGGAAGCTGGTAATTGGGCCATGTGTGTTTGGCTTCCACCAGGCTAGCAGGTTTGTTTTTCCCAGGCTGGAGCCTAGGCTGAAAGAGACACGAAATTATTAAAGACCTCAACCCAGAAAGGAGAGCAAAGGAAAAAAAGTTAGCAGCGGCGGCTGGAGGTGAATCTCAAGTAATGAGAGCACGGTGGGGGCTCGCTGCTCCCTCCTCAGGGCAGAGGTGACTGGGAAATCATTTTCAACGGGCAAAGAAAAATGTTTAGCTAAAATTCATTCCTGTGGACTTTTATTGCTAGTTGAACTAATTTCACAGACAGCAGGGAGCCTACCGGGTAGGACGCAATAGGTCCTGCTACGGAAAGGTAGAGCTGTGCCTTCCTGGCCCCTTCCTTGTCACAAAAAGAGTCCTGCAGGGATCCAAGTCCAAACAGGACCCATTGGTGAGGCAGACACAGAGCCACCCTTGGGAAGGGATTCCCCATGGTGGGGTTGATCTCTGTCCTTCTGCCAGGCAGACGTCTCAAGGAGCTGTACATCTACCTGCAGGTCTGTAGCGCTTCGTGCAGTCAAGGAGTGCACAGGAGCTCAGGGCAGACCAAAAGCCATGTCAATGCAGCACCAAGCCTGCACCCTGCTCTGGCCTAACACCCTGCTCACACCCAGGGTTAGCATGGGGGACTGACATTCCTTGTACGTATTTGCAATGCACACCAGAGGAAAATTTTCCATAAAGTAACCAGACACCTTAAATATTAACCTGGTATTAGGGAGGGAAAATACATTTGTAGCCTCTTTCCTTTTTGGCTTAGGGAGAAAGAACCTGCCTTGAGCTGTGCAGATCCCATCCACAAGGAAAGGCGCTGTGAAATCCTACTGATGGATGAGCAGTTGTGAGGGTTGGGGGAAGCAGTACCCAAATCATGAGCCTCGGGAAAAATGGGACTGGTAGGAGCTGCTTGGTGACACTACACTGCTCTGCTAGCTTCCCTCCCTCTAGCCTACGTGCCAGTGGCTTGATGCAGATGGAGTGAGGTGCTTAGCTCATCTCTGATGATGGCAGCACAACTCGCCCGATTCATACAAGGGGAGAATTACTTCCCTGTACAGCACCACTCACTTCCCCAGGAGCCTATGCATTCTCCCAGAGATTTATTTAACCAGAAGGGTCTCAGGTGTCTGACGTGAAGGAAGTCTTTGCAGCAGCCACAGCCCACACAGCATCCTGCTGGAGTCCTCTGGGAGGGAGGTACAGTCCAGATCACGAGAAACTGCTCCAGCCTCTCCTCAGAGCATCTCCCAGCTTAGTAAATCAAGACCAGAAGAGGAAGAAGGAGATAACACTCAAGTAGAGGTTAGGAAGAAAGAGGTAAAGACTCAAACTCTTTTCAGGACAAAACAAATTCCATTCTCCAAGGACTCTGCAAGTGCCTTCTTGGTTCAGAGAGGCACTAACCACCCAGTACTGGCCGAAGAAGGATTAGAAATTGAACCAGCAGTGCCATGAAATCCCAGCAACATCATCTCTCCACTGCTTTAGCAACACAGTGGATTATGCTGAAGAGGGATGTTTTAATTTAGAGGTCTGCTGTGGGCAGAGTTGTCAAAGTTTAGACATCCAGATTAACAATGCCAACTATTTTGCTTACCTTCCTTTTGGCTTTTGATATTTCTCTGCTGTATGCTAATATGGTAGGGAGAGAAAACTGTACTTGACTATAGTATAACAAATAAGACAAAGAAATAGCTCATTTAAAGCCTCAGTTTCCTTCATGCGTTATACTCCTTTCTTAATATTATTTAGCCTCAACAACGACTCATTGTCAGAAACTGTCTGTCCTTGCTGTTCCTGATGAATTAGCTGCTTGCTGGCATTTTTCTCTCTTGGAGACATTTTGAACGACTAGCATTGGGCAAACTTTCATCCCTTGTGGGATGTTTTAAAACACACAGGCAGTTCCTCTCCAGGAAAAGAGAGAAAAATCAGAGCACATGGAGTCTCAAGCAAAACGCCCACTCCTATCTCCCAAATCCAGACTTTGGCTGTATTTATATGATTGATACTGAGCACTTCCTGTAGTCTTTCCCCATTCCTGTCAGTGTGCCCCAGAAAAGGATAGATGGCCTGATGGGGCTGTGGCTTTCATAGTGAGCAGAAGACCAGTGACACAGTTGGCTGGAGGTGAACGTGTGTGCTCCTGTTTGGCCAGAGGGAGAAGTGAGACTGTGCCAAGACTACATTGGCTGCCAATTGCCAAGCAAACACCAGATCACATCCCTACGTTCCTCCCTAAATACCACAGTCCTGTGTTCATGCTTCTCTTTCAGATCCTCCATGACAAAATCGAACTTCTTCAAGCTGAAGGCCTGCAGTGACCAACGTGCTGGAACTGTGACCACGCAGGCACAAACCAAGGAAGGATCTCCACAAAGTGGACTTTACTGAAACTGTTGAACATACAGTTTAAAAGGATCCATGGTTAAGTAGCTTCAGGATGTGTTAGCAAGTGTTTTTTATTATTCTAACTACCTTACTTTTGTGACAAGCATCAGGGTCAACTCTGCCAAGTTCCAGGGCTTGTGCCTTTAGCCTTATAACTGAAAAATGTCAAGGATCTTTGCCATCTCAGCACAGACCTGAGACAGGTCAGGACCAATGAGAAAGCAGGGAAGACTCTCACTGTGCTGTCTGCCACCTAAAGTTACATGAACTAGGTGCCATGGGGTAGCCAGTTTCTCCCATTAAATCCAAACAGGTGCCAGTGGGAGGCAGCAGCAGGATTTCCTTTCCACTCACTATCAAGAGTCTCTACCGTCTCTCTGAGGTTGTACTTTCAGACTTGCAGTCCAATTAAATCCTTAGTTACACTGTTTTTCCACTGGTCTAGGCAGCCTTTTTTTTCATCCACACTATTAAAATGCCATTACCTTCATTTTCTGACAAAGTTTCTGGTTTTGCCTCTGAGACTGTAGTGTCATATCCCTGTAATGCTCTTTTTGTGATCACGTTCCAGCCTGTGATGAGGCTGAGATGGCAGAACATGAGTCTGTCTGCCATGACACACTCAAACCATAACCTTGTTTCAACACAGAGTGCCTGAAGTTATCACCATCAGGCTGGGATGAGATATGCTCAAAGCATCCCTAGGTATCTCTGCTGGGTATTCCTGCATCTCAGATCCCCATTTACAGAGAAGAAACTCAGCCTCAGTTTTGCCCTGCTCGCTACCAAAGCCTCGGTGGTCATGGCCTGTCCACATCCATAGCCAAGGCTCATGGCAGTGGTGCCACAGGGTCACACAAGCCCATGGCACCTTATCAGACACAGCCAGCCTGGGAAGCTGATGGCCATTTGCAGAGCAGCAAAGGAGAGAAGGTGGGTGAGAAACATAGCCCTGCTTATGGCCATGCAAATGCTGTCCTTTATGGCACAGATATATCCAGAGCAACAAGAAAACCTGCCTAAGGGCCTAAAAGGAAGTTGTAGAGGAAGGACTGAACTCTTCTCCAGAGACTATACGAACACTTCAGGTGACTAAATCCCCTGCACAGGGCACCACACGACTTCCCGCACAATGTTGGTGCAGTTAGCCCTACGCAATCGCAATAGAAAAGACACAGGGTGCTCTTGGGTGAACTATGCAGAACTGGCACCATTCCTCAGCCTAAACTATTCATCTCAACATCCCACTTGTAGCACATGGCTCATCACTTCGGGTAATGGTGAACATTGTATGAATGGCAACGTTGTGCAAAAATTGCATATTCTTCACGCTTTCCCTTACTAACAAAAGTTTCTATTTTTGTTGCATACAGATGGAGAGTCAATGCTTTGAGATTCAACATAGAGGCAGCCTTCTAGAAGCATTTACAAGCTGACAGCTACTAAATCTAAGCAATACTGAACTAATTAATGTAAAATAAATAAGGAAGATACATCCTCATACAGTGCTCATTTGAGACTTTGAAAGGCTCCTGCCTCAAGCCTATTGTATCTGGAAATGAGGGTGTGAATATCTATAGCCTGTAAAATTTTTAAGGCTTTTAAAATTATTTTTGAAATTAGAGCTGTAGTATCTTTAACACTTTCCCTTCGTTATTTCCTATTGACAGTCACCGAATATAAAGGCACGTATATTAATGCAGACGAGCTTCATTCATAGACATTGAGCTACAACAGGATTATTTGCAAGTGCAAAGATCACTCACATGAATAAAGATTTGGTGGATCAGTGACTCCACTGATAAAATGAACAAAATCCTTCTCCAATAACAACCCAAATATGTTTTCTTGCTACTTATCCAAGCAAGTCTACTTTTGTGTTGTTCCAGTTTAATTCACTGAAAACACATAATTATTAATGAGAGCTCTGATGGGGCAGGAGAGGAAACATGCTTCTCGGTGATCAACTTGCAGACACAACACAAAACCCAGTTCTGTGTGTGCAGGGAAAAGCAACCCCCTCCTGCTACATTATCCCATTGATCCACAAACATTTACATCTCCTTTGTTAACTAGTTTTCTGTAGAAATGTTATAACCACTAAGAAATGCTCTTTCAATTGCACCTCAAGAAATCTCTGTTTTAGACTGAATCAGTCAGAAAAACAGGGTCTATTTTTGCCTTTAAGTTGTGTTATCCATGAGATCTGTCAGGCTTTTCTTGGATGGTCACAATTCATTGTAAATAATTCAAACTAGATTTACAAAAGAGAAGAGGCTGTACAACAAACACAAGAACTGCACGTTACTACACCCCTGACAGTCAAAACTAATGCAAGTATTTCATAAAGCCCAACTGTAAAATGTTTTCTTCTCCTCTTTCAGATTATTTTGTGTTCTATGTTCAGCATCACGTTGATTTTGAAGGATTTCTGTCCAATGTAATAATAAAGTCTAATTAACAAGCTCTTGTGGCTATGGCAAGAGAATAGCCTCACCTGAACAGGCTCTTGTTATCTGTACAACATGCATTGAAACTAAACAAAGACATTAGTAGCTCACAGATAAACATGAAATACCTTTGAAGGATCACTGCAGCAACATTAACATAAGGTGCATTCCCCTTCCATGCAGGTAACTAGGCTGCAATGCACTGATACAGGAAGCTGAGACCAAGAACACACTATTTATTTATTTATGTATTTATTTAAAGGACTAGGAGCTTTCATAAGTAACAAGTGTTCTGAGTTACAGCAGTTAATAACACATTCTAAAAAGTAATGCTCAAGCTTTATGTTTCAGGGTTTACATTCTATCTTTGAGATCCCTTATAAACATGATGCTGGTACTGCTCGATACGAGCAACTGCAGGCACATCACAAACCTCGCTTTATGCGCCCAATTGTTTACCAAAAAAAGTGGCCAGCAGGTGAAGATTTGCCTTTAGAACAGTTAAGGAGCAGCAGTGTTTTGATTTTATTATTATATATGCTTACGAAAGCACTAAATTATGGTATCAACCAATGAAAGATCAGCAATTCACACTTTTTCTGTAAACAGATGAGAAAGAAGTGGAATTGGACCTGAATCTAACAGCAGACGGGCTTCCTCCAGCTGTCTGCTTTAGGTGGTGTCAGATCCTCTAGTTGAGCATTTCTAGTACAGAAGCACCCTCTATGAACAATCTAGACTAATTTTGAAAGCATACTCTCATCACCTTCCCTGCCTGAAAACCTGACTGAAATTAATGTAGAATCTACACCAGCACTTATCCTAAAGGCCTGTGTGTGGAAAGCTCTCTGGACATCGCATTATCACTGCAAGAATTCATGGGGATTTGTTCTGTGGAGCACTTCCAGCCTCAATCCTGACCAACAGTGAGATGAATTCTCTGCTGCAAAGCCAGGTCTGTCCAGCACTGCCTTTGCAGCTAAGCCTAACTAGTATTACAAATGCCGTCCTTCCAAAAAGGATTATTATGGAGAACACAACAAATGTCCAGCAAAACAAAGGCTACAAACAGCATTTGCCCATTTAAACAAAAGATAGTCCTACATTCTAACATTGTTTTTTTTTTTTGTTGGGACTGCTATTCTAGTGCTATGGCTCCTGCAGGGAAATTGAGAAACCCTCTCCAACTCCGCAGTGGAAACGTCACGAGTATCACCCTTTGTTGGATGCGCTGACCCTGGCAGCCCCAGTAGTGGGCTCGGCCCCAGCCAAAGCACTTTCCCATTACTCAGAAGAGTAATTGCCAGCTCAGGTCTCAAAACTCAGCCACAGCAAATCGACCCTGCAGTCCCCCCAGCTCCAAGCTCACACACGGTGTTTCTGAGAGGGACAGAAGGAAGCACGCAAGCCGAGAAGAGAAGCCCATAGGTGGCACTCTTGTCCTGACACAGCCCTTCAGGAGTGGCGAGGGGCCCACGTCGGCGAGGAAGCCCGTTGGAAAGCATTAATTCCACAACACTCTTTTAATGAACGTTTTTTATTTTATTGTCAACACACTTAAAGACAGAAACCTATGTTAAACCAATTATTTCTGAGAATGCCGAAATACAAAGTGTTTCACATAGAAGCCTGTTACTGTAACACAAACAGAAGTGAGATGCAGAAAATGCAGACATGTATTAGAGTGCTCCAGTCACAAGTTCAACAACTGTACCACTACAGCATTGTCACACAGACTTGGAAAGTGAGCATTTGACCGGTTTTAAGCGTCACCTCTGCATTTCTAGGATTACACATTTACTTGTAAACCTTCTAGCAGTGGACAGAGAACACAGTAATTTTGCCTTCAAGGTTTGTTTTGAAAGCACCATGACAACAAGACTGTTCAAGCTACTCCCTTACAGAGGGAAGTCTACACAGACAATTATTGCAGCTATGGCTTTTTAGGGGTAATGTTTATTATTATCATCTATGACAGGTTTGTGAATATACAACAACAAGCACTATTAGTATTTCCTGGTAGTTCTTCATGGAAAGTAAACCCAGTGTTTTCCATTTAAAATTTATCCTTTTTATACTAAAGAAGGCAAACTCTTATATTCTATACAAGATGCATGTGCTTGGCCAGGCACTGACCAGCTTTCCCTTCTTCTAGACTCTGTAAAACTAAACGAACTCAAAAATGCAAAACTTCTTTATTAGTTAGCAGCAAAGAAGTTCTGCCAACTTTACACAATAAATAGATTTCTGCTTAATTTAAATTTATTTCCAAAAGTGTGACATAACTAAACGGGTTGTATGGGGCAGTAACACAGGTTATCGTGCTCCATGACCAAGAACCTAAGCTCAGGTCAGAAGAGGAGGGTGGAATGGAGCAAAGGGAAAGGAATGTCTCTTCTAAAACAACTGAAAGATTTATGCTGCACTTTGCTTTTCTCTTAAACGTCCCAAAGAAATGTTTTCTAAAGCTACCTCAAGGTTATTTCTCACACAAGCAAGTCTGTTCAAAATTCAATTTTGAACAACATCTTTTCCTGAAAAATCAGGGACATGGCTGCAGTCCGACACTTAATGACGTTCCTGGCTTGTAACAACACATATTCACCACTCTCCTCATCGCTTGCTTGACCGCTTTTCATGCTTATCCTTTGTGTGCTGGCTCCTCTTTCGATGTCTTGGAGGAGAGTAGCTGACTCTCCTTCTGGACTGAAAGCTGGGTGTGTACGAGTGAATTCTGCGTTTCTTTGGTTTTTCTTCTGTCCTGCTTTTGTTTGGCTCTGGCTCCTTACTGTCTTCCTTTTGCTCACGTTCTTGCTCTTGTTCTTTTTGAGACGGTAACGTGTTTTTGATGGTATTAATAAGAAATCTTTTGTTTGTACCAGCAAGAGGACATTTCAACCTGTAAAGACATTTAAAAGTGATAAAAAACCCCTAAGATAAAAACATCCTGAAACAAGTCTGAGATTTTAACTTCAATAATTTTAACACAGCTTTTGTGTTTTTGGCTTTCCTTGCATGCCACCTAGTGTAAACTCCCAGTACAGAAAGATGCTCAAGATTGTCTCTATTCTCCTTTTATATTGATCTTTAGAGGATGAAAAATGTTTCACTTCAAGACAGTGAAAAACCACATGATTTTCACAAGTTAGTGTGTGCAGGGGGAAGCAGAGGATAATATTTTAAGATTGATGATGTGTAACTATAGGTATTCAGGAATCAAGTATTTAGTAACATGAAGGCCAACGGCATTCTGGGATGCATCAAGAAGTGTGGCCAGCAGGTCAAGGGAAGTTCTCCCTCTATTCTGCCCTGGTGAGGCTTCATCTGGAGTCCTGTGTCCAGTTCTGGGCTCCCCAGCTCAAAAGGGACAGGGAGCTGCTGGATACAGTCCAGCGCAGAGCCACTACGATTATCATGGGACTGGAACATCTTCCAGGAGGAAAGGCTGCCAGAACTGGGGCTGTTGAGCCTGGAGAAGACTAAGGGGGGATCCCATTAATACTTAAAAGTATCTGAAAGCTGTATGTCAGGAGGATGGGGCAACATCATCCATTTTTTCTGTAACATCCAGTGATAGGACTAGGGGTAATGGACAAAAAGTAGAACACAAAAGGTTCCACTTAAACATAATGAAAATCTTCTTTGCTGTGAGTGTGAGGGAGTTCTGGCACAGGCTGTCCAGAGAGCTTGTGGAGTCTCCTTCTCTGGAGGTTTTTAAAACCCACATCGACGTGTTCCTGTGTTGCCTAATCTAGGTGAACCTGCCTGAACAGGGAGGTTGGACTGGATGATCTCTAGAAGTTCCTTCCAAACCCTACCATTCTGTGATTCTGTGAACATACTCCAAGTCAAATTAGAATGATTTATAAGATCATAATCTACTAAAGTCAGCATTATCTAACAAATCGAGATACTCAGAAAGCAAAAGATACTCTTGAAGAATGCACTCAGCTGTAGAAATAAAACATATACAAGCTGTACCAATTTTAAATCTGGCAACCACCAATCAAAATGCTTTATTTCTTAAACAGAAGGGATACATATCCAACTCTTTTCCATTGTTTCTGACTTTCTCCTCTTGCAGCTTAACACTTTTGCACATAAATTATCAGCTAGTTCTAGTAAACAAGTACTGTACATTTCATTTCCTCAGCTATATTCCTTTGCAATTTATTGTCTCTTGAATAATGGAATGAAAAGAAACAAGATTGAATATATTCTTGCAGTAAGCAGAAATGACTCTGAAGACTTTGTTTACAGTTGGAGTTACTGTGTTGTTTGTCATCACAATGTTTTTGAGCCTGCATGCTGTTGAAGATGTTACGGAATCACTCTAAAAAGGCAGAGCTGTTGGAAACCACTGTGTTGCTCACTGAATCAACTCTGGAGTCAGTGAGTCCTAAACACCACAACATTAAGATCATCCCTTCTACTTTAAGTGTAGAAACTATACTCTGAGCATTTAAAAAACTTTGACAGCTCTTGAATAACCAGAGGTATTGGAACAACACTGTAGAGAAGATCACATCTGATTATTTACCATATTTCATGATTTTTAACTGGCCATGGCATTTACCATGGTGTTTTTCTCAAGTCTGCCTAGTAAGCATTACCAGCAATTCTTCTTGTCCTAAATCTCAAAGGATCTATGAGAGTAATTTTAGAAGCATAAATTAAGCAGCCCCACTGTTATTTCTGATAGGTACTTCTTGACATGTTTCTACTTCATAGCTGATTTTAGAGTCTTCTAAACTTTCTGCATATAAATATACACTGTTTTGCTTAAATCTTAGTTAAGAAAACCATACATGTAAGTCTAGATCTGCATCTACTACAGTTGTTTTATAAATTAGGGAGACAGTATTTATCCATGTCAGCAGAATCAGGCTTTTATTTGAAGCTACATCAGCTACAAACATGATGCTGTGGAGCACACTATGGCACAGGTTACACTCAAGACATACAGCCAACATTCATGTCCTCTGCGTGTCTCATGATGGCACTGAACTGTTGAGCCTCAATGTTGCCTACTAAAGAAAGCAGCTTTCTCTAGGCTGCATCCAGGCAAACTATTTCACTTTTGTCACCTTACTCTTGCTTTTTCTTAAGAGCTAACACATTGATTAAGCACTAATTCATATAGCACCAGGATGAGACAATCTGTCCTACATAAATTCACCTTGCTGAAGTATTTATTTCTTTTTGGCACTATGAATGCTGCCTGAGCTATACTGAGAGTGAAAACTGATGAGAAATGCAGGGCTTCAGAGTCAGCTAACAGATGCTATTAGCTTACCATCACATGGTGACAGAAGCAGGCCACTGGGCTTTCAAGGAGCAGCAGTAAGTTATGGCACAGAAGAGAAATATTAGTCCTTAAGTGTTATTGACCTCAGACTCCACAAAGCAAATTCTGCCCTCACGTCTTAAAGGAAATTACATATATGGCCCATGCTACATTACACATGCACACCCACTAGCCCATAGTATTTGGATATTTCCATGGTACATATGGAACTGTGAAGATTAAAAGGGAACTCTAATAATCTACTCGTATCTTTGAGATCATTTCTAGCAAGAAAATTACCCTTCCTGAAGACAAGCCTTTGGCTTGCAGGACATCTGATCCTGCAATGCTCAGTTCAATGACAGATTTGTCTTCCATGTAAGTTCTGAAGGGCTGTGAGGCAAGCTCAGCCCATGCAAAGTGGAATGCAATACTGCTGACTAGAAACCTGTGCCATGGAACAAATTTTAAAAGCTTTTCTTTAAAAAAAAAGGTAAGTTATAAAGAATATGAAAGCTCTGAACAGAAGCGTGCCTGACTCAGGGCTGCAGGCACGACCAAAGCAAGCAGGCAATCCACAATTCTAGAGCAGCCTTGTCTACAAAGCAGACTCCAGTTCTCTAGCAACTTACTCACTTGACCTGAGGCTTCACTTTTTGCTTTGCATGCTCCAATAAGCTAAACCAAGCTATTCTTACCCACAGAACTTTGTCCCCCACTGCAGGTAAGTCCCAAACCCCAAAATCTCTCCACTATGCAATGATGAAGATTCAATGTTTCATTTCTGAGCAGAAAAGAACACATCTGTTACTGTGAACATAGGTCACATCTTAACTCTACTTTTGACATTTTAAGCCAACTTGTGTGCAACAGCACAGAACTTCCAGCCACTACTTGTCAAGCGTAGCAGTGCCGTTACCACACAAGTCCCATTTAAGTCCTTTCCCTGCTGAGTAATTGAACATATCAAACAGGCTTGGCACAGTCAGTCTCAGTATACAGACTGAATCACATCTTTTCAGGAAACAAAGTTAATTATGGATGACCTTGCATTTCTATGCAATACAGTACTTGACTGAAGAGTGACTGAAGGCAAAAAAACCAAAGAAGCAGCTAGAGGTTGCTTTGCCAAACCAACTAATCTAGGCAATTAGCCTTTCACAGGGGATCTCAACACTCCTGGGAAGACAGTGCAAGCTTTTACGTACGGCCTTAGCAGCTAGGTACAGCTGACAGGAACCTTGGATGGGAAGTTGTGCTGTGATCACAAGATTTTAACAGATATGCTTTGCAATTTCTGTTCATGCTGTTTCTTCTCCTCTTCATATTCAAATAAAAGGGATGCTGGAGAATCAAATTGCACTGTTTCTGCAGAGTCATGCACCATCCACTCAAAGGCAAGACGCGATACAGCATTTCACAGTTCCAGAGCCTTCGAACACTTCAGCCTTACCTTTGTTATTTTGTATTCTGCATTACTTCTAACAGATTTGACACTGAACAGAAAGTTACCTATAGGAATGAAAGCAATTTTAGGATTGCTCTACAAAAAAGAGGTTTCAAAATAATTTAATGCTTCAAAAATTTATCTTCTTTTTGCAATTTCATCTGCTGTTACAACGTAGAGCTGAACAAACCATCCCAAAATACCCTGTTACCCATATCTTATTTTAGGTAAGCTTTTCAAGTAAGCTGAGAAGATTACATTCAGTTCAGCCTTAGCTCCCATCAACCAGCATCTTTGAAGACCAGACCTATACACTGGAAAAAAAGAAGCCTCTAGAATTTTTCCACAGAATAGCTTTTGTGGCATTTTAATTGCCTCTCCAGATGAAAGCAGAATAATTCCTTAAAATAGGCCCCAATTTCACTGCTATAAGAAAGCTTATGAATTATGTACATAGGACCAACAAAAACACTTAAAGAAAGCTGAGGTTTTAGCTTGATTTTACCTAGACCTTGGAAAACCCCAATTATCACAGTTTTATTCTGTGTTCAATACACTTTAGAATAATAGAATGGCAGGGGTTGGAAGGGACTTTTAGAGATCATTTAGTCCAACCTCCCTGCAGAAGCAGGTCAACCTAGATCAGGTTGCATAGGAACATGTCCTGGCAGGTCTTGAAGACCTCCAAGGAAGGAGACTCCACAACCCCTCTGGGCAGCCTGTGCCAGGGCTCCCTCACCTGAACAGTGACATAGTTTTCCCAAGACACAGTAGAAAAAAGGGATGTCCCAACCTCCTGACACCCATCATTTAGATATTTGTAAATATTAATGAGATCCTCCCCTCAGTCTCCTCTTCTGTAGACTAAACAGCCCTTTGATGAACCAAGGATAAATTTATCTAGGTATTTCAAGTGTTACACTATTTGTTCACAACTTCTGATCCTGGATCCAACCAGCTCTTCAAATGTCAGCTTCCAGACAGCTGCTCTGATGCTTTTTCTCATCTTAGAAGTTCCAGCATCATAGCAGCATTGCTGTGATTTGGCCACAGAATCTGCTCTCTTTCGCTCAACATCTCTGGGATTAAGATATCTTCAGAGAAGGATCTTTCCTTCCCCTCTCTCATATTTTCTTACTTGTGATTACCTCTATTAATGCTTTGAACCGGATATATCATCAGTTAAGATGTACCTTGCATGGTATCATATGGATGTAGGAGACCACAACAAGAATCACTGTGACCCTAGAGGACATTCAAAAGGAGCGCTGCAGGAACTAGAAATATTGCAGTGCTGAGAGCAAGAATCTTGGGGACATCCAAGGACATGCCAAGAGCCAATAATGTGAACCTACAAATAGGAATATCCAGTATTTTTTTCATTAATTTGCCATGGACTGAAACACTGCCAATCTGAGCAGTCCCAAGAGTATGAAGGCCAGTGAGCTAAGGCTCTTAAACAACTAAGAGCTCATGCAGCCCACTGCCAATATTGACAGTTGCTCCATGTTCAGAGAATCACAGAAAAAATCCCTTACCACACAGACGGATACAACCACCAACCTCCCTGTTTAGAACAAGCTTTTCTTCTACCAGTACCTAACCCTTAGGGGTTGCAGCACCTACCCATGTCATCCACAGCAAATTTGAAACATAATGTAACATCAGTAAAACATTCCCAAACTGGAAGAAACGTCGGTGACACTGTCCCATATTTCAAGGCTGTTTTATCCAAGTGCAGGATATCCTGAGCTGCAGATTGCTCAAAGCTGGGGCAGTACTTTGAAGAAGTACTGCTAGTTTATTGTACTTTCCTTCCTCCATTTCCCAGGCAGTGAGTACCAGTCATTGGTGGAAAGGGGCACTGCAGAGATTGATCCCTTATTTGAGCTATCATCATGTTTCTCTGCAGCTGAACGGATACTTCAACAATCTTAGTTGAGGATATCATCACGTCAGTCCCTATATCAACAGTCTTCCTCCACCTGAAGCCTTCTTAACAATCCTCTCCTTCTACACTTTTAATACAACCATGGCCTAGCCAAGTACTATTTCGCTATAGTGCAATCTGCAGCTGTTCTGATTAACAGACTGGAGCATCTCCCTTATGATGAAAGGCTGAGGGACCTGGGGCTCTTTAGCTTGGAGGAGACTGAGGGGTGATCTCATGAATGTTTGCAAGCACGTAAAGGGCAGGTGTCAGGAGGATGGAGCCAGGCTGTTCTCAGTGATGTCCAATTATAGGACAAGGGGCAATGGGTATAAGCTGGAACATAAGAGGTTCCAAAGAAACACAAGGGAAAACTTCTTCACTGTAAGGGTGAGGAAGTACTGGAACAGGCTGCCCACATGGGTTGTGGAGTCTCCTTCTCTGGAGACATTCCAAACCCACCTGGACAAGTTCCTGTGTGACCTACTCTTGGTAGTCCTGCTCTGGCAGTGGGGTTGGACTAGATATCTTTCAAGGTCCCTTCCAACCCTTAAGATTCTGTCATTCTGTGAAGAACAGGTCACTCCTGGCTATCCCCTCCTCTGGCAGGTCTTGGGCATCAGGCTCTAGCAAACTGTTTGTTCCCTCCAGATGATCTTCACAGCCAGCTGAGCAGGATCTCTTTAACACAAAAGTAATAAGTAGCCAAAGTCAGGAGCAGAAGCCCACACATATTCCTGGCAGGTATTCCAGTTGCACAGGGACACTTGGTTACTTCCCAACAGAAATCTTTAGTCTCCATTCCTGGAATTAACTTGTAAATTCACAGTAACTGGGTGCATGTAACACTTCATGGTGCTAATTACCTGCACTGGTTTACCTGGCCACTTGGCAAGGCTGACTGGGTAAAAGTATGTTGTATTAGTATAGCTATAACCACTACAGGGGACTAAATTAGTTTATTTTAATATAAAGAGTATGAACTGCAGAAATCCTAGGTAAGATATATAAAAACCCCAAAACTTGTTTAGGAAACAGAAAGGATTTTTTTTTCCCCCAGAAAGACACTACCTTAATCTCTTGACAGCTACTAAAACAAACATAGCCAAGAAATCAGCTGACAACTTCATTAACAGCACAGGCTTATCTTTTACTGCTGTTGGTAGAGGAAGCCAAACCTCATCTACAAATGAGTTTAACACAGTCAACTAGTGCACCACTTGTGTGTACATCCCTAGATCAAACAGCTTCTTATCAAAGCCATATACATTATTTTAAGATGAATGACTCTTCTCAGTGTGTTATTACTTCTTCAATTACAATGACATGCATTACATTCCGTGACAATCTAGCTGTAAAATCTGAAAAACTGCATTGAAGAATTAATACTTTATTTCATGAAGATTTAAATACTGTGTTTCTTTTCCCATTTGCTATACAAAGTAGGCTTTAGGGGTTTTTCTTTAAGTATTAAAGAATACTTCCTTCCAAAATTGGATTATACTTTGAGTTCATTTTTGGTTGCAATTTACACGTGGATTCTCTACTAGAGGATCATTTATTATTTTTACTGTTTTAAGGGTTCTGACTTCTTCGTCAGGCTATGGATTCTTTTAACTTAAACAGAATCTACTTCAGTAACAGGTATGTAACTATGTGCACACTGAAGTTACCCAGTATTTTAAGGACTCATGAGGTTCCAATCCAAACTACTATTCCATCTACTACAAGCAAATACTATTATGGAAGCTACTTCCAGTTTTCCAATTGCTTTGGTTTCAACACCTTTGCTCAAGCAATTTCAATCAGGCAAAATTTACTTGAATTTCTTTTTATCTGGACTCTAATTTTTATTTATCTGGACTCAAACTATTTAAACATGACACAAATTTAAATGTAGAGATTTCTGTCACATGTTAAACATAAAATTTATTTTGGCATTGGCCATAGCACTCATTTCCTCTTGGCACAACTTACCAACCCATAGCTCCCATTGTTTCAGCTCTGGTTCTCCCACGTTTTGCCTCTTTAAGCAGCTCTTCCACAGCCTTCCTAAATATGAGGAAAGGGAGAAAGTTACTACTTGCCGAACATGAGAACTTGCCACTTTATGCACTTATGTAAATAAAGCAGAGCGCTTTTTCACTGCAATGAACTAAACAATAAAAAGACTATTAAAACCACCTTGACTGCCTCAAGATAACTCAGGTTCCTATGCACCAAGATTAAAAGAAACATTTTGACCTACTAAAATCAATTAAAGCTGTTGCAAACACAATTGCAATACTAATTGAAGAGTAGAAATAAAGCACACAAAACTGATGTACTAATCTGAAAAACACAGTCTCTGTCACTTCACTTTGGGAATTCTCTTCCCTGCTGTCATTTAAGATCTTCCTAAAGCCTTTCAACCACAGCAGACCTATTTTGTGCACAGTTAAACACCACCAGGAAAATAACAAGCAGTCAGATAGTAAAACCACTACAACTACCAGCTGTCACACTGCACTAGCTTTTGTGTACATTGACAGAAAAGAGCTCACCTTTGTGACTGTGATCCACCATCACTTAAACTGACCAACCTTCACAATATCAGCTTCTTCTAGAACAAATTGGCCAGACTAACACTAAAGCAATTAAATAATTATCTTCAGCTAAAAAAAAAGCAGAGTGGAAATTATGCAAGTTATAGACAATTCTTGTAACATCAATCTTTCAGTTCCCTTTGTTAATTTCAGTCTCAGATAAAACTCAAGTTTCAGAAACTTAAGATAAAACTCAAGCCTTAAATAAAAACAAAAATAAATAAATAAATCTTAAGTTTAATCTTTATCTTTTGTTTTTAAGATCTCAGTGAGATCACAACTAGCTTGAGAGTTGAGCAGAGAGGAACCTCATGAGGTTCAACAAGGACAAGTGCAGAGTCCTGCATCTGGGAAGGAACAACCCCATGCACCAGTACAGGCTGGGGATTGACCTGCTGGAGAGCAGCTCTACAGAGAGACACCTGGGAGTCCTGGTTGATAATAAACTGAAGATGAGCCAGCAATGTGCCCTCGTGGCCAAGAAGGCCAATGGCATCCTGGGATGCATCAAAAAGAGTGTGGCCAGCAGGTCGAGGGAGGTTCTGCTCCCCCTCTGCCCTGGTGAGGCCTCATCTGGAGTCCTGTGTCCAGTTCTAGGCTTCCCAGCTCAAGAGGGACAGAGAACTTCTGGAGAGAGTTCTTGGGACACCAAGATGATCAGGGGACTGGAACATCTTCCTTATAGGGAAAGGCTGTGGGAACTGGGGCTGTTTAGTCTAGAAAAGAGGAGACTGAGGGGGGAATCTCATTGATATTTACAAATATTGAAACGGTGAGTATCAGGATGTTGGGGCATCCTTTTTTTCTAATATATCTAGCAACAGGACAAGGGGTAATGGAATGAAGCTGGAACACAAAAAGTTCCATTTAAACATAAGAAGAAACTATTTCACTGTTGAGGGACCCCTGGCACAGGCTGCCCAGGAAGGGTGTGGAGTCTCCTTCCTTGGAGGTCCTCAAGACCCATCCCGACATGTTCCTATGCCCCCTGATCTAGTTAGACCTGCTTCTGCAGGGGGGTTGTACTATAGGTCCCTCCCAACCCCTGTCATTCTACGATTCTGTGATTAAGTAACTGCTCTATACTACATGGGCAATGATATTGGGAAAACCAATGACCAGATAATGTGAGCTATTTATTATATAAACTGAATGCATAAAAAAATTGGTTACTTAACTATAAGCAACTCTATATGCCAATCAAAAATAACTGCAAGACAGAAGAGGAAAGATATGCACCTAGTTGTAATACTCAGTATATGAAGCTAAGCATTAACAACACTGACATGGGTAAGACTGAAGGCTTGAGGAACTGAAGGTAGGAGGCACTGAAGAGGGTATTTATTGTTTAGCCCTTCCGACTATGATGTGCCAAAATGGCTGCTGGCATTTGGACTATGTGAGCAACACAGTCATCACCTTGACAGTGCAAGCTGTGCAAAATAGGTAACTGACAACAGGCTTTAACTCAAACTGCAAGGAAGTCATGTCCCATCATGTTGTTAAGGTACTCTCAGCACAGAAGGATTTTGCTGTTTTGCCAGATGAAAGCATAGCCTGAGAATCAATTTTGTTGTGAAGCCAAAACAGAGACTAGAGAAGTCATCACCCAACAGCAGAAGGCAGTCTGAAAAGCAAGCAATTTATATGGCAGGCCCACATGAAGATCTAGCAAGCTAATGCTGGGCTCTAAAGAGCTGTCAGAGTGGTTTATTACCATTTAGGTTATTAATGTCTATATGTAAAACACAACAAGTCTTGGCTTTAAATGCACACACTGTGCGTCCATAACAGGAAATAAATAGTACAGAATTTCCTTCAGGTAGAGAATGAGAACACATTACATAGTCACACAGCAGCCTATATTTATCAGGCTAGATCCAATCTTCTTTGGGCTGCTACAGTCTTAACATAAGCCCTTATGGCTCCCTTCACATTTGTGATCGTGGATCCACTCATTCATTAGGATAGGCTGGTGAGTTTATAAGCACAGACACAACTTTTCTTTGATCTCTATTACTTTTAGGCATACTTTGCATTTCCCTGGCAACAGAAAACAAATCGGCACTACATAAGTACAAGAGAAATGTATACCAAAGTGTAGCTACTCTTTCTTTTTTTCTTTTTACTCTGCAGTTCTCCTTGAATATAGTTTTCATATTTTATACTTAACATCAGCTACCATAGAACTACTGTCTCACTTTATAGTAATTTCCAGCAAGCAATACTTTAGCTAAAGATTCCCAAACAAGCCTTCAGAATCACTCACAAGTTATCAAACAACTTGTAAATTATTATTGATCAACTTTATTTTATATATATATATTTTTTTTTTTACCTTTGTTCTAAGGGGAAACCATTCCATCAAGCAAAAGCCGAGATCCAAACCAGACAGACATGCAAGGTCATAACTCCTTTGAGTGTTTGCATTTGAAGGACTTTGCAAAGGAAAGTGTGCAAGACTTCCACAAAAACAATAGCAGAGAAATATATCAAAAGCTATAGTACTGCTTCTCTGTGTACTAGTCTTATTATTGGCACATTGGTTTAAGGTTCCTCACAGAAGTCTCACTCCTGTAAGGTTATTAGCATGGTCTCAGTAGCATCTGGGCTTCAAATCCTTTCTTAAGCTTACATCTGATGTTGAGGACGTGTTGCATATCTAGTCATACCAGAGCCATTCATGGAAAGGGAGCATCTGCCCAGGTAAGCTGTGACTTGTCCAAGTTACTTTCACCTAAATGCTAAGTACATCATCAGTAACCTTGCCAGCTGCTGCTGCCTGCCCAGGTAGGAGCACCGGTGTGTGTGGGGACGGCCGCTCCCCAAGAACAAAAAAGGGGATAAGAAACACAGGCTCTACCACTGGAACGTGGGAGATGTTACATACACAAGTCTCCAGGAGATTATACCAAAATTTATTTTACCCCCAGAACTAGCTACCTGAACAGCATAAGCTAGTTTATAGTAATGACAGCAGTAACACATTATCCTTATAAAAGCCTGTCCTGAGCCTTCAAACAACAATGATGGATAAAGGGGAGGAAAGAGAGGAAAACAAAACAAAAGGAATCTGACTTCTACTTACCAGTTACCAAACTTAGTGATTCTGTTTTGAAAAATCTGACTATGAGGCAGATTAAACCTTTTCATTATTATCATAAAACCTGGTATTATTTCATAAATCAAAGTAACAGCCATGATTCAGTTTAGGGGAATCGTCACAATATTTTAATATGGTGACACCAATTCTATTAGCTTAGAATCATAGAATGGTTTGGAAAGGACCTTAATGATCATCTAGTTCAACCTCCCTGATATGGGCAGACATACCTTCCAGTAGATCAGGTTGCTCAAAGCCCCATCCAGCCTGGCCCTCAACACTTCCACAGACAGGACATCCACAGCCCCTCTGGGCAACCTGTGCAAGGGTCTCACCATCCTCACAGGGAAGAACTTCATCCTTACATCTGATCTAAATCTCCCCTTTTCAGTTTAAAGCCATTTTACCCTTTGTCCTGTCACTACATGCCCTTGTAAAGCGTCCCTCCAGCTTTCAAGTATCTCTTCTCTACTTAGGTAGGAATTATAAGCCATTAAGTATTGGAGACTTTTTCCCCCCCTTCTGCTTGTATCAAAGATCAGACTGACTTGGCACCCATCTTAGTAGCCTTATAAGTTGACAACTTTTCTTATCAACACTGTTTCCTAATATTGGTCTTTCAACATCACTCTCTTATTTATGGCACCTTTATAAAGCCTTTTTGACTTGTTCAAACAAATGAAAGAAGTGCTCAGATCCTCTTTGAAATAAGGCGTTTCCACTCACTGAATTTACACCCTCCACACAAGTAAGCCAGAAGCTTAAAAGCTACGCAAGCAAGGTTTTCACATTTGCTTTTAGAAGCCTCTTGGGACTTCAAATTCCTAGTTCTCTTCATTTTTACAGTTTGGTTACAATACAAACAGTCCTGAGGCTGCCGGCTGCAACTCTAAGAGCTGCAGTATGAGCAAAGGAAATGCAGCATGCAACTTTCATGTGAAAATCACCAAAGACTAGGGGACTGCTAGGAGAGAAAATTAGGGACAGAGGCACACTTAAGAATACGGTCATCATTATGACATCTTCTATAACAAGTACCACTTACAACTTGCTCTGTCAATCCTTTTTGAGCCATCAAGCTTAACTGAAGAATTATAGTAACATGAAGGCATAATCCATGATGTTTTTATCTTCAAGAGTATGGTCTAAGGCCTATTTACATTTCTGAGCAATTAGACGTCTTCCTCTATATTGCAAGGTTAGAGGCAAAGTTCCCATTGCATTACAAATGCAGGTGCTCAGATAATGGGAGAATGTAATGGCTCCAAAATCAGGCAAAACTAGAGATAGCTACAACTCCTCCCTCAGGGGAAGAGCTTCATCATATTTTCTGAAAGATCAAACAGACTGAAAAATGAATAACTGGTAATAAAGAGTTATATCTGATATAGTCACAAGCAATGAAAACACCACACCACTATAGAACCCATTGAACGTTTGAGACTACAGACCACTCTGTTAGGAGAGGATATATGCCAAATGGCACAGCTGAGGGGCCAGGTAGCCACAGCTCCAACTAGCAACAGGCAGACACACACACTGCACATACACAAAAACTGACCACATCAGAGACAGACAAATGAAGTGCTTGCACTGTGATGTTTTAGCCGTGACTGGGTGCCAGATGCCCACCAAATTGTTCTACCACTCCCCCTCCTAAACTGGACAGGGGACAGACAAATACAGAGGTTTGAGAGTCGAGATAAGGACAGGGAGATCTCTCAGCAATTAGTGTCATGGTCAAAACAGACTCAACTTGGGGAGAAATGGTTTGATTTACTAATGGACAATCAAGACAGAGCAGGCAAGAAGAGAAGTCAAACTGAATCTTAACACGTCACCCCGCACTCCTCCTCCTCCCCAGGACTCTTCTTCCTTTCCTCATAGCAGCACAGGGGATGGGGG
>WBNH01011075.1:0-147197 GCA_013401255.1 Urocolius indicus
CTTTGCTTGTATCATCCATACAATCAAGTTACAACCTGCGTCCAAGGTTTCTAGCCAAAATGAGGTAGACTAACAATAAGCCTTCAAATGAGTGTGCAGAAGCTATTGTGTCATTCCCTCTGTTCCTGAACATTCATGGCTTTCCTGATGCTACTGATACAGCAGGTCACTATTGTCTCATCAGGAGAGTTCACAGCTCCAGACCTTTTTCCAGTAGCTGACTGCTGTTAGACTGGATTTTTGTGCCCAGGTAGCACCATGTGGTTTTCACTGGGGCTCTGCACGGAGAGATATGTGACTCAGAACAAAAACTGTTACAAATAGCTCTAATCCTCCTCTATGAATCATGTCTTGCCCACAGGATGTACTCATGGAAACAAGTCTTCCAAACTAGAATTTGAAATCATATGCGGTTCAGGAAAGGATCCCTGTTTCTGTTGATTTCTGTGAATCATCCAGGATACTACTATCCTGCACAGATGTTTTATTGAATATTGAAATACCACCTGAGGACAGGAACAATTTAAGCTGTATTGTACTGGCCTTAAATAACAAAAACAATAAGCAATATTCATGGCCCCTGAAGGGCTGTTGTCTGAAAGACAGCATGGACCATGTGGAAGAGATGGGCAGCTGGAGGAGGTACTGAGGGTAAAGAGAAGCAAGTAGCTACCGGTGAGATAACTACATGCACAATAGAGTCTAATGGCAAGTGTGAAATAATTCCAGTTAAAGATAGAATTTATTCAGTAACGAATATTACGAACTCCTATCTCCAAGAAGACAAGCATGATGAAGTGAGAATGTCTGTTTTCTTATGCATTATTGTGATTCTATGTGTATGGCAGTTCTGATTTTTTCCAAATGCAGTCGAGACAACTTCCAGATACTTCAGAGCTATATAAAAGTATCACCAGAAAGCTTAATTTTTCAACATGTGCTAAGAATGTACCTGATTTAAGTTGTAGACCAACGCATTTATTAAATAGACTGCTGCTCTGGGCCTCCTTTTCTCACCCATATCTTTTGCACTTCTTTCCATTTCTAGTTACATAAACATATTAATTATGTATCTGTAATGAATAAAGTATAAGTTGTTATTGGAGTTACAACTTTCTCAGGCCTTTATATTACTGGTTGTGTCATATTTGTGGGAAAATCCTGCATGTTGATTCATGGAAGCAGATCCATTAAATTTATCTTTTAATTTAGGATTGTTCACATAATAATGAAAAATCAAACAATGATATTCAACTGAGAATTTGTGTGTCAATATTCACTCAATTTTAGAAGTACCCATGAAGACACATTTTGTTTTTTCCTGACTCTCCCATCCACACGAAATACTGAAGAGAGAACCACACAATTCTCAGTAGCAGGGCTTTAAATCCTGCATCACTACTGGGATATCACAGTCTGCTTCTTTTGTACATGGTTTCTCTGCTATCTGCAACCCAGGGGAAACAACCCAGTGCAGGAAAAGCAGATGTTATTTTAAATGGTTGTATAAACTCAACATAAAAGACCATTTATTCTCCATTTAAAATCCTTGTTTTTCAGAAAGAATCATATCTAAAATGTGGTGGCAAAATGCCTTGGTGTGCAAAAGAGCTGAAGATCATGTGTATGTTTTTGTATGTGACTGCATGTACGTACATTTATGTATATACTTTGTGTGCAGCATTATAGAAACATTAGCTCTAAGTTCCTATTTCCTATGTATTATACACAAGATTTCTTTTTCTGCATAGAGAATTTTCAGTCTTAACATAGGTTATTATCTGAACTTGTTCTCAGTACTTTGCAGTCTGCTTGGGACATCTATTTTAAATACTGCTTATTTATTGCTTGTTTTCATAGGTTTGTCCAAGTACAAGGCCCCTTTACAAGCTGTGTTTTGCTTCAAGAGGGAAGCTCTTGCTATGGTAGTGTGGGTTTCTTTCACTGAGGCAGCAGGTGTTGGCCTCAGGGCACTCATTGAGCTGGCAGTAGCAAACGGGTTATGATTAGGTGCATGTGAGAATTATATTTTGCATCTCTATGTGCAAAATTTAATTGGAGATTATCTCTTTCCCTCCAGCACATTTTAGATAAGAGACATTTATTTCTTTTTCTCAGTGGTAACACTTTCAGTTTTAACTGCTGGCATTTTGTTCTTCCCTTCTGCAAAATACTTATGACTGTCCTATGTCATCTCATAGTAAATCTGTTTTTTCATGTCACTATTAGTTGCTAAATCATCTTTTGATAATCAGTATTATCAGCAATGAAACTTTACTGTCGTTTACCAAGAGCAAACAAGGGGCTACCGCAAAACCTTAAATAACAGTACTATTAACCTTAATATACGAAGATAAATGTACATAACCTCTCTTCCAAGAAAGCAGATTAATAAGGACACGTCTCTGACCTGAGATTAGCCCTTAACTTTCATCATAAAATCAGAACTGAAATTATGAAAATGGCCTAAGAACCTAAATGTGCTGGTATATTCCTTAGGTGAGCCTGGATTATCTAGTTTTTATTGACATAATTAATGCAACTAAATTATCTGAAGTATTCACTCAATTTGGTAGTTTTGAACTAGCTCATACAGGGCCAAGGTTTCTGTTAAACTAATACTGCCCATTCTCTTAAGGCATAGCTCTTTATACTGAAACGTGCTGTTATCAGAGATTCCTATAGTTTTCTGTGGAGCACATATGCATCTCTCTGAGGTTAAATGTATTAGTGACACTTGAAAATAGGGTACCCACTCAGCTAAGTCATCGTTCAGATCTTCATTATAGAATCTATGGTTCACTTTGTTGTTTTGTTCAGTTTGATTTTCCTTGACTGGAGTTTGAAATTACTAGGAGAATTTTGTCAGTGTCCTAGTTGAAGGAAGTCTTATTAATCACTTTCAGCCACGCTGCATAGTTTCCTGCTGTGTATTCTTGCTGAAGAGGGAAATTCCAGCCAGATATTTTCATTAATGATTGCTGAAAGTTGAACTGGCACTACTTTCAAAGGTTGGACCAAGAGGGGTTGTACGAAGACTTTTCGTAATGTGAAAGTTGTACCATACTCATATTCTGTCTCCATTAAGGATTATACTACATGAAAGCAGCAACTAAAGCAGAGAATAGTAGCCTCAAGAAAGCCCTGTAGATATTTCTAGCTATCCATAAATATGTTGGACACTTTAAAAAATATAGGGAGTCAAGCTCTCAGTGTGTTTTTGTAAAGTGGTTTTTTTAAATGCAGGTTAATGAATGATAACCAGAGGTTTCTTGTGCAGAACTGCATAAGAAAATAAATTTTAGACTAAACTTTGAATTTTATGTTGTTGGTGGCTTTTCTCTCTGATTTATTTGTGGTCTTGTTTGCTCATGTGAGAATTTGTGTTACCTTCTGGGGGCTATTTTGTGAATGGCCTGCTGGCGAGATGTGGACCAGCAGTGTCCCAAAAACTGTTGCTTGAAATACACTGCCAGGCACTATAGGTTGGAGATTCATGAGCCAAGATTTTATCTAATGAGTCATACTTCATTAAACACTTGTTTCTCTAAAGTTAGAGGATGAGATCTCTTGAAATATCCTGAAAATGTAATTCAAAATTAGATTCCTGCAGTTACTTAGGATAGCAAATTTACTCTCCTACTCATCTAGTTTGCATGAAGGACTAGAATTTTGCTTCCACTTAGAGATAGTTGTGTGTTTGCAGACTCCTGATTCATTCATAGAGAATCAGAATAGAAGCAGATGACTCAGAATCAGGGAGAAGTGGCTAAATTATTTTATCTGTTCCTGAAGGCATTTCTGTCATAGGGAGATACTGGGAAAGGATACAAATATTGCAGGAGAAGGGTACAAATTAGGTCAGGGAAAGCAAATAGAGTGCAGCAATGGAGAGTATTGGTGCTTTGGGTTTAATGGAAGATAAGATGGTTGTAGAACAGATAAAAGCTAGTGTTAGCATGCTCCAATGTACTCTTTGAAGAAATATAAACTACAGCCTCAGGGATTTTAGAGACTAAAGAATTTAGAGAGCGGTACTTATGCAGGAATATTGAAAGGGAAAAGAAAAGTTTCTCTGTGAAGAGAGGTATAACTCATTTGATATAAATCCTCAATGATTTTAAAGTTCATATAGTAGATAATAAGAACTTGTTTGGTAAATTCGGTTCTGTATCCTCACTGAGCATTTGAAGTATTGCATAAACTGCAACAATACTTTTAAATACTTTATCATATATAAGTACTGAAAGTTGCCTCCTTTTTTTATCTTTCCTCTTGGTAAATGATTAGCTTAGCTTGTTGGAGCAGAACTTTTTTTATTGAATTCCAGTGGAAGCCTCCATGAATGATATATAAGGTTTCATTTAATTGGTCTTATGGTCTTTCCATTGTCTACTGAATTCACTTTGCTTTCTGACTGAGTTTAATGAACTTAGTGTCTGTAGGGAACATTGTTGTTAACGCTGCAGTAGTGCTCAAAGGCTCTAAGCAGGAGTAGAGCAAGGTGTTGTGCAAATACACAGATGTGACCATGAGCCCCAATTTCAGTTTGGCAAACTCATTATTTTATTTTCACACATGCAGCATCTTCAGCTAAAGAAATGTTTCCTTTGAAACCATATTGTGGTACTGTAATTTTTGCTCATCAGCAACAAAGGCAGTCCCTCAAACCTTGCAGAGTAGGATTCAAGGGGCTGAATGCCTGGGACCACACTGGATATTTTGTGTCAGGTCTGGCCACGTCCTCAAGCAGCAATTGTGCAGGAATAAGGGCAACAGATCCTTCTGTATTGGCCTCAACAGCTCAACTTTCTTGAGTGGAAGTGGTAAGTTTAGTTTTTATGCATCACCTGATTCCCTCCTATATTACTGCACAGATCACCAGGCTGTGTGATGAAGGGGACAGGAAATACATCCTCCTAATATAAAGTCTTGCTAGAGCTCTTGTTCTCCAGTTTAATAAAAGAGCAGTGTGGAGCACTGAGAAGTGTTGGAAAGGAAAACTCATTCCTCTCTATACACACCCACTTTAATGAGAGAAGAGAAATTTCATACAACAATGGACACAGAGCTGTGTAACAGAAGTCTTGTGCTCACATGTGTGATCTAGCCTTGTGGTACGCCACCACCTCGCATATTAGCACCACGCTGGGACACTCACCAACCTTACACTCAGATGGTTGTTGCAGAGGCCAGTATGGACTGGGACAACTGCTTTGGTGCCAGACAGTGACGATGATGATATCGTGTCTTTAGTTCTCTAGATGTAAGATCGGTAAGCATAAGAGCTCACAGGATCTAATTAGGAAAATGCAAAGAGGAAATTGATGTACAGGCAGAATTAATCTTCATTATTTTTTTAAATGAAATATTAATTAATCTTAATAGAATTGTTTCTATTAAGAGATCTGACTGCTGCAGTCATTGTTCTCACCTCTGCAACATGGTTTCAGAAAGAGAAGTACTCTTCCAAGATTAATATATGAAAATTGGATTGTCGGTGTTCCTATTCCTGTTTCTCATTTTATCACTGATTAGAACAGCCTTGGTAAAATTACTCATTCACTCTGGACTTTCTTTCACTGTTTTCCTCTAAAAGAACTTCGCAGAGTAGCTTTTAGTTCACAGAGGTAATGTAGGTTAAGCTTTGCCGAGTATTTTAAAGTGTTTTGAAATTATTAAATGAAAACAGGTTATCAGTACAGGGTACTGTTAAATCATTTCACTGCCAAATGACTCCTGAGCAGTTAAAACTGGGGTGCCAATAAGGTTTAGTTTTCAGTTGAGTCATGACTCTAGAATTATATTATTGCAGTTGCACAATCAACTTAAAGGCCATGTCACTATAAGAAAGACTTGAGAAGCATTTGATGGGGCAGAGAACTTCTGGAGAGAGTCCAGCACAGGGCCAACAAGATGATCAGGGGGCTGGAACATCTTTCATATGAGGAAAGGCTGTGGGAACTGGGGCTATTTANTAGATGAACCTGCTTCTGCGGGGCAGTTGGGCTAGATGACCTCTGGAGGTCCCTTCCAACGCCTACCATTCTATGATTCTATAATTTGATGGTTGTCAGGCCCTTGAGTTGTTTGTGTCTGGGGTAGTTATTTGTAAGAGACTTTCCATTTGAGCAAGGGGAGGGGATATTATGAAGGAAACCATACGATACCTCAAACTCTGGTCTTGCACTCAGAAATAGATTTCGTGATTTTTTGTAACAACAGCTGGAAGCTTTGTGGAGAGCACACTTTATGTATGTTTCTGCTTTCCTGCCTCAAGTGATTTTGATGAAATACTCCCACTTATTCACCTCTCAAAGAGATTTATATCCTCATTCAAGCTAAGCAGTTCCACTGTGCTCCACAGTCAGACACATTGAACAGTCACAGTAAATTCATAACCACTTCTTTGTATTTGTTTCACATACTTCTGGTTGGTTTTTTTTTGTTTCGTTGAGGTAGATGAGAAGAGGGTAATGGGAATACAAAAGAGGAAATGTCTGTGTGACTTCCTACAATGATTTTTTCAGTTTGTTTTTGCTTATCTGAGATAAGACTATGACATTTAAGCCTATTTAGTTTAGAGAGAAATATTAAAACCCATCACTCTTTTCTCACTTAATGCCAGCAGAAAGTCAGCACAAGGAAATCAGTTCAGCATTTTCCTACCCCTACCTCCTCCATTTGACTATGGTGCTTAGTTCCCAGGTTCACAGAGTCTTAGTCTCACCCACAACCTAGAGTTTTCCATGCCCATAAAGGCTTAGGGACAGTGGAAAAGCAAGACCGATGTGTTGGGATCTGAATAAGATCAAGCCTGTGTGAAACTGGGCCAGTGGTGCTCCACAGAGAGATCTGCTCTTTTACAGAAGTTTCTTACAAGCAGTTTTTGCTCAGGGCCACCCTTTTCATTTGCACAGAGACAGTATGGCTTTCCTGGGAACTGTTTATGGATGCTTTCTGTCTTTCAGGTGCTGTCTTTTATCTGATAGACTTTTTCTCAGTGCTGAATAGGTAGGTAGGCTATACCTAAAATACTGTTTTCAAATGTCCTGCTCCCAAGAAGTGGGATGTTTAGAATTAAGCCTTGATGCGTCCTGAGATGCTGGAGCCTGTGAGCTTCCCGTGAGCTTGTGTCTGACCTTTAGAACATGCTTTCTGAACAGGTTTTCAGAAGTTGTTATTTCCTATACTTTCTGGTTTCAGTAGCAGCTCTGATTCCTGACTATTCGTGGTGAAGCCTAAACCTCATTTCCCATACTCTCCATTTTCATATTACTCAACAGTGACAGGTCAGTAGGTTCTTTGGTTCTATACAGACTAACAGCTTTGATGAATCAAGTTTCACTGCCTGAAAGGCAGTGAGTCTCCTGTGTGAGACTCCTGATGAGCTACAGCACATGGATTGCAATAGGAAGTAGGAAAAAAACCCAAACTTGTCTAAGTAGGAAAGAAGGCAAGACCATCTCAGTAAGTTGCAACTTGGTTCCATGTCAAGAGTTACGGTCTTGTCGAGATCTTACCTTGTGTTTTTGCAAAGCAATTATACTTCAAGTTTTCTATGATCTTTCCTGGAGCCAGGTTTGGCCGTAAATCAAGACTTGCTTTGTTATTCCAATGTCTCTATAAGAACCCAGCCTGCCTTGAAGGCCGTTTCCAGGCAATATCTCCAGGCTTGCCTGGAACCCATCCTTTTTCTCCATGGTGTGAGATACTCCGGGTGCATGGGGTTGCTTGGTTGGAAGGACTATAATACTAAAATACAACTGGAAAGCCCTCCAGCTAGCTGAGCACGTCTGAACATGGGTCAGATCCTATCCTCACAGTGCAGTATAGTTCATCAACAGCACTCACCAGCCGCTCTAACTGGCACCAGGGGAAGGAGTGTGAGAGAGGCTACAGAACTGTATAAATCTAACTGCAGGGGAAAAATGAGGTGGGATACAAATGCGTGGCCTCACAATGAATGTACTGGACTTGGAGATCTGATGATCTTTTTGACTACAATTGAATAACTCAGAAGTCTGGTTGGGTGGAACATCTTGCAGCCTTATGGGAGTTTTTGATGGCTTGCTGGAGATCTTGTATGTTTCTCTTGAGATGCAACAGGCATCTCATGCAAAAGTGTGTTTCTAAGACAAGTAGGTGTGTGGTGAACTAAAACCATGTTTTTGTAACCTTGATATTTCTATGTAAGTGTTAGCTTTTACATCTGACTAATAAAATACTGTGTAAACTTTCTGTGACCAAAAGATGACATTAACACAAAATGAATTGTAATTAATCTTAGTTGACTGCTAATTACCTGTAAAATCTGATTAAAGGGAAAACTAAATTTGCCTGCAGTAATTAGTGTTCCAATATGAAGTCTATGTCCATGTAAATAAGTCTAGTTCTCAGTGCTAATTTATCACCACCATTATTTATGAGCTTTTTTTCTTTCTGTAAAGGTTACGGAGAGTGAAGGACAAAATTAGAATAATGAATCTTTGTTTATTAACACAGCAGCAGAGCAAATATGGTATAGACATTTTATAGACTCCAATATTATGATATTGTCAGAGAAATGTAGCGTTTCAAAGATATTAGCATAGAAATAGGTTCATTTGCTGTTACTTCAAGTGGTTCTGCTTTCACTGGTTTGTCATTCAGCTGTCAGTAGAAAGGCAACAAACATTCAGTGTGAATTGACCCCCAAGAAAGGACCATGATTCTGCTGTTCATTGACAAATGCATTTTGAAGTATTCGCATAATGGAATCCCCAGCGCAATGGACTGTAGTATTTGATAGGGTTTTGTAGAGCAATGCAAAATCACAGCTGGACATCTAAAGTGAATTTTCAGTGGGAACAGCAGGCAAGTATATACCCACTTACTAATGTGATGGAAAGGATTAGGACATATAATTCTCCTGTCTGACAGGTAGTAAGTTGTTCCTCTGTCTTTTTAGCACAAATTCATTACCTACCTTGTCCTCCATCAACTTGTCTCAAGAATATTCCTGTACCAAGAGAACTTTGTAAGTATCATGTTTAACAGCAAAAAGGGCACTCTTCTTCAAACATTGCTTCAAAAAGAGCAGTGTTCTTCACAAACCTGCACTCTTACTGCTAGACAATAAGCTAGTATTAAAAATATACCCCATGCTCATGATATAGACATCTCTTCATCTGCACTAAGAGAATGCACAGAGCCCATCTCAGTCATCTATGTACAACAGTCATGCAGCAGGATACTTTTAATCAACTGCCTGAGCAACGCACTTAGGCACATTACCAGAAAATCTCTAGGGGTTTTATGCCACTACTCCATATGTGATACAGAAAATCACTCCATGATTACCTCCTGCATTTGAAAAATAACATATGATGACATTATCTCCCTTCTGTCCTTTAAGCATCTCTCCCAAACTTCTACAAACTGATTATTAGAAGCTTTATAGAATCAAGTTGTGTGAGAACAGCAAATACAAAAGCTGTCAAAATAACTCCAAAGCCACCACAGAAAAATTGGTCTTGACAACCAAATCACCATTAAGCTCTACATGGAAAACTTAGAGTGAAATTACTTCAATGTGCCAAATACTCTCCTGGAGTTATGTGAGTGAAAGAGTGACTTTGCACCAAAATACTTCTGCACTGATAATTGGAAAAGGACAGCAAAGTCAGTACTAAGAGAAGAATGTTTCTTGCAAATAACTACTTTATCTCTGAGTTGCTGAGCCTGGTTCTCAAGGGAAATGTAGAAAATACCTTTGAGGGAGGTGATTTGGGATAGAATGCCTTGCTTTGCTGGATATTAGAAATACAGATACAACAGATTTATTTTTATTTTATGTTTTTTTTCTAAGCTCTTTTTCTCAATAAACCCTTTCTTTTCCACTTTCTTGCCAACTGATAAGGAAATGAGCCTTATCACCTCTCCCCTTGGGTTACCCTCATGACACTCTTCTCTCAAGTTGTTTAGCTGATTAACATGCCTAAACAAAGCACAGAACAGTATGTCTCACTTTGTACCAAGACTGAAGTTTGCTGCCAAAACTATATCAATTGCTCTATAAAAGATATTCTGATCTTCAAATCTTACCAGTCTTACACAGATAAAACCTTGTATTTAGATGCTTACAACAAGGCTCCTAGCAGCTCTCTCCTGAAATTATTCTCCCATGAGAACAAGGGAGCAAAAACTAAGGTAGCTTTTGTCATTCAAATAGGAACTGGAAGGATATCAAAGCAACTCCTTGGATATGATCTCCTTTCTCTGTTTCTCCTTGGAGTAAGGGTGAATGGATGTTCTCCTAGTAGATATGTACTGTCATGCTCCACTTTTACAAAGTTAAATAAGAAAGCGCAAAAAGAAATGCAGTTCTGAATTAGGCCCTTAACACTGCCCTATTTTGACCAAAGATTATAGTGTTAATGGTTAATTACTAAATGATTTTGCAAACTATAGAACATCTTTCATACGAGGAAAGGCTGTGGGAACTGGGGCTATTTAGTCTAGAAAAGAGGAGACTGAGGGGGGATCTTATTAATATTTACAACTATCTAAAGGGTGGGTGTCAGGAGGTTGGGACATCCCTTTCTTCTATTGCAGCTAGCAACAGGACAAGGGGTAATGGGATGAAGCTGGAACACAAAAAGTTCCACTTAAATATAAGAAAAACCTATTTCACTGTTCAGGTGAGGGAGCCCTGGCACAGGCTGCCCAGAGGGGTTGTGGCATCTCCTTCCTTGGAGGTTTTCATGACCAGCCTGGACGTGTTCCTATGTGACCTGGACTAGATGAACCTGCTTCTGCAGGAGGGTTGGACTAGATGGTCTCTAAAAGTCTGAACTGCCACATAAATCAAGGTGGGGCAGAATATGTTCCTGTATAAAGAAATTGGTAAAAACATTTATATAATTTAAACTTGATAATATCCTTGATATGTAAAATCTACTAATTTTCAATGTCTAACCATTTGTTACACAGAGCAAAATTTACTCAAATACAAATAATATATACAATAAAAACCCCAGCAAAAAAATAGTTTGGTTATTTCTGTAGCCTATACTTTCTGACATTTAATATGTATTCCATTGTTGTATACGTAACTGGACAACCCATAGTGACCAGTCTCACATGATCACTGTTTAATGCTTGGTGCAGTTCTTAACTGAGTCAATGTCATCAAGAAAACTTGACATATCTCTGTCTCATGTTGGTCACCCTGGGAACTGTTTCACCAGATGTGTGAGAATTCAGGACTATGAAGCCTGAGCTGCCCAGTTAGTCTTTGAATGGACATTTCTATGTTCAGAGTTTAATCACAACTACATACGTGACAGTGTATATAACCAAGTCCTTACAGTTTTCTGCCCATTAATGTCAATTTGGCCCAGAAGAAGGCATACTGCATTACAGAATCTCAAAATGGTCAAGACTGGAAAGGACCTCTATAGATCATCAAGTCCAACTCCCTGCTGCAGCAGTTTCACCTTGATCAGGAAGCACAGGAACGTGTCCTGGTGGGTTTGGAAACCTCCAAAGAAGGAGATTCCACACCCTGCCTGGGCAGCCTGTGCCAGAACTCTCTCGCCTGAACAACAAAGAAATTTCGCCTCATGTTCCAGTGATGCTTCCTGTGTTCCAGCTTGTGCCTGTTACTACTTGTCCTGTCACTGGGCACTACAGAAAAAACACTCACCCCCATCCTCTTGACACCTGCCCTATAGGGTATTTATAAACATTGATGAACCCCCGCTCTCAGTCTTCTCCAGGTTAAATAGCTCCAGGTCTCATTGCCTTTCTTCGTAAGTGAAATGTTCCAGTCCCCTCATCATGTCTGTAGCCATATATTAGTTTGTGTTACAATCTAATGACTTGTCTACTTGATTCTGTAATAAAATGGACACTGAATGTGAAGGTGATCAGGTTGTGTATCTATGAGACTGTGTTATTCTGTTCATGTTACATTCTTTCTTTCTTTTCCGTATTCAGTCATTTCCTGCAGTTCAAATAAAAGTTGACTTGTCTTTAAGCTAGGGCCATGCATCAGTTGAAATGCCTGAAACTGTGAAAGCACTTTTGACTAGAGGCTTTTGCAATAGAAATAATGATGGAGTGGAAATCTGTCTGATATGTACAATACATTGCAAGGGCATTGTAACGAATCCTTTGTGGCAGATTTTCGAGCTAGAGTATTTGTTCTTATTTTGGAGTGAGAAGATGTCTTTCATTCATTTTATTGTAGAGAGCAGGAAGTGAGCTTAACATCCTTTCAAGAAATGTTTTGGATTTTCCCTAGCTGTATTTCTCTGCAATAACCTTCTTCAATACCAATGGTATTTTACATTCACACGGTTGGTTATATTTTTCAGGAACTGTTGAGTCAATTGCTCATATTCAGCACGTAGAAGCCCAAATAATTTTTTTGTCATTAAGCACCAAAGAAACTCTTCTGTCTACTCTTCTCTAACACTTACTTGCATCTTACACAGAAAGTTGTAAAATTGCACCTCTGCTTTTTCTCTATAGATAACAACCTGCCTAATTCTGAGAGGCTGAAATACTGCTGCTTCCTTTGTCAATTCAGTGCAACAGAAAAGCCTACAGAGGCTGGGGTTTGTGTCCTTTCCTCTCTCCTGTTGCTGAATTTAGAGCTGTGATAATAAGATGATACTTAGAAATATATTTGACAAAAATGTCATGACCCCTTCTGTGCTACAGAATATTTTGCACCAGGGTGATACATGCAAGTGGACATATCTGTCTATGTGAAAAAGTGTCTTGTAATAGCTATGTAATAGAAATGCAGCAAAACTGTCTAGAAGTAAATTTTTTAATCTGAATGTGGAAAATGGTAGATTTGAGAACAAGGAAAACCTGCAGTTCTGTGACATCTTAAAATAATCAGAAAAGAGAGTTTAAAGGATCAGATGAAAAACTATCTTTTGTTGTATGCTGAACTTGTACTTCAACATTTTTTAGATGGTAAAAGGCTCAAAATGAGGAGTGAAACTTCCAGGCAAATTTTCCTGTGGACAGTTTAGGGACAATTCCATGATAATTGAACAGGGTAAAGTATTGCTTTCTTCTGATGGTTACTATCAAAGAGCTGGTAAAATATCTAACCAGATTAAAAGATCTTTGGTTGTTAGGCATTGGCTAAAAGGAGTTTAACAATGCTCTCTTTATGCAGTGGGCATATGGGTTTTTTGGCACCGGGAAGTAGAGTGGGGTTTCTTTTTTCCCCTCCTAGTGTTGAGATTTAGCTCTGGTTACTGAAGCTGATTCTTCTTTTATGTGTGAGACAAAATGATGATTCAGTCTTTTAAAGCTGAACTGTATTGAAATGACTGGTGATTCTGTGCTGCAAACTAGCAATGGGCTACTGCTTGCATTAAAATGAAAAACAATCCTGATAATATAATTGATTCAAGACTATCCAGTCTACATCTTTAGAATTCACAACAAAACCAAAAGGAGACTTCACTGCCGAATTAATCAACATTGACTGAACTTCTGTCCTGCAAACAGATTACTTTAAAAGAAGAAATTAAAAAAAAAAAAAAAAAAAACACAAAAGAAAAAAAAAAAGCCTCACAAGCAAGCAAATAAGAATGATGTATGACAGGAGTGTAAAATGGAAGCTTACAGAAAACAACAGAACCTGAGCACTCAAGCTTTGTGATGCAAGAAGCCAGGCAAGATTAAATCTCTCAGTTTCCTAAAGAAAGAGTGTAGCAATCTCTCCCTTTGTCTTGAAAAGGAAGAAGGAAGTGTGAGGAAGTGCATATCTTTCAATGTTTATTTCCAAGTGCCTTTTTTCTCATAATTCCTCTAGGCTTCTAATTTGCCTATCTCTTTTACCAAAGGGCTAATCAGGTACTTGAGCCATCCATTAGAAAATAAACCACATAGCAAGATAATCCAGCAAGATATGAATCGCACACAGAAGGCATAAAAAACGTGCATCTTCACAAGTCCTAAGATAGGTGGAAACAAGTAGTCCTTGCAGCAACAGCATGCTTGAGCCTGTGCCAGCTGGTTCTCTTTGTCCTCCCACGCCTTGAAAGGACTGACAGTATTTTTCACTGGTGGAAGTTTCTGGAATTTTATTCAGTATAAACAGTTCATCTCATCAATTTTAAGTCTCTAAAGGATGTATGATCAATGACAAGTCAGGGTGAATGACAAGTTTCCTCATTCAGATCATGTTTGGTGGTAGATTTTGTACCACCGGGTGATTGTGTCTAAGATGTGTGATCTGAACTAGATATTCCTTTTCTTTAATGTACACTTGTAATGTTAAAAATGCATCTTTTTTATCATATTGGGCCAGATTCTCAACAAATGTAAACCAACTTCTGTGGAGATGATGAGCCATGTCAGCTGAGAGCCAGACACTGAAAGGAACAGTAGTTTTCTTGGTGTACTGTCTGGGCTAGCTGGGATTATCACATTGCCAAGGTGAATAAGGCAACTTCATAAGTTGCCTAACTTCTATTTGGTGTTTCGAAAATACCAGATGCAATTAGTGGATTTTCTTCCACTGTGCACTGCCTGTTTTGTGGTTTTTTTTTTTCCTATACTGTCTAGATGCATCTGCAGGGTATGGGAAGTCCATAGGTCCACGGATCTGCTCCTGCTTCTTCCCATTTCCCAGGCTGTCATATCTGTAGTGCTGTGCAAATGATAATTTTCTCTTTTTTTTTCTACATCTGTTCCAAAGCAAAAATGAAAACCAGTTCTTCCCCAAGGCCTGGGACAAAGTTAATAGCTTTGAACCAAATTAAAAATGTTATTGTCTGTCTTGGCTAGTATACCTTTGAAAAGAGACAAGAGCAGACTCATTTTGGAACTATCACAAGGAAAAAATCAAATTGTTATTAATATTTTTTTTTGGTCAGAAACATTTTTTGTATTGCTATAGTTCTGCCTCCAAAGTCATGGCTAGCTCTGGATCTGCTTTGCTCCTGCTTCTTGGGGCTAGAGTTCTGGCGTACTCAGGTCAATGTCTTTGCAGTCTCAGTGCTTCACTTAGGCCACATGAAGGTTTGTCTGTTCCTGCACTATGTAAAAGTGCAGGAGGCTAGGGAAAGCTGCCTTATTTATTTTTCCACCATAGCCTACAATTAAAACGTATTTAGGCTATCTGTCATAGGCAAAGGTTTCTTATAGTCCTCCATATCTTAAACCAGCTGCTGCTTCCTAAACTGATGTTCTAGGTTAGAAAAATAATTTATTGCAGAGTCAGGTATCTGAGATTAAAGCTAAAATGCTGTTTGAATGCTTTTGTGTGGCATCATGAATGTAGATAATTTGAAACACTACATCTATCTATCTGTCTAATCATACACCTAGTGCTTGAATCAATAAAGTTAAGCTTATGGAAATCTACTGGAAATACAGATCCAGAGAAGAGACACTTTCTTTAATCTTGCATCAATACTTGTATAGAGGTTGTTTAATTAGTATACTATCTCTAAAAGGTAACTGGGCTAGTTGGAGTTGAAATAAGATTAAATGATTCAGCTATTGTAGTTCATCTGTTAAATCACAGCACTTTGCTCTCTGTTTGTACAATAATCTTCAGGCAAATGAAGTAGGGTCAATCACATGCATTTTTGCTGGAACCAAATTGCCATTAATTGTGTCACAGCTATGGATAGGTCAATAAGTGTTGCCATTGTACACTGCACTATTGCAGTGCCAGAAGATAAGCTGTTTTTTTCATTATGTGGTACAGATTTAGATTCTGCACAGACCAATGTCTTATATCTGCAGTGGTGAAGCTCCTCACATTGCTCATATTTCTTTGAGAAATATCACTGGCTACTTCATTTGAAAGTGCCCTATTTCTGAATGGGCTGACTTAGCAACGGGCAGCTGGTATTTAGCGCTGTGGTAGATGTGGGAATCATTCAGCTCACACAGATCCCTTTGTAACATCAGTGTATTGAACGACTTCTGAAAAACATACATTATCCACAGTTGTGCTGTTTCGGCTTGTGGCTCACTGGCAGATGAAAATGACAAGAGAAACGTTTATGCTAAGTAATGCATGCAACGTGTTGACTAGCTACTGTGGTGATTCCGTCAGTACACATATTGAGTGTTCCATTTGCTAATAAAAAATAGCCAAGAATGGGAGGGAGGGTTGTGCTACCTGGTAGTATCACACCTCCTGGATGATATTTGAAGGGATATCAGACCATGTATAGCTATCTGCTTCAGTATGCACCTTTGACATTCTGCAGAAGAGGTTTAATCAGGCTGAGAAGACACAGATGACAGTGACCTTGGCCAGGATTTCAAAAGGCAGGTGAGATGAGGTGAAAAGGAGAGAACAGCTGCCTCATGTCAAAGGAGATGAGGTAGGAGTGACCTACATAAAAGGCTTGGGTAAAGTAGATCTCATAATGGATTAGTTTTCTTTCTCTATATTAAAAGTTTTATTTATTCAGTCTTTATGTTTGTTTCTTTTGCTAAGATTTTGTACCCTTTGGTTAATCTGATCACTTCTAATAACCTTGGGTTGCAATCTTTGGAAAGAAAAGTGTGTTGATGCCAAACCAAGCTTGACTGTGAGATTAAGTGCCACTGGTTCAGAGCCTGCTGTGAGATGCCTCCAAAAGGGAGGATATAACTAGATCTTTTCCTGAAACACAGAAATGGGAAAGTCTCATCAAATCAGAGAGTCCAGAGAGGGACCAAAGTTGCACCTATGCTTTTTATTTGTGGTTATGTATGGGGAGGAATATTTCTGTTTAATGAAAATGCAAAGGTTTGGGTTTTAAGTTTTTTTAAGATACATTCTTTTAACCTGTTTTGTGAAAACTCAAGAACTGAATAAATTCTTGGTGAAAATATAGAGCTCAGAAGAGGAAATGGCTGAGAAATGAGGGTATTTGCCTTTCTCCCACCTTCCCAGGGAATGCACTTACCGTTCAGCAGTTAGCTGTTCTGGGCTGGATTTCTCTCAGTCCTTCTTGTTGCAGCTGCATAAACAATTAAATATTAATTGGACTATAAAAACAGATTGCCCATATGGGGAAAAAAGACACACCTGGGACGTGAGTAGCCAGGCTCAGCATTCAGCTCTGAAACCGGTAAAGGGAATTTTTCTGACTGACTTTTGAGTCACTGATTGGTCACCCAATTATATTTCATATCTCTTTATTGTTATCGCCCATAGTCTCTCTCATGTTCAGGCCATTCTAAACATAAGGCACCTTTTCTAAAGATTTGATCAAAATTAGTGCATTCCCAGTAGAAGTTTTGGTTTCAGTGACTACATCATGTCAGGTTCAACCCTTTTGTTTCAAAATGTTTTAGTAGTTTCAAAGCCTTAGAAATATTTCTTAAAATGGACCTCCTGCCACAGTTTTTTTTTTCCCCAGGTGAACCTTGGAAACTGAAGCATGAAAATAGATGATTATGTATATTCAGGCTTACTGGCACTTGACATTCCCACTAGAGTGGAAACTAAAGAATATTGCTTAAAGAGGGCTCTTGACTAATTTTCTTATCTTTCAGTTATTTTCAGCTTTGAATTTGATCCGTTTTGGTCTCAGGTTAATAATAAAATGTGATCCTTGGGAACCCCAGTTTGCATGTCATAATTCTCTCAACATTTCTGTAAGAGAGATTATAAATTAGTTACTGGGCAAAATTTAGTAGTGATGCTCTGTATTGAGACAGCATATTTTGAAAACTGGGTTTTATTGTTCTCTGTTTCCTGTTCATGTTCTTTGAGGTGAGCAGGACTGGCATTAGGAGAACAGCATTTAACTACCACTTTAGCTGCCTACTGCAGCTCATCTTAAAATTTTAAACTGGATAAGGCACAAGTAACTTTCTCTGGAGATCTCAGTTGTGCAGAGGGCACAGGATTCACAGTAATTCTCAGAGATGAGCTTGGGTTCAAGTTGTCATCAATTTTAACAGTATTATAACAAGTTTTCAGTATTGAAACAAATCATTATGCAGTTAAATTGAACTGAGTAGCAGCATTTGCCAAAAATTCTTATCCATTAAGGCAAATAAAAAAGTATGGGGGTTTTATTTTTTGTTTTGGTTTGTTTTTTTCTTTCCTTTCTTCTTAAATGAAACTATTAATGGCTAAGTCACATAGACTCTTGTTTGAGCTATTTTAATCAGTAAACCTTCAGGAGCAGGGGCAGGGTGTTGCAGGGACATCTGTTATGGGAGGATGAAAATAATCACAGAGAGGCTTGAGCCATACAAGTAGGAATTTTGGGGGAAGAGGGAATCTGTTTCTTAATGCAGTTTCAGTTCAGAGCCTCTCTGCGATGCTAGCTCCACATTCAGCAGTTGTCATTGGGGATACAGTAAAGGGTGATGAGGCAAAGTGTATTAATCAGGGATCTGTTCTGATTTTGTCACCCCTGCTTGTCCTTTGCATTAGGGGAGTATGCCAACAGCACAACATTAAGGAAAATACCTCCCAGATCTCCAAATAATTCAGATGCACATCCTTGTTTTTAATTTGTCTTACTTGCACTTATGGGCAGTACATTTCAATTTCCAGAGGGCTCATGAGAAGGGCAGCTGTGGAGTCAGCTTCGAGAGCAGGGATCAGAGGAATGCCTCGTCAGGAGGGATGGGTTGAGCATTGGCCCTTGCAATGCAGTGAGCACTTGGGCAGATTGCAATAACACTGCTGGGAACTGATACTGTTGCATGCAAAGTTTCTTCTATATATACTTTTGCCTCATCAAGGAAAGCCAAGCTGCCAGGGCAGTGTTCACTGGCAGTTGCCTTAAGATACCAATACATATTTACTGTTCTGGTCAGCTAAAGCAACAAAGGAGTTTTAATCATTGCACAGATGTTGGCCTCAGAGGTTTGTAAATCATGATTTGAGTTCTCAAGAGATTAATGCTTGTCCTAGAAATCAGGAAGTTTAAACTATTACATTGTCTTGATTTACCTTCAGGTTTTTCTGAATCTCCGAGGAGTCACTGAAATCATGTTACCAAACTTATAAAAGCCTTTTCTTTTCCTCCTAAAAAAAACCATAGTTTATTAATCACATGGCTAAAGGAATAGGAACATTAAGGGAGAATCAGGAGTTTGTCAATACTGGTGAGTAAATCTGCACTGTCACAGCTTTTATTAAACTAAATAAGAGTTATAAGAGTTGTGGGAATTGGAAGACTCTGTAAAGGAAGTTTTAAATCATTAAATCGTTCTGAAATCTCCATGGAGGCATATGTTTTCTGTTTTATGTACAGCCTTCTGGCCCCTTTACTCATCACTGATCTTCACTTACAATTACAATGATGCCTGACATCACACCAAACCAAAGGGCTGGTGCCCCTGGCTGAGCACTGGACTCCTCCAAAACTGCTCTCAGGGTAGAAGTAGAAAACAGAATTTTCCAGCCTGTCCTGATCTTTATTTCACAGTGCAAGTCCCATGGGATAGGAAAACAATTCTACTAAGAGAGAGACTGAGAAAATAAATGCTTCTTTTGAAGGAGTTTTTTAAAAAAATAATGATCTGTAGTATATTTGCATTGGTCATTACAGGGAATAGAAGGTTTTCCGAGTAGCTCTCTGCTGCAGGAGAAAGAAATAGTTTCTGTAGCAGCTGGTCTTTTTGCACTGTGGGCTGTATTTGGGAGCTCTCAGCGTGGCTATTCTTTATGGTCATTTGTCTGGTTGACCAGTAATTAGGAAAACGCACTAAGTGTGAGCATGATTTCTGGTGATCCTTCAGCTTTTAGGTCATTAGCAGACAGAGTGATGGGGATAGTGACAATCTGCTTTTCTGGTAGGCTTGCTGCCATTGCTGATATGTAAAATATGTGCTGTGTTATAAATCAGAGAGGATTTTTTTTCTCCCTAAGAGTGAGGCAAGCTATGTCTGGTGGTTGAGTTACTAACTGGAGACCTGGGTGTTGTACTGGGTGACAGCAGAGGAGTCTGTCAGGTTGAACTCTTCCTTCATTGGAGCCAATGGGAATGTGATATTTTTCCTGTTAGTCTCTGCACTTTGAGCCTCCTTTGAGCAAAGGGAGCCCAGGAGTACCTCAGCATTTCACAGGAGTGCAGGGTGGATACGTCCTTAAGGATTTCAGCCTGACTAATGATTTAAAAATCAAATCAGACACTAGATCAGATGAATGAAGTTGTGACTTTTTTTTTTTCCTTTTGGCATGAATCGCTTCTATAGAGCATTCCTACAAGCAAGGAACTCTTCTGCAGATTAATGTTACTTAGCAGAAGGCAGCAAGAATACAGCCCTAGTGTTTCACACAGTGCTTCAGGGCTGAACTGATACAAGCTATTTTGTTCCACCACCTCAAAAGACAGATGAAATAGGGAATTAATTATAATATTGATTCCAAATTAACCAAATTAGATTAAATGGTTTGATCGATACTAGTTGATTTTTAAAATGTATTAAACAGTGGATTATTTACAATCTCCACTTAAACAAGGGGATCCAAATATTTTATGTAATTAAAAGAAATGGATTCTTAGGTGCAGGTCTACAAGCCAAATGAGCAGGCTAGGTACACTTCTGGAGATTTTTGCTGTAAAAAAACATGTAAGAATCACCTTAGGATGGCTTAGGAGGGAAGACAGGGGATCCATATAGTCTAGTGCCTTGTCTTTTACAGTGGTCAGTAGCAGATAACTGCAGAAGGGTATGAAAAAGGGCAAAACCACACAAATATTTTCTCTAAACACATTCCCTGTTTCCAGCTATTTGTCAAGATGGTCTTGCACTGCCAAATATAGCTTTCTCTAGTGTAAGCACATATTACTAATTACACCAAGCTGGGCAGGTGTGTAGACATACTTGAGGACAGGAAGGCTATTCAGAGGGATCTGGACAGGCTGTAGTGATGAACTGAAGCTCGTTTTATGAGGTTCAACGAGGTCAAGTGCTGGGTCCTGCATTCAGACCACAAAAACCCCAGGCAACTTGGCAGGCTTGGGGCAGAATGGCTGGAAAGCTGTTTTGTGGAAAAGGACCTAGGAGTGTTAATCCACAGTGACTGAACACGAGCCCAGATGGCCAAGAAGACCAATGACATTCTGGCTTGTATCATAAATGGTGTGTCCAGCAGGACCAGGGCAGGGATTGTCCCTTTGTACTTGGTGCTGGTGAGGCTGCACCTCGAGTGCTGTGTTCGGTTTTGAGCCCCTCACTACAAGAAAGAGACTGAGGTGCTGGAGAATGTCCAGAGATGGGCAACAAAGCTCGGGAAGGGTCTGGAGCACAAGTCTGAAGAGGAGCAGTTGAAGTAGCTGGAGATATCTGGTCTGGAGAAGAGGAGGCTGAGAGGAGACATGATCACTCTCTACAATTATCTGAAAGGAGGTTCTAGCAAATTTGGGTTCCGTTTCTTCTCCCAGTAACAAGTGATAGGACAAGGAAAAGTGGCCTCAAGTTGTGCTAGGGAAGGCCTAGATTAGACATTAGGAAAAATTTTGTTACTGAAAGGGTTCTTAAGAACTGGAATAAACTGCCCAGGGCGGTGGTGGATTCCCCATCCCTGGAGATACTTAAAAGACAAATAAATGAGGTACTGAGGAATATGGTTTAGTTTAGTGATTGGCTTGGCAGTGTGAGGTTAATGGCTGGACTCACTGATCTTTTCCAACTATAATGATTCTATGATTATGTTACTAACATCAGTGGTATTGCAATAGATTTACACTGCTGAAACAAGTGTAAGGTCTAGCTTATAGCTTCCCACCAAGAGGATACTGTTCAGCCCTTCACTAACTCCAGAAGAAATAGACAAGAAAAGGCGATTTTATTGCATTATACCTCAACTAAGCCAAATGGACACTTCTAACTGGAATCAGCCTACAGTAAAAGCCTGGAGTGCAGTTATATGTTAGTAATTATAATCACACATCAAGATTATGAAGATGAATTATATGTTGGTTTGCTCTTTGAGATTGAAGATTTATCTAGAGAATTCAAGGTTTAGATATTAAATGTTCTAGCTGATAGAGCTGCTCCTATTGCTGCCATATCTTGCTGATTTTTTCCCCTAAATTGATTTATTTAAATAACATCTAACGTTTGCATCCTGCAGTCCTATCAGTTCTGACACTCCTTAAGCAAGAGAAAATGAAAGGAAATTAGTATCTCTGAGCTGAAGAGGATGGTTTTGACTTTAAAATTTGGAGGAGCAGCCAGCATCTCAGGGTTGTAACTATAATTATGATCAGTATGTGAATCTCCTGATCCTAAATTTTGTCTTTGGCACTGATGTCTCAATGGCCTAGTGCATTGCTAGGCTGAGATGTCTTCATGAAGATGGAAAAACGGTAAAAGAGTGTATTCTCACCAGTCTCCATGTGGCCTGTTTCTCATCAATTCCTTGTTGTGTTCCTGACCCATCTTATTAAAAACCTGACCATACACAGCTACTACCAATACTGCAGCCACTATCCAGAATGTTCTATAGCCATTGGCATCTCCACAAGTTTCCAGTGAAGTTTGCAGAGCAGCAGATCTGAGACTTACCAGGCTTCATCTGGCAAAAGATGGGTGAAAAGGGAGGCTTAGCTGGGTTGTAAGATAAAGTTTTATCACAGTTCTCACAATATTTGGCATTTCTTTTAATGTCCTTGCTCCAGGAGGCAAGTGGCTACATATAGACCTCAATTTAAAGCAATAAAACAAGCGAACAAAAAAAAAAAGAAAAAAAAAAAAACAACTTTGAAGGAATGTGTTGGGAAGTTCAAATCCAGAAAGCTAATGATACATTTTAGGTTTTCAGTTTGATAATTTTCATTGCTTTTCAAGTAATCTCATAATTTGATGTATGTCTGAGTCTGACTCACAACTTTTGATTACTGAAGGGCTGGCAATGACCAGTCATCAAAAAAAAAAAAAAAAAAAAAGTGGTGCTTCTTTCTTTGGACATGATATCCAGATGTTTGAGTCTCCTGTGGCTAGTGGTAATGAACAAAAGCTGGAACACAAAAAGTTCCACTTAAGGAAAAACTTCCTGTGAGGTTGAGAGAGCCTTGGCACAGAGAGGATATGGGGTCTCCTTCTCTAGAGGTTTCAAAACCCACCTGGACACGTTCCTGCGCGACCTGATCCAGGTGGACCTGCTTGCGTAGGGGGATTGAACTAGATGATCTTTAGAGGTCCTTTCAAATCTCTCCCATTCTGTTATTCTCTCCAGAGCAGAGGAGTTCAGTGTATGATTTGCAGTATGTTCTCTTTGGGTCTGGAAGAGCTTCCTAACGGAGAAATGTCAGAAGTGTGCTTTAGAGAGGGTTTATGTTCAGCAAGGCAGAGAAAACAGCCACAGCCATATAAGGCAGGTATATTACAGAGAGGAGGTAGAATTCTGGAGCATCACACAGCTTCTCCCATACCTGTATTTTGCTGTTTTCTTAGCTGTTTTCTGGATGAAATCCCAGTCAAATCGCTTCTTTGTAGTGGTGAATCAGTGGGAATGCTCTGTGCATACTCATTAGACTTCAAAATCCTCATGCATAAAGAAGGGCTTACAGTCAGGGCAAGGGACAATGCTCAACAAACTGCATTCTTACTGAATTTGTTTTATGTCCACTGCTGAGAAATGTCACACTTTAAATTGAAGTTCATTTTTTTGTTGTTGCTGTTGGTTTTTTCCCCTTAGCATGTGTTTTAACACATGGGAAACACTGTGCTATTTCATAGATGTTAAACAATTAGTAAAATGGCATATTTTGTACCCTGTTATGTGAACTGAATGACAGAGCTCTTGTGTGTACAGATAAAGGCAGCAATAATCAATTCCCACTGCACTACTAAAACACATTGATTCTGTGCTAGACATGCAATGTACTGCTGTTGTAGGGTTAGGGGTTTTTTAATGTTAGATATATTAGAATACCTTACATTGTATGCTATTTTAAAAGAACTTTTTGTTTCATTATTCAAAGCTGGCAGTAAAGGATTTTTTAAGTTATTTTTCTTAGCCTTTTTACTGTATTAGAAATCCCATATGAAGAATCAGTTTTTTCAGTGGCTTGACACACAAAAGGCCTGAATTAATCTTCTATGATTCTGTGATTCTTCTGCCAGATATATCCTATGTGACTTTGAGTACTTGGTGCTTGTAATCATCTTTAGCTGTAAACAAGTTAGAGGCAAGGGAAGATTGCTGATAAGCTATTGGCTTGAAACAGCTCTAACACATCAATTGTAATACAAAATCTGTGTTTGAAATTTAAATCCCAAACCTGTAGTCATTAATTTAGAGTCACATCACCTTCATAGAGCTCTATACAGAACAGTTTTCAAGTCTGGCTTGAGAACATCTATATGGATCTGAGCAGGAGGTATGGTCTGTCCAGGACTCCTGCTGTACAGTATAGCAATAACCAGGGGACCGTATGCTGCATTTGATAGTTAAACTGAAACAGCCTTCATTTCCACTAATAAGAGTAGTAGGAATAATGTAATATTTTGCCTTTAATTAGGAAAAATGAGTTGAGAGAATCTGTCATTTTCTTTTATATGACAATTAGAAATGTGCCAAAAATTTCAGTCTGGAATTTATGTGCAGCTATCCTTTGCAATTAGTCATCTTATTTACTGCCAAATAAATGTGGTTTTAGCAGAATTTCTGTGAAACTGCAATTACATGTGAGGAATGAGTAGATTAATCCCATCTGCATGTGCCGTATGGATCTTTCTGTAGATACTCTGCATCCCATCCCCACATGCTCTATTTGTGGGTGACTTTCTGAATCCAATAAGACTGGGAGAAGGAAATTCTCTGTTCTCTTCAAATGAAAAACTGAAGCAATAAAAGTTAACTTTATTTACCAAAGAAATATTACATTTCCCTATGCCACCTGCTATCTTGGCAATTCTGAGCAGGCAGAATGTATTATTTTGTCTTGTGGAGAATATTGGTTGTAGGTCAGGACCTAATCCTTCAGCCCTTCCTCCCTTTGTTGAAGACAGGGCAACTTAGAAGAGAAATTACTATAGGACCAAGCCAGGACACAAAGAACAAATGAATTATTGCGTGAGATGAAGAGGATAATAAACTATGCCAGGATTGACTTTTTAGTATTTTTCTTTTGGAGACAGTATCTGCTTCTAGAAACTCCATTCCTTTAATATGGGTATGATACAGAAGTCCTATTCTAAGGAATAATTGGGATTATTTTATTTTTAAGAGTTGTTAGGTGGTAAATTGAGATAGTGCTTTGAGAAGGTCGAGAATCAACCTGTATACAGTGCACAAATCATTGCTAAATATAAGACATGGCACTGGTGAGGTCTGTGTTTATATTGTAAGGCAGAAAAATGTGTCTCCCAGATATATTAATGTGCCTACACTTTGCAGCACATTTTTTAATATATAATTTGATAGCAGAGCTGGACAGAGGCCTGAGCACAAACCTCATTCTTCCTGTTGGCTGTTCCTCAGCACTTGTTTGGCTCATTACAGTCGATGCTCTCCAAGGAACACCCGAAACATAGTTCAGGGAACAAGGTGACTCATGACCCTTCCAAACATGACCATCCTATTTTGAGGAGCAGTTGTGGCATTTGGCTCTGAAAGTGAGCTCTGGCATTTTTTATTTAAGATGTAACTTATTTAAGATTTTTTTAAGATGTAACTTTTTAACATCATTTGCTGACGCACATGTTAGTTTTATGTCTTTTGTACACTGGAAGATCTTCCAGCTGTCTCAAAGAAGAGCTGTTTCAAAGTAAGAATCATGGAGTCAGAGCTTGACATATTCATGCTGCTGCAGGGGGGTTGGACTATATGATCTCTAAAGGTCCCTTCCAACCCTACCATTCTATGATTCTGTTTATTACTAATGGTAAATCAGTTAATTGTAATCATGTGTAGGTTTTTTGTTGTTCTACATTTTGAAAGTGAGAAATATCTGCAGGAAATGTCCTTCATCATTTTACTGGTGTATTTCACCCAATCAGAAGCCCTGTTTCATATCTGCAAGTTGATGTTTCTGCAAATATTGCTGGTTTAACATCTTGTGAGTTAAAGTATACCCATATTATGATTACAGCCTTTTGCTGGACCATCTGTCTTTCAGGACTATCAGAAAGTCTAGATGGATGGTAGTATTATTTGTATCTAGGAATTTAGTTCCCTTGAATTTCCTTATGTCAGACAGAATATATCTCACCATTGTTTCCAATAACAATGGCCTAATTGCCTCAGCCAAACTGTGGCATCTCACTGAAATCTCAGTGTACATTTGTGTGATGCTTACTCAGTTGTGGGCAGACTTAGAAGGGATCATGTGTAAATAACCTGTTGTATATGAGTGTGGTTGTACAAATGGTATCTTCAAAATTAAGTGGATCAGAAATGTGATCTGTTTATTTCCTTCTCATGAGAGATACTCCCATTCATTAGCTATGTTCACTTAGAAGTTGCCTGTAGATTGATCAGAAGAGTCAGGCTGCATGCAAATATAAAGTGTCTCTTGCATACACAGGTGTCTTTGCACAATCTTTAATTTTGTGATCACCCCCTAGGTGTTTTTTTCACTGGACTCTCTATCCTATTCATTATCCAGACTTGACAGCTTCAGAGATTAAACTGAGTTTGTACAATGCAATAAGTTGTTACCTTCGAGATTGATTGCCAAAGTTGAGACAGAAATAGTGAATGTTACATTAGGCATCTCAAATTAGAAGTAAATTTGGACATTTCATCTGTCTAGTCATTGATTCTACACTTCTAAAAAGAAGATTTAAAAAAAAAAAAAGCACATTAGGAAGAAAAATTCCTTAAGTGAATAAAGCTTGGGGGGTGTCATGGCTATCTTTTTCCTCCCATTTCACTGGGGCCTCTGTCATCCAACAAGAGTGGGAGTGAATGGAGGGCACAGAGCGAAAGACTGTTGTGGTGCTTCTTTGCTAGCTGGGGCAAACCACGACAAGGAGTTCAGACTGATAAATACCATAGATAATGCCTGTACTGCTGGGTGAAAAGGAGACTCACAGGTATGGCTATCTCACCTACATCCACAGCCAGTATTTGGCCTGCAACATTGACATCTACAGTATAATCGTAACGATATTCATTCCAGATATTCATTATTCAGCTGGGATGTGATACACTGTGACACAGCCTTGCCCAATGCATCCAAAGGAATTAGAGCTTGAAGCAATGCTAAGGTGTTGAGCTTTGTCCAGAGGCTGTCTGCTGCTAAATACTTGCTTGTGAGTCCACCATGTGAACAGTGGGACAGTCCAGGCTTCACAAAGTGCTCAGACCTCATCTAGAGGGTGTAGATATGCTAATGGAAAACATTCAAGAGAGTTATCTTTAAATCAAAAGAGATTTAAGTAGTGAGCAGTAAAAGAGTGAGAGACAGAAATGGAATAAAAGTAGTCAGTGAAATATTTTCATTGAGCATAGCCCCAGTGTAAAATAAACTTTGTGAAATAAATGAGTTGCAGTCTTAGGCAAGAATACCCTATGACTAAGACACATTACTACATCCAAATGCTTACAGCATGAAGAGGCAACATAAGACATGGCTTTTTCTAGTTCCTGAGACCTGACTTTGCAACTCAGGTCATCCAGTATATTTTAAGCATTTAATGTTATTGGTATTAAAGCATCTGAAAAGGGACCATCATTTTTACAGGCCATTATACATTAGCTCTCATCTCTAATAAACATGTTGCATATTCAGATTATTCATATGGTGCTTTGGAGAATCAGATGGTAATGGGTATTTTGCTGGACATGTGCAGATTTGTGATTTGTGGTGAAGGACAGACTAGCCATGGATTTGAGCAGATGGTGGTCATTACTTGTGCCAACATGTGACTGCATTTAATTATAACCAAAGTGCTGAGGCAGATTATTTTGCTGGACTCTTTACCTGTATCTTCATAGCAAAGTGAGTAAATGTTCAAAGACGCATTGCGTATAAAGGACCAGAACTGCAACAGATTCATTTTAATCACTGCTATATGACACAATGTCTAAAATGTGAAATTCGTAGTCTCACATATGTTTCCAGGTGGATCTTTCATTTGAGTGCAATAGACTCTCTTCTTCTCAGTGTGCAGTGACCACATAATGCAATTTAAGTTGATGGAAACTACATGTTTCCTTGAATTCATGAAGCAATAGAGTAAACTGACTGCACATAATAAATATGACTGCACACCTTAAAATACAAACACAGCTTGCAATTTTAAACTCCATTATATGGGATTATCTGTAATGCAATATGATTTCATCTTGGGGACCACACTGTTTTATGTTTATATGCTCACACTGGGTCATATTTTCAATTTTTATGGGTGATTTTATTGTTGTTTTGCTAATGACACTCAAACCTCATTCTCTCTTGTAATGCATCTTCTGTGACAGATAGCGTGGTCTCTTGGCTGTGAGTTTGTGGTTGTGGAGTAATTTTTAGCAATTAACTACTTTATTGATTAAACTGTTCCTTATGTTCTATGATTCATATCATTAGACAGTGCATGGAGAACAAAAGAATAGCTGCAAAGAGAACAAAGCGTAGACAAGAAGAAGATGGGGGCTGAGTGTAGGATTCCTCCTCACCAACCCAGCTTTTACAGCTAGCATTCAGCCCCAACACCATCTTGCAGCCAACAACCCGTGCTGAAACGCTCCAGTAGAAAACCACATGCCACAGGCAGAAGTAGCACATAAAGCAAGTGCTGCTGGAAGCAGTACCAACATTTTCCTACATGCTTTGAGGGATATACTGGAAAAGTGGCAAAAAAAAGCTGGTTACAGGTTTAGCAGCTTGTGGCACTGTGTTGTCTACTCTGCTTTGGGTGGCTTGGGAACAGACTTTCAAAAGCAATTATGTCTGGAATTCGATGTACTGCTTTTACACTTAGAGAAAGGCCTATCTAGCTTTTTCAGAGGTTTCATCTAGATCCTGTATTGTCCACATCATGCTATGGCTTGAACTTCCCTGGGCCAGCACATACTTTTAATACTAGAGGAACTATGATGAAACTAGATGAAAGTGTTTGCAAGTGCTCCTGTGAGAACACTCTGAAAAATTAAAACCAAAAAAACAGTGAAAATGAAGTTCTTCCTTTGGTAATAAAGACATATATTTGTTGCCATATGGCTTCTTTTGCCAGACCATCTCCTACACACAGCTCCTGCCTGCCTGCCAGGCTGACAAGTGCCTGCTTGATGTTACAGGTATCATTCTATGCTTTTCAGCTGTTTCCCTGTATGTTTTGATGTGCTTTTGTCAGACATTTTAAACTTGTCTATATCAACACCTTTTTTATTGCTATGTGTTTGTTATTATTACAGTATCAGGGACTTCATCTGTCTCCTGATGCCTTTTGAGGTTACTTCCTGGGCATCCTCAAATGATGCTGTTCCTTCATGCTTAGGGAATTTTAGTTGCTCGAGATGAGGGCCTCAAAGACTTTTATTGTAGGTGGAGTGGATGAAGAATAAGGAATTCCAGCATGTGGTACAGCTCAGTTTGTAGTTAGGTGTAGGTAGCTGGGGAAGAGGATCAGACCAAGTATGTCTGTGTGGGGGTCTCTGGCTCTCTCTGGCATGGGAGAGCAGGGTGAGATGTGTTGGGGGCACAACTGGGGCTAGTCCAGGGGTTGGGGAAGCCATGCTCACTTGCTGAAGAGGAGCTTAGAGGCAAGCCAAGATCTTCCAATTTATTTGAAGCTTTGAATGCAACTGACCTTCATTTAAGCATTTCATACTATATAAATATTTCAAGTGAGTCATGAATCAAGATTAATGCATTAGGTGACTACCAAATCATTAGCAGTGCAGGATGTAATAAAGTTGATGCCAGGGCTTTATTAAACAGGGTGTGTTAGTCATTAAGATAAAGTAATAGTGTTGTGTAAATGTGAGAGCAGAACCCCATTTCCCCTGGGTGTCTCATCTTAAACAGGTAGTAATGTTAGGAATGGCAAGTAGCAAGGTAGGAAATCAGGCATGGTTTAAGTTGTTATGGTGACTGAATTCTGATTAACTGATTTGCTGTACCTCTTCCCACAAGGAAGATGATGCTATACCTTGTTTTCTGTTTGGCCTCAAACCTATAATCCGGGTAGTGTTAAGAGAGCTGATTTGTCAGAGTCAAAAACAAATACTGAGAAGAACAAAGAGCTGGGGAGCAAGGCAAAACTCACAGTTTACAGCAAGTAAGCTATGTCAAGCAGATGTCTAATTTTATATCTTTTTTTGGTAGACACTGATTACGAACGAGCAGTGAAACATTTTTAACCAATTGTCAAAACAAACTTTTCAAGAATAAATAGGAAAAAAACCACAGAATCCACAAATTCTGTTTACACTTGAAAATACCCATTTAATTGATCACCATCCATTTAGTTTCTTCATTTTGTTTGGGTCCCCACATAGTCTCAGTGCATGCTATGAATTAGATTAAAAAAACCTCACTTGCTAATAGCTGAGAAGTTCACTGTGCTGTCATCTTCCTTTGCATCCATTCCTGTAAATTCTCAAGGATGAGAACATCATCCCTTTTCATAAATGCAAACCATGATTTGTATTCAAACAGGAATTCTTGCACTTGCACCTATGTTCATACACAGAGGACTAATCACCCTTTTCCCAGCTCTTGCTGGGCTGTGGTTAGTCACCCAGAAACCAGGGAGACATTCAGTTCTTGTCTCACATGTCAGTATCTTCCTTCCGCCTTTACCTGCTGTAACTCAGCCTTTACGTAACTGTTAGGCCTCACTGTTGATTTCATAAGTATTTTGAGCTCCGGATGACTTTTATATTTCTTTTTTTACTCATTGTGAATTAATCCCTTGAGATATTTTTGCTGATTGTCTGCCTTATTTCCGTTTCTAGTCTTGTTCTCTTCTATTTCAAGTAGTGACTTTACCACTCTGACTCTCATGGTTTCTGGTGGAAATGCTACTTTTATCATCTTTCCATCTCCTTTAACATTTAATTAATCACTGGCTTTCTCACCCCCTCATACCAATGTATTTCAGGGATCTATCCAAACAATGGATCCATCCTAACAATAGCCATACAACGTTGGTTGCAGTGATTCTTTAGCCAGGACAGGAGCCTTTGATTTTTATTTTTTTCCCTTCTCTTTCATCTCAAACAAATTTTGGAGATTTAAGCTTTTGATCTGTTCCTTGCCGAAGCGGTGGTTTTTTGTTCCCAGTTTTCTCATCTTCAACTTTCTTCTTGAAATACGATTCATCATCTTCTTCAGATGGTTTCCTTCTTGGCTATCAAGAAGTCTTTGTAAGTATAGTGATTACAGAGTAAAATACCAACACAACATTTTCCAATGGCTAAACCCTGCATATTGTATAGTTTTTGGAAAAAAAAAATAAAAGCCCATGGTGATTTTAAAAACTGATAGGCAAGACTTAAGTGTTTTACTGAAGAATTTAATCTTTACTTAGATGTGTTTTTTAGCTGATGGCTCTGCCTTGTAAACTGCACTGTCTTTATAATACATTGTCCTTAGCTGAAGTAAACATATTTTTTGCATTGCTTATTTCTGTGAGCAGTAACTAACATGTGATTTAAATGATCAATTTATAACTACCTGAGGTTTATGCCTTATCTTATGGTGATTTATTTTTGTGTAGAATGTGCTTTTACTACAAATGACATTTCAATAGCGTATTGCAGTCTCTGGAGTCCTTGAACTATTTCCAAGCAGTGAGCCTGCTGGGGTTTAAGCCAGTATGGAAAACTGTCTGTTGAGTTGATGGATTATAGTCCAAGTAGTGAGCACTCAGCCTCCACAAGGTTCATGGCATCTTCACCTTTAAGTATCTAATTTATGTAGAAATGCCAATAAATTATTTAGAAGGACGTGCTTGCTGGTATCAGCAGTTTTGGAGCAAGCAAAAATGGTATGACTTTGAAAATCATTGGAAATGTTGGCAGATCTTCAAAGATTCTTTATAGATTCCAGCTATTAAATATTTGAGAAGAAAAAGGCTTGTTTTTCTTCTTTTCCTCAAGGTTTTCTTGTCACTTATTTAGGAGTCTTGGAGTAAGGTCCACATTGATTCTGGAAAAGTGTGAATCTCAGAAATGTGTGAGAAGACAGCAAACGTTCAATACAATATAAACATAAAAGAGCTGCTTCTTTTCTTCCTGGCTCATTAGAGATTTGTTCCTGAGTTTGCAAAAACCTCACAGATATACCAATAAACTAAACACTATAATGGCTCCTTCCATGACAGCAGGACATGCTCTGAAACCTCCACATCATTCAGCTCAGATCATGTTGGTCACTTGATGCTCTTGGGCTGAACTCAAAACTTCCCTCTGGGGTATTTTTTTGTTATTATTATTGTTCTGCTTCTGTCATGAGTCAAGGCCACACCAAGGAGCTGCTATGGTATAGACAACTGAGTCTCACTGCCTGGCCCAGGCTGTGTTTAATTACTTACTATAGGCTCATGTATAGGTGCAAGGCAATGATCCAGGTTAGCACAATATGCAGCGTAGATGAGGTTGAATTTGTCCTCAAAGCCTCCTGCTGGAGAGATGCAAATGTTGACTCTTCAAGTTAAATACCTAAATCTGTCTGAAGGTGTCTATCTAAGTGGCTGTGTTTTTCAAGTGCTGAACACCGAGGTTCAATGTTAAATCAACGGGAATTTGAAAATCACCTTGTAGACACAGCAGAATAAAATTAACATTTATTAATGTGCAGGCTTACAAGAATCTGCTTTAGAAGAGAGAGCAAAACCCAGTTGTGCCATTTCTATGCTTGGGGTTTGAAAAGTACCACCAGTCAGAGGAACATTTGCAAACTCTAATGCACTCTCCTTCTCCAAAACTTCCTCTCCAACCCCTCTTTCCCCCACTGAGATATCCCTGAAAGCAAAAAAAAACCAAAAAAAAACCCCAACAACAACAACAACAACAAAAAATCAGGAAAAACAAAGATATCAAGTGAAAAAATAGCTTGACTCATTTTTATTTTATTGCAAATGAAAGTTGTCATTGGACTGCCATGTTAGATGTCTAATAAAAGGCAGGTGCTGCAGTGCAGCCTTCCCCTTGGGAGGTTGTCCAGACCTGGAGCTTCTGACTCCTGAGCTTCTCCAAAAAGTCAGGGCATTACTTGGCCAGCTGTTGTGAAAAGAAACATGACTGCATGAAAGGTGAATATTTTTCACTCTTTTTTAATTTCATATTTACACCATAATAGCAGTCACTGAAAACTAGACTTCAATTTTGACTTCATGCACACATGAGAAAGCAATCTGTACTGCAGATAATATTTTACAGGAATATGACATAGTATATTGATTTTCTTTAATCCTGAATTTCACTGGAGGAGTGATGCAGCTTTATTCTTAGCTTAGATGTGCTTATGTAAAACTTTAATGACTATTTTTTAATTTTTGTGAAGCTTAATTCAATTTTACAAACAGGATTACATCTTTAAATGCTGAAGCATAGCTGGGAATGAGTACGCAAGGCCAAACTAAAGCAGGTTTCTGTTATTGCAGTGACAGCATGGCGAGCTGCTTCGTAAGGGCATCATGTGCAAACAGCTGTTGTCTTAGCATGGAGCTGGCTTACGACTTCACTGCGATTTGGAAAGCTAGCAGGTTTTCACCTGAAAGCGTAACTTTGGGCCACAAGGCCTGGTTTCTATGGGCAAACACATGCTGCTAAGCTGGGGGGCAATGCATGTTACTTGCTGCAGCCGGTCGGCCACCTGCATGGACGTTGGTGCTGTGCTGACGGCTGCTAACTTCTGCATTCGTGTAGTAGCTTGTTGTCTGTTCTGAAGGAAATACCCATCACATCTATGCAAGCATCTGATTTTAACCAGTAAACATATAGTGAACATAGTTGCCTTTTACTGTGGTCAGAATATTGCAATTTAAGGTGTGAATCTACTGCAGGGAATTGTCTTGAGACAGGATTTGGCAGTGGAACATAGAGCTTCTTGAAACAGATACTAATTCACATGAATTTGATTCATATTAACAAATGAACTCTTTGATATTGTGTCCATATATAGAGGGTAGAGGGAGACTATGAAAGCACTTTCTTACAGGCAGGGCTGGGAGAAGCACCTTAGCTGTTTCAGAGAACATTGTGGTTTTCCAGCTACTGGCTGCCTCAGAGGTACACTAATGATGTTAAAACATTTTGGGTTGTCAGCAGTGATTTGCTCAACAGAGGCTTTAGGGTCAACACTGCTTCTTTTAATTAAGCTCTTTACATGCAACGTTAGGGCAATTTCTAACACAAGGAGGTTATGGTTTTGATGGGAACTTTTAGCATTCACTGTCAAGACCACTGAGAATTTGAAAAATCTGGTGATTAGCAGAATAACAGTCACTACTGGTAAATTCTTTTTTAGTTGTGGTGAATATATGAGTATGCCTCTTGCCCACATCTCACCCTCCCCATGCAATGCCAACCTAAATGCTGCCATCTTCTTTAGAAGCTGCAACATTTCTTCTGGTAATTGCCAGTTTATCCAATCATTACCCGACTGGGAGGCTGGCTAAATTTAGAGGACTCTATAGATGAATGACTGTCTAGTCTGAGGAGGAGTAATACCTGAGAGAGGAGTAAAGAAATGATTTTAGTATAGGAAATTTCATTTTTTCACAGTTGTGTTTCAACTGTAGTCATTGTATTTTGTTCCCTCAAATGTTTCTTAGCTGCTGCAGAAATGCTGTTAGTTTTGCATTAATTTCCAAGATTTTTTTCAAATTATTTTATGTGTGCTGGGCTTTCCCCTTTAGCTCTATCTGGAAACATTCCTCAAAGACAAGTTAGGATCCGTCTGGCTATCTCAAGGTCTGCATCTCTGATAGCTGGTTTGATGAGTACATAGACACCTACTTTGCAGTAGCTGGAGTTCATGTAGTGAGAAGGACAATTTCGAGCTACAAACCAAAATAAAAGTAATGGTTGTATCCTACAACATGTTACACCATTGTCCTGAAGAACCTTGTTAGTTAAACTGAATGAGCTGCCTCTTGAAATGCTTAAATCTCTTGGAGAACTCTCAGTCCAAACAGAGGAAACAATAGAGGATGTTCTCCCTGAATAAGCACACATTTAAGAAGGCTGTAGATATGTAGAACTATAGGTATATAATATTGTTTTGGAATAAAAAAATACAATATGAAATGTGATGAAAAAGGCAGTCAGAGTGAAGGCTGAAGTATGAGATCTATTTATCAGGTTTAATTTTTCATCACTATGAAGTCCATTAGAAAAGTGAAAATACAGTATGATCAATTGATATAAAAGTATTTTGTCCAAAACTGTTAATGTTCTTATTATGAAGCAGCACCTGCTACTGCACTGAAAGCTATTAGATTGTATGTGCATGAAGTAATACCCGTAGAAGAAGTTAGATGAATAACCCATAATAAATCATACACCACAAGGGTATGCAGTTAATATAAAGATTAATTATGCCCCGATATATGTCTTTATTTCATAGATATCAATGTTGAGGTTTAATTTTTCTCTAAAAGCTGATGAATTCTGATCTGGCTGTTTAACTATTTATAAGCAACCTTGAGACGTAGGCTAAAGCAAGACAAGGAAACTTGCTGCTGTTTCCTCAGCTTGCCTTGTATAATGGAGCAGTTAAATCTATAGTATCAATCATATCAAAACTGAATCTGAGTTTCTGTTTTCTGACCTGATCTTGTAAGCACCTGGCTGGGTTTTGTCTTCCGAGATGTGTGGTTGCAGGGTATTTCACTTATCTGTACACTTCTGATAACCTTCTAATAGTTACATTTTGGCATCATTTTTAGCTGATCTATTACAAGCACTAAAAAGCAGGAAAACACAGGATATATTCTGCCATGTTGAAGCTTTATGAGATGTTTAATATGTTGTGTCAAATATCATTTATATTATTGAGTCTTTAGTATGTGAAACAGCTATATTTACTTCCCTTTCTTGATTAAAGGCCTTAGAGACAAGACACCCAGGAGCTGTTCTCAGCTCAGAGCACAAAGACGGTTGTGTACTGTAGAGAGATGATGCAGAATTTCATGCATAAGGCAGGCATCCTCCTCCCTGAGGAAAGGATGCTTCTGTTACAGACACCTACATTGCATCTTAGGTCTTTTTCTGCAGACAAAGTGCTTATGTTGGTAAATCGTGTGCCTAAGCACTCATATCTGCATCCCACTGAATTCCGTGGGACTTGAACACAAGTTTAAATGGTTTTCCTACTGCAGAAATGCATCTCAATAAATGCTTTCCTCAGTTCATCTACAGCTGAGGCTGAGGCACATGGGACCAAAGAAAACCATTGCCCTTTCCTTGAATAATTTTCTCTGGGAGGAGGGAGGACATCCCATCAGAAGGAGACACAAAAGCCATAGTGCAGGATCATTCATTAACTGGCATCAGCATTTCTCAATTGGTATCAAAAAGATTTAGTAAAGAATGAAATACAGATACTAATTTTAGGAGCTGACTTTAATATACAGTGTTATAAAATTGTATTTAGATAAAGATATCAACAGTACTCCAAGACAGACCGTGCAGTTACTTAAGGAAACGTAGATAGACAAAATCTAACTATAAGAGGTCCCACTGTTACATTTTACCTGTTTCCTGTTCCTTTGCTTAATTGTCAACATTTCCCTTGAAAGAAGAATTCCTTAGGTGCACATATGGATGACACTAGCAGTTCAGAAGAACTGCACACATCATTGCCATACACCCTCCCTCTGAGCTCAGAGCTTAAATGATGCACAGAGGATAACGAATGCCATCTGGACTAAGGTAAATGTCATCCCTAATGGACACGGGAAGCATTTTTCCAGAGTCTGATTCCAAGTGCAGCCCCATTATCAGGCAGGCCAAGCATCCCCACCTCTTACTGATCCCATGTCCATCCACAGCAAGGATCTTTGCCGAATCAGACTCCATGAAAGATGCTCAGGCAGTTTGCTGTGACTGCTATCATCATCCCATTAGCAGCAGAAGGAAATGAGATTCTTCTTCCCTCTGCAACAAATGTTTTAATAAGGGATAATGAAAGTGACAAGCTGGAACTATATGTGGTATCCATTCATGCAGCGCAACAGGAGCTAATAAAATATGTAGAGGTTACATAGACCTGTGCAGAACAGTAGATAACGAACAGCACACCTGATGAGACTCTGGGAGCCAAGTTCATATGCTCCTGTCCTGACAAGGCAATGCAGACCGTGGATTAGCTGTAACTGCCTGTCCTCTCACTGCTGCCCGTGGGCATGAATGGAAGACTAGCTGCCGCATGTTTTGTTGTCTGGCCATGGCTTTAGAAGAGAAGTCAAGGGCATGTGACAGCAGAGCGGGGAGGCTGGTGTGCTGTGGATGAGCTCTGGCCTCTCACGCTCTGCAGAAATAAGGGACCATCACCTTTGCTCTGTGCCCTGGGCAGCAAACCTCTTGTGTGTCAGGCTAATCTGCAAAGGTCTCTGCTCTGCCTCAAAACCCTCATGGGAGATTATTCTGTTTTTCTGTATGTGAGCATAAAATCCATAGGAATATGGCTGTTAAAGGCTGCTGTCTCAAATTGAGAGGTGCTTAGAAACTGGGACATCAATTTTAGAGAATTTTGGGAGCCTCACCTACAGGGAAACTGAAGATGTCAGGCATCTAAATCAGAGTGGTCAGAGCTGGAAGGGACCTCTTGAGACTGTCCAGTCCACCAAGGCCAATCTGCTAAAGCAGATCCACCTGAAATCACACAGGAATGTGTCCAGGCTAGTTTGGAATCCTCCAGAGAAGGAGACTCCACACCCTCCCTGGGCAACCTGTGCGAGGGCTCCCTCACCTGAGCAGGAAAGAAGTTTCTCCTCACATTCAAGTGGAACTTCCTGTGTTTCAGCTTGTGCTTGTTACCCTTCATCCTGTCACTGAGCGCTAGAGAAAAAAGACTGGCCTCATCCTATTGACCCTCTCCCTTTGGCTATTTATAGGCACTGATGAGATCCCCTTTCAGTCTTCTCCACATTAAACAGCCCTACTGATCTATCCCTGCTTTCAATGTCATTACCCAAGTACCTTGTATAAATGATCAAGTAACTTTTCCCCACAAATGTCTGTTCCTAGATTGAGTATGTCCCATCTGCTTGCACAATTAAAACTATGGAGAAAATATTGGCAGCAAATCTACCAACCAGTGAGGAGGTAGGAAGATGCAAATTAGGGAGACTGCATAACTACACAGAGAAGTTAACAAATTGTCAATTACTGGATCAAAAACTGGATCTAAGCTGTGGACTCCCACCATGGACCATTGGTCACTTCTCCCATGGAGTCACTGATGGGAAGAGGGGTTAATTCAAAGTCAGGAAACTGAACTAGTACAAACATGAAAAAGTTTATACAAATAAACCTCTTTTTTTAGCCATTTCTCTCATTTGAGCTTTTCACATTTTTTACCAGTTTAGGATTTTCAATTCTCAATATAAGGCTTAATGTAAGTGAGAAATTAGTTGAGTTGTAATTAGGAGGTATGTAAAGTGGAGATGGTTTAGAATATAAGAGGCTCTTGGGAACTCAGTACTCAGCATGAAACCAAGCACGAATGTTTCATAGACTTGTCTTTTGAGGGTACCTGCATTCAGAAGTCTTGTTGCCAAAGGATCGGGATTATATCAAGACATCTTTCATTGCCATGGGAGATAATGACTTCCTGCCTGGATGGCAAATGTCCTCATTTCCCATGAAAAAGTTATAGGACAAATATTAAGTACCTTCTGTAATTTCACAAAGGAATTTGATACCAGCCCCAGCTACCTTTTTTAACTGTGCCAGACATTTTTTGTTGTTCTAGAAGCTGACTGCATGGTACAGCCTGCAACACAGGGGCTTTTTAGGAGCTTGGGAGATTGATTACTTTAGACTTCATGTCTTCAGCCTGCAAAAGAGATGCGCTGTATGACTGCCTACCTCACACTGAGAGTGTCTCCTCACATGGCACTTCCATGTAGACTCTTGGCATTCCTGGAATCATGTTATTGGACCCCAGGGGAAAAAAAAATAAAGTAGAACTGTGCTTATTCCCTGCGAGGAATTTTTCTCTTTTTTTGTTACTATATTTTATACAGACGCAGGCAGATTCCAGCTCTTTGTCCTGTTACCCAGAAGAGTTTTTTTTTCTCTCTTGAGGGAAAAAATACTGAAATCACAAATAAATAGTGATGAAGCCATTAAACAAAATGAAAATTAAGGGAAAAGTGGGAATGAGATAGTGTTGATGTGAATTTTAAGAGTCCTTTACAAAGGTTTGTGTAAGAGAATGAACTAGATTCTGATTCTTTTTTTGTTAAATTCATGCCAAGAAAATGAAAACAGAACAATCCGAGGTTTGTTGCACCTCATTAGTTTTCTATGAGGTTTCTTGAAAGGAATATGACTTTTTTTAATTTATTTTACATTATAAGGCTATGATAGTGACATTTTATGAAGGCAAAATGCTATGTACAAAAATGCAATGTTTTTTCTTTTCTAAATCAAGACCACAAAACAATGTAGGACACTAAGGCACAGCCTTATCATATTTCTTGCTAACAAGGCAGAGACATAAACCAAACTTTTATTTCTTCTCCATCCTCCTCCTACTAAAAAGTAAATGAGAATGTGTCTGGGGTCCCAAGAGCATGTGGCTGCAAGAGGCTGAAGCTGACTGCCAGCATTTATCCCAGTTTCTTGGGCAGATATTGCAGCACTGAGATCCATGTTTCAAATGCAGCACAGCTCAGGGTGCCTAGTGAGCTACTGGAGACACACAGATACCAGGTCACACCAACAGCCACCATGCTCTCAGGAGCACACATAACAAAGGAGTGTGCTTTCTGATTTAAGAGTCTCTTTGTCCCCATGAGCCCAAAGATGCCCATGGGAAAAAAAGAAAAGGGAAAAATGGAAGGAAAGAAAACCATAAGCCTTTACTTTGGCAACTCCTCAGATTCTTTTGAACTTTTGATCAGACATTTTTCATTATTTATTCATTGCAATAACAGTCCCTCACCATATGGGGAGGGCATGAGCTGAAACAAACCTCTGCTGCAGTTTGCCACTGTTGCATGGTTCTACCCAACAGGGAAGGGATTGCAGCTATCGACTTGCGAGGTATTTCCTCAGAGGAGTCAAGGTCCAGCTTCACTCAGCTTACAAAACAACAATTTGTTTCACATTTCAAAGGAGGTGAAAATTAATGACTAAAAATGATCTGACTTCTCATACAGACCTAAGAAGGTGTGTACTTTTGTTTGCTTTCAATTTTTTCAGGGAAGTAGTGGGCTTTGACATTATGTTTTATCATGGCAACTGAAAGAGTAGCATTTGACACTCCCTTCATTAGAAGCTAAAACCAGTTTTAAGAGGAGGCAATAAATGGTACATAGCAGCCAAGTCAAATATAAAAGACTACAGTAATATATAATCACACACTCTTGACAGTGTTTACCAGCAGGTGAATAATTTCTGGAGAGAGAGGTGGAAAATCCCATGATACTGTGAAGGGACAGGTGGAGCTGTGTAGAACATGATCAGCAATGTGGAAATCACTTCAGGAGAGAAAAATGCCAGGAGCAGAAGACCCTTGGCTTCTCTTCCTCAAGGCAGCATTTGGCAATAGTTGAAGATTTATCTGTTGTTAAAGAATTGAGATTCTTTACATTGGCAATTATATGCTCTCTATAGAGGGAAGTTTCAGTGATGGACCAGATGAAAGGCTGTTGAATACACAAGAGGAACAGCACAGGTATTTATGTCAATGAAGTGGAAGGGAAATAACGCAGCTAATTTATCTTGAGCAGTACATACAACCTGTCTGTTCCTTTGTTGTGCTGCCCATAACTTTAGAAACCAGAACCACTGTATGAGCAAAGATCAGTTGTGTCACATTCTTTCTTCCTTTCATTGACACAGAGCATGTAATAAAATATTGCTGTCCTCAGTGCCACCTTTCAGTTCCTGAGTTTGGGGACAGCAAATGTCACTTAAGAAAAGCATAAAGGCTATGACTGGTGATAGTTTTGGGAAACATTGTGTGGAGCTGTGGCACTTGGGGGACATATTCTTATTCTAGTTTTGAGCGTGAATGTTACTGTACAGTTGGATATCCTCTTCTCTCTAGGGAAAGAAGATACCCTATGTATAGCTGTGGTGAGAGGGAGAAGAGTCAATAGTTTGCTAGTCAGATAATGGGGAGTGGAGAGTCTGTGGCAATGCCGTGAAGTTTTGGGAACTGTTCTACATCGCTTTAAAAATCAGGGATTCAGCTGAGGGTTCACTGTTCTGACAGTTAAAATTAGTGGAAACCTGAAAACTGGTTCAGATCTTCTATGCATGTACCATGAGTCCAATAGCTTTATTGCTTTTGCTCTTAAATTTCTTCATGTCTGCAGCTAGAGCAGTGTAAGGTTGTGGTGGTTTAGGCCAATATCCACCCAGTCATAATATTACTCCCCCTCCTAAGCTGGACAGGAGAGAGAGAGAGGGAGGAATATAACAAACTGCTTGTGAGTTGAGATAAGGACAGAGAGATCAAACTTGGCAATTAGCGTCACAGGTAAAACAGACTCAACGTATGGAGAAAAAGGTTTGATTTATTAAAGAAACAATAAAAGCAGGGAGATGAGAAATAAAACCATCTTAAAACACCTCCCCCCACCCCTCCACTTCCCAGGACTCCCTTTCCTTCCCCCCCCAGCGGCGCAGGGGATGGGGGATGGGGGTTGCAGTCAGTTCATTACAGATGGACTTTGCCNCTCAGGCATCCACCCGCTGCGGCGTGAGCAGCTCCCCCACGGGCTGCCAGTGGGTCTCTGCTTCCCGGTGGCCTCCATGGACTGCAGGGGGACAACCTGCTTCACCATGGTCCTCACCACATATCACAGAGGAGCCTTCTTCTCGGTGCCTGGGCACCCTCCTCCCCCTCCTTCTCCACTGACCTTGGTGTCTGCAGAGATGTTTTCACATTCTCTCTCCCTGTTGCTGCTACAGTTCTGAACTGTGCAACAACTTCTGCTCAAATATGTTATTCATAGAGGCGTTACCTCCACCACTAATTGGCCAGGCCTGGGTCAGGTGCAGGGTCCAGCTTAAAACTTACTGGCCCTTATCCTGTCAGGTACAGGGGAAGCTTCTGGCAACTCTCTTTGTTTAAAGAAGCCACTCCTTTAGCCCCCCTGCTACTGAAAAACCTGTCCCAGGCTAAAACCACTACAAAGGTCTTGCTGTGTGGGAAGTTAGGAATTCAGAAGCCAAACTCTACTTTGTCTCAGTATACAGAAGTTTATATAACTGGAGGTAGAGAGGTTGTAATCTGTTGAATGTGAGGAGAGCTGACAAATGGGATTTCTAACCAAAATGACTTTATATTGCATTACAGAAAATGTTGAGCTTTGCAGGCTGGTAGGAAAGAGAGTCTTGCTTCTAATTATGATTCGACATTATATTTCACTGATAATAGCTTTTTTGTAATCAAAGAGGTAGAAATTAAATGCATGTTGCTGATTTTTTTTTTCTGGGAACCAATGAGTAATACAATCACAATGTAGTTTTAAATTAAATTCTTTTGTTCCTTTTGTTAATTTGAGTTTTATGGTTGTCCCTGGTGCCAGAGCCTAATTTACAGCAGAGAAAATTATCTTAAATTGATTTTTAAAAGTGCACTCACATACACTACATTAACCTTTTCATTCCCCGATGATATGTGTCAAAGAAAAATGATCCCTGTAACTCTGCTTCTTGAGTGATGCGTCTGCAGAGTGTATTAATTGGTGGAGTTCCCATTCTGCTCTGAACAAGATTTGCACATCGTAAATGAAATCCTGGCTGTGCTAATGCTCCTCTTTCAGTCCCCATCATATGCCTTCTTTCACTGCTACATATCTGTACTTGGTTATTAGTTATGGAAGAGCATTATTTTTGAATTTAAGTGAGAACAGAGGAACCAAGGCCCAGGTCCTCAGGAGTGTCTCTGTGGCTGACTCCTGGTGAAGCCACCAAGAATTAAGGACCTAAATACCTCTGAAGACAATGATGCAGCATGGTGTTTGCAGCACCATGTGAGATAGCTAGACAAAGTACTTGGTAAGGAAGTCTGTACTAGAAGGGTTTTTTTTTTAGTGTCCCCTACATTTGAGATGTCTTTAAGTCTTGTAAAGTGAGTGAGATAGAAAGGGAGATGAAGAGAGAGGACATTTTTAGGTGTATTTAGATCAAAAGTTGATGTAAAGCTCTGCTGAGTAGTGTAAGGAAATATGGAGATTACTCTGTCTCCCAGATGAAATTAAGACCTCTTAATTTCAGAAGCCAGTCCCTGCTTTTTGAGAGAACCACAGGTTGGTGAGTGAAAGAGAAACTCCTTTCTTCATCACTTGCCTTTTTCCTTTCCATCTCTGAAGCATTTTTTCATGGGATGTAATGAAATTGCCAGACATAAGTCATTCTGTCTGCTTGGTTGATTTTTCTCTATTCAAGTACTGCAGCATGTTTAAATCACTATGATATGCCTACGTTTAACTTCAGTTTCAATCGCAAAGGAGGCCTTCCTAACCTACACTCACTTTTACGCCAGAAGTGAGAGTCACAAAATTGAAGGAAGAATTTTGATTACAGCGGGAACTTCATGACTTGAAGCTGATGAAAAGCAGGTGCACAAATCAACAGTGTGACTGAGGAAAAAAGGTGCTTTTGCTCATTATGTGAAGGTGCATGAAGATTAAAAATAACCTGGTAATGCAGTGGCTTTGCATTGACCATCAGGGACTCCTGTGAAATAGATGTTCTAGGAGACAAAAAAAAAGTGTGCCAGTCAGTGTTCCTTTTTTATTTGTGTGGGAATGGGGATGTCTCAGTTCCATTCTGTAATTCACTTGCTGAGTCTTAGGGTTGTATTGAATTAAGAATATTTCTTTCAAATGAAAAATGGGCAAAGAAAGTGTTCTTTTGATACAAGGAGTCATGCTTCCATGGTATTTGTGTCAACAAAGAGTCCAGCACAGGGCCACCAAGATGATCAGGGGCATCTTCCATGTGAGGAAAGACTGCAGGAACTTGGGCTATTTAGGCTGGAGGAGACTGAGGGAAGATATTAGTATTTATAAATATCTAAATGATGGATGTCAGGCAGCTGGGAAATCACTTTTTTCTGTTGTATCTCATGACAGGACAAGGGGTAATGAAAAGAAGCTGGAACATAAGAAGTTCCATTTAAATGTAAGCAAAAGCTTCTTTACTGTTGAGGTAAGAGAGCTCTGGCACAGGCTGCCCAGGGAGGGTGTGGAGTCTCCTTCTCTGGAGGTTTTCAAAACCCTCCTGATGGGTTCCTGTGTGACCTGATCTAAATGGATCTGCTTGAGCAGGGGGTTGGACTAGATGATCTTTAGAGGTCTCTTCCAACCCCTACCATTGTGTGATTCTGTGCATTAACACTGTCAGTATGGGGAAGAAAGTTGACATCTTGCTTTCCTGAGGAAAAATGACTTACTGCTTAGTTGTTGTATTTACTGCTGCCTAGAAAGTTTTCAAAATGAAAATAAATGACTTTGCAAAGCTCTTAGTAATGTGCTTTGAGAATCTCAGTAAAAACAGAAATCAATTAAAACAGACTAAACATGGGAGTTGTAAACCTTTGGAGACTTTGGAATCACTTTGACTGACAGCAGCACTCAGTGCTGAGCCAGCCCTCCTGCCAAAAGCCCAAGTATCCTTCGAAGAGCTGTAATTCTTCACACTGCAGTTTTCTTAAGCTAAAGCTGGAAAAGACCAATGAGAATTAAAAGGGTGGGTTTTGTTTTGTTTTTTTTTTTTTCCAACTTCATGAACATCAAATTGGGATATCCATAAAGTGGTTTCTGGTTCAAGAATATCTGAGAGAAGCCCTAGCAAATCCCATTAGAAGAACTGAGATGTTAAGTGGGTCTCACAGCTAGTTTGAGGATAGTTTCACAGACTGCAGACTCCGCTCCCTGCCTCTGTATCCAAGCCACATTCATGGAAGTGAGGATAAGTTGCTGCTAGACAGAAAGAAATAGTTAGCATTATAAAAAATGGAAAAGGCAGCCATCCTTTTGCTGCTGTGTCCCTTGTTCCTTACTTCTGTATGAGTAATGGTATGAGCTCAAGGAAATGATTTTCCTTAAGAGATAGAACTGCACAACTGGGAGTCCATTGGGGTTTGTAGCTCAAATTGAAGATTTGCTATTCAGCTGGAGTGTAGGGATGCATTTATATGGCAAAGTAACCTGGAAGGATTCGGGGGACCAAGCATAGGTGATGACTGGCATGGTTTGTTAGTGTGCTCTCAGGCATGGTTTTGGCCCATTACTAGCAGGTATGTCTCAGGACTGCTGCAGCAAAGCCTGGAGTTCACAGTGGGACAGGGACTGTTTTGGTATAGAAATTGTGATACAGTCATGCCATGCTGCAGTGTAAAGGGGTCTGGCATTTGTGGGTGAGAGTGTGGTCTGCCTATTGCCCTTGGAACAAGAGAACAGGCTTTAGTTTGCTTTATTTGCTGGTTTGTATTTACTTGCAAAAACAGAAATTAAAGATTCAGGAGATGAGAATGAGAGAGAAACTGAGTAAAAAGGTCTTGGTTACACAGGCTGGGGAGAGAGCTGGGAGAGAAAAGCCTTCATTCTGTGTCCTACTTTAAGAAATGCTTAAGTCTTTTCATGTAAAAGCATTGTGTAAATTACAGGCTCACACTTACCCATTGTTTTTCCATTGCTTAACATTGTTAAAATCTGTGCCAGGAAGAATATTCCTTCTATAACTTTCAATTAAAATCTTGTGAAAACAGTGCATTAGGGATCTACACATCAAATACAACTTTAGTGTTTTGGCCTTTCATCCCAGAAACAACTGAAAGTTAAGATTTTTAAAAACTTATAAGAGTATCATCTTAATGTAAATGTTGCTACAGTGATGAATAATGCAATTGCCTATCTTTGAAATATCTGCACATCAAACAATTTGTGTTTTTCAAAGAAGTAAATGATGGGTGCCTGAAAGAAAAGTAAAAAATATGCATAAAAATAATTTGTGGATTTTAACATCCAGAATAACTCTGGAGTTTGCATTTTACACACCTCCTACACTATACTTTGATTTTAATAGGATATTCAGATGCTTGAGAAATCCAGCACCATAATCTGATTAATTTATGGTATATGGAATAGGTTAAAGGACTCTGGCACGCTGCTAAAAATGTTGTTATTGACCTCAATAAAGGTGAATTCTGGCTTGAGACAGTGAGGAACTTTTGCCTCAAGAGATCCTACTGGCTTATTTGAGAGACTTTGTTTTCCTGATAAATTCAACTTGTATGTAAAACACACATCACTTGCTTCCCACAGAGCTTTGTAATTTGTACTGGTTCTTTTCTAAATTCAGAGATGAGCACACAAAACAGATTTTATCATTGCATGCTTGTTAGTTTGGATATTTTTATTTGCCCAGTAGGTAAAAGCATTTTAATTTGTGTCTCATTGTGGAGGTTCAGGTAATTTTCATTAGTTTTGAAATCCCATTATTATGGGCTCTGGTCAAATGTCCTCTGCCTCAAAAATGCCCTGAATTGTCACTGCAGCCTCCTTCTCCCTGCAGTGCCAGCTCACACCATCTTCCTACCTCTTGATCTGTCTGTGTCACTCACCTACCCATGTCACGCCAGGACTCAGAGGTCAATCCTGTCTCTGACATGGTTTGCCCAGCTGCTCCTGCTACTGTGTCATAGAAGTGTTTGCAAGTAAGCTGGCAAGGTAATTTTTACTTTCTCAGCACGCCGTGCAATTTCTGTATCCCAAGTTTGATGGACACCTCAGGAGAGTGCAAAATGAAACTGATAAACCTGTTTTCTTTGCCCCTTGCTGTACACACCATTTTTGTATTTCTCTTTCCCCAGTCTCTGCAGCACAGTGACCTCAATCCTTAGCCGTACTTGGCTCTCTTCACAGCTCCTTCCCACGTTGTTCCAAAACAAATTATTTAGGAATTAAATTTTATTCACCTCATGTTTTCCTTCTTGTACCATTTAGAAACAAATTATTTACAAACTAGATTACAGAAGAAAAAAAAAAAGCCTAGGAGTTTGTAAAATGTAATATTAAACAGAATTTCTAATGCTGTCTTTCTGCCCAGGGAGATTAAACACCTCACTACTTCTATCACAAATTCTTCTTTGGTATTCAGAGTCAGAAATTGAATGATATTTTCTTTTTTTTTTTTTCCCGAAATATAGTTTCACTAAAAATGGTAATTGCCTTTTTACAAATGTAAGCAGAGTGTCATTTTGTTGGAATTAGGAGAGATGATAAAACTGAGAGATAGTTACTCCATGCTCTCAAATCTTGCAGAGAAGTTTCTTTTCCCATTTCTTGAGATCATAATTCTTAAAAAAAAAATGAGAGATGTCATCCTGGCATGCCTTGACAACACCACCCTTTGGAGAAGCTTGCTCCATGAGTATGTACTTTTTCAAGGCGCATGTGTTGTTGTGTCTTGGTTTGGAGGGAGCCTGGCTGTCAGTGCATTATTGTGAAAAAAAAAAGTGGAGCTAAGCAAGTATTGTGGCATACAGGGGTCCTGGGATCAGTGATATAATCTGTTTCATTTGGGCTTGCTAAGCCTTTTCATGGATCTGATGATAACACAGACTCTTATGAAATAAAATTCTAAGCGTCAAACCAAGTTTTACTGGTGCCGTGGCAGATATTTCACCCGAGGAGATGATTTGGTCATGTTTTAGTGGATGAGCGTGTGTGCTTATATCAAACACTGAAATAAAATCAAAGAAATGCTGTTGATTTTATGGGCTCTGTCACTACTGGGAATGGATCTTTAATTATGACTTGAATTACAGTAGCAGCTAAGGGCCCCTGTGAGGATTTGCAGTCCCACTGAACCAGGTGCTATAAAACCGTTTCAGTTACTGCAGATGAATGAACCAAAATGATGGTGGAAAAGTGAAGAAGATTAGTAAGATGGCATTAAGTCAAGGCCATCACAATTCTTAACTAAAAATAGCTATAATCACATACGTTGTGTGTCATGTACATGTATGACTTTGTCATCTCCTTTCTCCTGGCATGAGTCAGAAGATGGCCATGCCTTTAGCTGCAGACATGCTTACTGCAGTACATCCAGCTCGTATTTGCAGCTTAAATTTTTGTCACATTTACAATCAGCTCCTGGCAGGATTTCAGAGTCCACATTCTCAACTTCTAATTTATTTTGTAAATTCCATGTGGTCATGCCTTCCCTAAACACTAGGAATAGTTTGGGAATAATACTGCATTGTAAAGGGCTAGGAGGATGGTGCAGTGTGTTGACTATACTTGCGTATGTGAGATGCCAGTTCAAAATATAGAAATGCTAGATTGATTTGTTAATGCTGCTAGATCTGGAGGAGATCCAAAACTGCTTCATCACAGTGCTCATAAAAATGATGGGAAGTTACTAAATAACCGTTTCTGCAATATAAGCAGCTAGGAATTTCTGATATTACTGTATTTAGACCTGTTCATAGAGGGTTTTTTTAATTATTTTTTATTAGTTTGGAGGTAGCACTCCGTTTCATTTGTAGCTGACACAGACTGGCTTTGCTCCAGTGGAGCTAGTGATCTGTGTTAGTCAATGCTAGCTTAGGATCTGGTGCCTTCTGCTCTAAAGCTGTGGAAGACCCATCATCTGTTGAAGCCAACAGTTAGGTGTAACATGCAGATGGCATTCATTTTCTCCTCTTGACTTTGTAAAAGAAACATGTAAGACTGAAAGCTCTACCAAGCATAAAACATGCAAGGTTTGTTTTGACAAAGGGCTGAGTGTTAGGGATACAGCCATTTCCCCCCAGCTCTCAAACATTCTTATTAATGCCCAACATGAAAACATTTGCGTATACACACTTTGCAGAAAATTATGAGACAAAATGGTGCTACAGGGCCAAAAGGCGTGGCTTTAAGGCATTCATAAAAGAGTCTCCCAGAAATGGGGAGCAGGATAATGTGTTGCATTGTGTGCAGGGTAAAAGAATTTTCTCAAGGTGCTGGTGAGTAGACAGAAAAGATGTTAACTGTTATTAAGTCCTTGCTCCCTGTTAGTAAAAACGTTTATTATCAACAGAAGATGAAGCAAAACATAATGTAGTTGTCTTTCATCACCACAACAGGCAGGATGGATTTATGCCCCTGAATCTTTCTGTAGGAGTTTTTGCAGGAAAGCCCACATACAAGCCATGCCTAAATTGTAAAAACAGATCAAGTTTTTATTCCTCTCACTCTACAATGTTTCTTTTGCATCTGAATAACTGAGTTTACCATAGCCTCAGGCTTAGGCTCTCTGAGTCTATCTGTAAACTGATTGCTATTCAGCATCAGCTTCAGCTGGAGCACAGCTCAAGGTGGTCTGCAGCAGCAGGAGGTGGATGGGGAGGAGAAAAGGAAATTACATGAATTTTAACAAACAAACAAAAGTAACTCGGCTTGAATTCAGAGATGGGAAGGATTCAGTTACATGCTTATTATTGTTTATATTGTTTCCCACTATGCCAGGCAGGGTACCAAAAATGCTTCCTGCCCACAAAGAATGTCTATCCTAAATTTAAGGCAGGAGAGAATCAGAGGATCCAGACAGGCAGAGGAGTGCAATAAGACAGTAAGGCAGTATCAATATGCAGCGTAACCAGAGATTTCAGCAAACCTCCTGCTGTAACCACTGCAGTGCATATAGTTTGTTGCCATTATCACTGCCATTAATATTTCTCTTTTTGCAATACAAAGGTTAATAATCTAACTGTATGGGTTACCTCCTCTTTATCTCGTTTACTGTACTGTTTAGTAGTTATGATCTGAAGCAATTAGTATTATGAACGAATTCACAGCAAGATTATTTTTTCACTGGACATCAATGGAGTTTTTTCCAGGGACAGTGGTGTTCCTATACCACTGGAAACCATACAAAACCTTGCTATAAATCCCATTCCTAGCCAAAAAGGGATCTTGAACTTGCTTTTGTTTCATATTATTAATTTCTTTGTTTTTTCCTTCTGTTTTGTTTTGTTTTTCTTTTCTTTCTGGTTTTCACTGGTGTAACTGAGAGGAGAGCTCAGTCTCCTGTCTACAGGAGGCTGACATACAGCATGTGTATAGAATGCATATATTCCAGTGTAACACACCTAGGTTTTGTTGTTATTCTACAAAAGTGGAAATTCCACACTAGATAGGACTGAGAGGCCACCATGACCACCTCTGTATTGATCTTTAGGGACTTTGATCCAGGATGACAGCATAGATTTTATTAAATAATACCAGTACTTTACAGATGGTGCCTCTATTGTCCTTTCACTTAGCAATATAGACATGGCTATTAAGAACAAAAAAATACCAAATCAGAAGTTGCACATGATGAGTTTTTGTTTTAAGAAGCTGTTATATTATTCTAGTATGGCCACCATGCTGGCAGACTTTTGGCAGGTTTCGAGTGAACATGCCAGAAATAATTTTGTTGACAGCGTCTTGGATTGGAGCACATCCAGGCTCCATCTATAACATGTCAGTACAGTGATTCTTTGCTAGGCAGGAAAATATGTCATCACAGATCCGTACTTTAGAATTTTAAAATACTGTAGATGTATGAATTTATGACTTCAAAGTCAGCTTCACAGGTGGGTAGTGTTATTTTTCAATCATAAATGAAGATGAAAGTGATAACATTTACAGTCTTTAATATGCAGCATTAATGAAGTGTGCTTATGTTAAAACCTGTGGTAACATCTGGTTTACTTTCCTAATCCAAAAACAGTTAAGGCTTTACATAAGAGAAGGAAGAGGATGGAAAACAAACAGCAAAGGAAAAAAATGAGAAAACCTAGGCTGAAGGACTTTAGTTTCCTTGCAGAGGTCATGCAGGCATTGTGTTAGTTCTTTATGAGAAATAGAGAGCTGGTGACTCCTACCAATGAGTGGCTTTGGTTTAATGTTTCCTTTTATGTTATTTTCAGTAGAATCATCTCCTTTTCAGAGCAGAAGTCATGCATGCTTGGTTTATTTCCATTTGTGTAATATGCTGATTTCAAACTTGAAAACAGAGTGGTATTTCAGGATGAATAGCCATGGTTCACCAGGGTTATCTTGTCCTTGGTCAGTTTAGATCTCTGTGTTTATACCCACAAGCTGGGATCTTTCAGGAATGGGCAAATCGTAGCTTTCTGCTGTTCATTGCAAACAAACCCTTTGAGATGTCACTTCAAGAACATTATTTATGTGCTTGGATCTTTATCTGCCTAGGGCTTAAGTAAACACTTTCCTGGCTTCGATCCCAAGCACAGAGACTTTCCTGAGCCCTGTGAATAGGCAGCTGATGTCAGCTTGTGGGAACTCCTGTCGAAGGGATGGGAGTTACCTGCCAAGGGCATGGGGTATCATGAACTGGTGGTGAGGCTGTAATCTCCTGGAAGTAAAAGCTGGTCACAGTGCCACAGCAACATCTCTCGGGAATTAACAGAGATATAGGTAGAAAACATCTGATTCATCAGTGCTGGCATATATATGGTACAATGTATGTGCATCAGACTCAGTGTAAGTGATTCCATTGAAAAAAGACTTCAAATGACTGAGAAGAACAAAAAGGCTGCTTTTCAATTCTGTGCTGAATAAAGCTGTTTACCTTACTTTGAAATGTCATTTGTCTCTTCTTGCTTTTTATCAGGGGGCATTTCCTGGTGGAATTTTGAAAATAAAGTGGAAACTTCCCTTTCTATATCCTTGCAGTTTATTAACCCCAGAAGTCTGGTTTATGAATAATATTCCTCTTGATACACTAGAAATTCCCATACTTTCTTACTGTGATTTTGCTCAAACATTGATTCAATGGCTGGAGAATTAATGGGATTATGATATGATAATGTGTTCAGTGAAATATTGATATCTTGAAAGCTGAAGCCTTTGCATGGATTTCTATCACATTGAGACCCGTAGATGAGGAAAACTTGCTTAATGCAAATCTTTATTAAGCTTTTGAACTACATCTGGGTTTGTAGGACTAACTCAAGTCCATGAACTGTTTACTTAAGTTTTGCAGCTTCTGGCCATTCGGATGGGAGAGGTTTGTTAGAATCCTTTCAGATGTGACTGTTGTCATTGGTTTTACAGTGCTGCCTGTGTCTTATGTCTCTCCTTAGACACTGTTAGAGTTTGGTAGGATTACATTGTGGTTTCCCAGCTGCTTCTTCCCCATTTTCCTGGCATCCCTCTAGGTTCCACTGTGCCCTGCTGTGAGAGGAAGAATATTTCTGCCACTTACTAAGAAGTCCTGGATTCTTTTTTTGGCTTTATTCCTCAATTTGTGTGTGACCCTGGGAAAAGCACAGACTCTCTTTTGAACCTATTTGCATCACCTGAAAAATGAGGACTGTAACAGTTTCCTAAAAAAGGTGTTAGAAGACTAAATTAGTTAACATTTTAATCATGCTTAGGCTGAAGGTGCTATAAAACCACAAGTATTTATATTCTTTCTGTTTGCTTGTTGGCAAAACTGCATTTCTCAAGGCTCCTGACCTACTTTGCAGATTTTTCTCCAGTAAGAGTAATAAACTTTAAATGTGTTGCTTTCAATTATTTTTCATTTCAAATAGAAAGCCAAGTGCAAGTCAAGAGAAGGCAAGAAAGGATGGGAGTGCTAAAGTCTACCCCTCTTTGCCAGAAGGAAGAGAACCTTCATGTCTTTTCCAGAACTAGAATTAATAATGAAATATAGAAGCTACCTCAGATGCTTAATGCCTCAAACCTTTCTTTCCCATGCAAATTTCTGTCCTCTGTAATGGATAGATCCTCAAATATTTAGGAAGACAGTTTCAAAATTACATTTTCTGTGAAATGGAGTGAAAAAAGTTGAAAAATATTTTCCATCATTTTCTGAAATCAAAACTGTGAGGTTTGCCTGACTTCTCTGTTCAGGTCATGTTGCTACGTATAAGAAAAAGTTACTTAGTCTATTATAAAGCTTTTGTTTTCCTGAAAAGAAAAATAGAAAAGAAAACCAGAAAAATCTTTTAAAGAAATGCCATCAGATCTATTATTGACCCGCTATTGTGCATAATAAAGAAAATGAGGCAAAAAATTTAAATTATTGAGGTTAAGGAGGAGAAGATCCAGAGTTGTTCTGTCTGTGAGGCCAGATCCCTTGAGTGAATTCAGTCTTCCAAGAAAGTGGAGTGCTCTGCTATTTCATATAGTTCCTGAGGATGCTTCAATTTGTGCATGAAATCACAGCAAAAAAAGCATGAAAGGGATAAAGTGCAATAAATATTTTAAGATCTTGTGAAAGCGAACACAGCACTTCATAAAAACTTCAGTCTCAAGAGCAGGGGTGCTGTATACAGCATAGACAGAACATATGGCACAACCACAGTAACATCAGAGCTAATCACTGAATAGTGATGGAGCTTTTATTCTAACACTTTAAGGATGTGATTAAATTTAATGTATATCCTAGACATGAATCCTGTCTTCATTTCCTTAGACCTACCAACCTAGGATGGAATGCAAAGGGGCCTGAGGGGATGTGATGTTTTCTGGGAAGGCAGAAAAATTCACCATGGGGATATCCATATTGATTTTTATCCCCATAGAGGCCCCTGTGAATTATTTATCTTCCTGTATTCTTCTCTGGCATCTTATTATAAAAGTCTCTTGAAGGTTACTGTAAATATCTTTATTCCCAGACTTAATGAGAGTTGGTAGGAAATTGCCTTTTGCTAAGAGAGTTGGAATCAAGTGCTGATGTGGGTAGCTGGTAGCCATGTGGGCAGAGGCAATGGGGAGTGTGGGTTTCACCACTGAGCGTCCTATGGGTGCATCACATTTATTCATTGTAGAATATGCCTTGAGATGGATTTAGTTAATATCACAACATACTGTAATGGCATGAATTGTATTTGGCTCATGGGCTTCACCCACTATGGCCACAGAGTACATGGTCTGGTTCTGCAGCCATACGTTGCTGTTTGGACTCTACTGTTTGTTTCTTTGTCTAAGTATCTTTTCTAAATGTTCAATTTCCTTTGATGTTTCTAGGAGCTGGTGGGGAGTAATCCTCCTCAAAGAAACTGGAAAGGAATTGCAATTGCCTTACTTGTTATTCTCGTTATCTGCTCCCTGATTGTCACCTCTGTTATACTCCTGACACCAGGTATTTATAACCTTTAACTTATTTCCATTCCGGTCTTCTTCTGTAATTTCACACTTCCAAGAGTAACGGGGTTGCAAACTGCCTGCAATGTCAATATCAAAGGAATTTTCTTTATCTTGATGTGAGTTGAGTTCAAGGCTACTCTTACATAGACTGAGAGTTTTATGTTTCAATTCAAAGATAAGGGCTGCTGAGCTGAAGGTACAAACATGAAACTTGGTTTCCTAAACATAGATGAGGAGTGTCATTTTAGATTTGCCAGGGTATGAGAGACATCTTCATAGGGAGGGGTCATTTAGTCCTTCATAGAACTTCCCAAAGTTCATGACCATATGAAGCAGCAGCTACCAAGTGGGTGGTATATCCTAAACCATCTCAAATGCTTCTAGATGCCTATTCTTAGGCACCTAAATGCCATAATCAGACCTTAGTCATGTTTACAAGGCAGTTCCAGGTAATTATGTGCCAGATAGTACTTAACGACAAAAAAAAAAATCGTAACTTCCCAATAAGGGATTCTTTAAGTTAATCTCCTTACTAAGTTTCAGCAAACTTCTATGCATGTAACTTCTGTGAATTCCCTCTCCTATATAGTAGCTGCTGAGGTTTAAATTTTAATGTGATAACATTATGATTATTGATTATTACATGTTTATACAGCTCTGTAAATTACCATGCCTACTTACAGAGTAGTGCATTTTTGGAGCTCTGAGAAGATGGTGATGTGTGTATGGAAAGACAAACAAATGAGAGACAAGACATAGAAAAGATAACTCAGTGTCAGAAAGAATGAGTAGCTACAAAACACAGAAGGCAAAAGGTCTGCTGCAGAGGGATGTAGAGGAGAAGAAAAGGAACTCCTTTTCTTAGATGAGTACATGTAAATGATTCTGGGGGTCAGCAGGACAGATAGCACAGAACTGTGTGGGGGAATGGGGGCAAGGAAGAAAGAAAACTGAAGGAAACAGAGAAGTGGAAGATGGTGAAGTTGAATAATAAGGTGAAAGTTGTGTAGATGAAATTTCTAGCCCGTAACATGTGAACTGACATGCAGTTCAGCAGGTCTGGGCCCTCTTCCCTGAAATAGTTCTTATCTCAAAGTCCTGGTGTATAGTAGATTGGAGACAGCAACAAATCAAGAGATACAGGACTCCACTGAGTTAATTTGAAAATGAGTGAAATAATCGCTACGTGATCCCTTTGGTTATTTGTCGTCATGCCATGTTCAGTTTATTTAATGGTATTCTGAAATTTTCAATATAAGTATCAGAAGCACAATGTCATGCCAGAGCAGTTAAGTAATTAAATTAATTAAGGTTAAACTTAATTAAACATCATGTTTTAAATTACTTTTGCTAAGGTTCAGATTTAACGCCTTTGGACAGTGCGGTTCATCTCTGAGATGTTTTGGGGCATGATATGTGGACTGTAGTCACATCAGGCACCACTTATTTGCAGTGAAAGATATAATCCCTTACCTATTAGATGTGTCCTATTTTTACAGAAGAGGAGTCCCAGCCTTTTCAAAAGTCCATACAGAGGCCTGGATTCCTAAATCTATACCCGTGGGCTTCAAGAAACTGTCAGTGGCTTGCACTGCATAGATGAGACCATGTGTACCACTTCCATCAAAGAGCAGGATTCCATACATGGAATGCATACAGGGGGAGAAGCATAAATATACCTGTACACTACTAAATACAGTTGAAGTAACATCTTTCCTTTTACAAGACCACCTGTAATAATTTCTTGTTTTATAAAAATGGTCAGAATATCTGGTAAGGATTTAGCAGCTCTGGTTTCATTTGTGGACTTCATTATATACCTCATTTAGGACTTGTCTTGAACTCTACTCCCACTTCTGAAAAAAAGAGAGAAAATCACATGTAAAATCTGCTATGGTTATTACTACTATAAATACTGCAGTACTATTGTCCAACTAAATGCCTAGACAGAAAATGTGTACTGAGCATTGAGACCCTGTAATGTTCTCCAATTTAGGAAGAACACATATATATATACACACATAGAAGATAGATAGTATTTATCAACAGCTCCAAATAGCACCATTAAGAGAGTCTCTGTTCTCAAAACTTAGGAATATGCAAAGTAATTTTCTATGCTAATTTCTATTCATGTTTTTCAAGATTTATAATTACCTCCTTTGGTGGTAAACTGGTTTGTTGTTTCTTTTTTTCTCCTGCTGGTGTTTCAGAACCATGTCCTACATGCAAATACAGAAACTTCTGAGTTCTGTATTGCTTCTGTTTTTATTACGGGTCCAGACTGTTTCATGGTGAGACTCTGCCAAGGGTAAAATAGATAGCTTAGGTTTCTGCTGTGGCTTGGCAGCAGCTGACTTCAGTTTTCTTTCGGGCCTTGGAGCTTGTTATGAGAATGCACTATGGCAGAGGGTAACAGGAGGCTCATTTCACAGTCATTTCCCACCAGCCAGTGCTAAGTGAGATATTGAGGCTGGTTTGACAAATATAAAAAGCATTACATTGCTAATCCTGACTGGGGATAGCACATCCCAACAAGGTAGGCGTGGGGAAGATGGAGGAACTTGTCCAGAAGGAGAAGCAGAGTCTGCATTTCCTTGCCAGAAAATATTCCATTGGAATGTTTATCCTTTGCTAGCCAAACTGAAAAATAAGTGATTGAACAAGAAGTGAGGAGGAGACAGGAGGCCAGCAAAGCAAGGAGGCAAAGCAATTTTGTGGATATTCGTGGGAAACTGCTGCCAAAAGTGAATGTGACTCAAAATAAAATAAAACAAAAAACTCCACTGGAAATGTCTCAAGTGGAGTGATGCAGTCTGGCATGGGCAGAGCACAGTGCCTGAGAATACTTTAAATATTTGTATGCCTTCTGTTAGTAATGTTGGAATCCAGCATGACATGGTCATACTAGTATAAATAACCTTTTGCATTTTGCTTGTCTATCTTGGCCCTCTCCCTAACTGGGAAATCATTATTCTCTAAGTATTTTGCTGTTATTTGAATACTTGTTATGCAGTGCATTACCAAAGCATGCAATGCAGAGATGCTCTAAACTCATTGCTGAACATCATGCTATGCCCACAGAAAGTAGTTTAGGACCTCTGTGGGATAGAGTGCAACATGAAGTCTTGTCTGTGTCCAAAGAAAGATCCTTAATTGGGCCCATAACTTGCATCATGATGGTGGTGTTTGCCAATACAGTGAAAGCTGGCGTAGTCTCCTGCATAGTCTCCTGCAAAACCAAGAGTGAATGGTAGAGTGGGAAATGGAGAAGGTTTGTTTGGCAGAACAGAAAATTATAAAGTATATAGTAATTGAGGAAAAAGGGGGTTTATAAATCTCTTCAAGATTCATTTGCAAATCATCCCAAACTTTTAAAGAAAGTTTTAATTCTGGATTCAGTTGCAGAAAGGATGAAATCCCTAAGAGTCTGGATTTCTCACAGGCAGGTCACTCACCCTACTTTAATATTTGCTCGTGAACTGGGAACAGTGCTCTTTGCATTCAGTAGATGAGGTAGTTACAGTAGCAGTCATTTATTGCTAACTAATGCTCTGGCCTTATTTTATAAAATCATAACAAAATTCCAACATTTTTAGGATTTGTAAATGCTTTGGTATCCTAGAACACTCTCAAAAGAGGCAGTAACTGATGAATTAATTACACTGTAGTACATGGTGTGCACACAGCTGCCTACGCCGAGGGACTCTGATTTCATGTGTATGTGAGTCCTGCCATTCCACCCACCTCTGAAAAGTGGGAAGCTATTTTTACAGTTATTGAAAAGTGTGGGATTGAGTCTTTCCTAATGAGCAGTTGCTCACTTGTTGCAGCATATGGCACCTGTATGAATTCCTTCCTAGTAGCATTGCTTGTGCATTTATGTAAGGATATGCAGAAGTTTATAGGTCTGCATAGTGCGTACACACACACACACACAAACATGCATCAAAGCTGAAGAGGGGACCCAGTCCTACAGAAATTTTCATTACATAAACCTTCCCAAAATGCCATTAGACACTTTCTACTGCTTTCTGCTCCCTTCTGCTTGGAAATTGAGGCAAACAAGGAATTTTTACACATCTGTTCCTGATATATAGAGCCCTCTGGAGATATACATCAAGTTTGCTCCTTTGAAATCTGACCTTTAGCTGAAAAAAAAAAGAAAGTACACCTAATTCCATATTACATTTTTACAAAACTCATAAGAAACATTTTTCGAGATGATACAGAAGTAATCATTGCATAGCATTAATTCACAGCATGCTGTCAGACAGCCAAATGCGTTGCCTAGAAGGCTTTGAATTACTTACACTGGTTTGGAAGAGCAAGAAAATATCCTGTGACCAGCTGTGCAGGAATGTAATTTGTTCACAGTTGTCATTATAATGTGTATTATATGACATTAAAAAAAAGTGGGATTTTACAGAGGGAGGAAGGCTGCTTGTTCGCCTTGTCTGGCCACTGCTTTTTGGGAACATGACAGGACATGAGGAAATGAGCTCAAGTTGCACCAGGGAAGGTTTAGATCAGACACTAGGAAAAGCTTTTTTACTGAGAAGGTTATTAAACATTGGAATGGGCTGCCCAGGGAGGTGTTGGAGTTCCCATCCCTAGAGATATTTAAAAGACACATAGATGAGGTGCTGAGTGACATGATTTAGTGATGAACTTGGTAGTGTGAGGTTAGTGGTTGGACTCGATGATCTTAAAAGTCTTTTCCAACCATAATGATTCTATGATTTTGTGGATCATGGACTAATTGATTATTTAGTTATTTGTTTTCTCCCCAGTTCTATGGCTGAGTTTAATGTTGTTCACCTATTGCAACTATTAGAGCCCGCTGCAGGAAACAGTAAAGGAATCCTAACAAAATACCTTAGGAACGCTCTGGTATGCACATCCTTCAGTTATCTCTCCCTCTTCCTGTTTTCCCTTCTGAGGAGACTGAAGTTCTGTGAAGGTATGGAGGTGATGCAGCTCCCAGATTGGCTGTTGCCATCCTGCACAGAAAGAGGGAATGAGAAGTGTTTCTCACCCTGCCCCTTCCCAAATCTCCAGCACAGAAGTTTGCTTGTGCACATCCTTATGCCCTTGTGGCATATGGTGGGGAAAACGGTGCCCATGTTCCCTCTTGGGAAGTGGTGCCTGAAACAGCTGTAATCCCATGGCTGTATGTGGGGTCTGACCTCCTGCTTTGTGCTGTCTGATCACCCCAGGGCATCCTGTGCTGCGGCCTTGGCCTTGCACCATGGTGGGAACTAATTGGAACGGTTTCCTGGAGTTCCTCTGACCTAAATCCTATTTTAATAAAGAAAATTATGCAGAAGAACTTGGTATAATGCTGTCACACAGAGGGATTTGGTTGAGGACTTTTGGTATTTGGAATCCACATTGAGCAGTGGGATTGAAACCTCAATCAGACTTGGAAAAAACGTGAAAGTGGAAGAACATAATTTCATTTGATAGAAATGATAGTTTATATTGAAATACTTTTTAGTAGAACAAAACACTGCTCGTAGGTGTTCAAGGGGGCATCAAGGAGCTTCAATTTGGTGTTTTAAAGTGTGATGTAGTTTCAGGGGCTTCAATTTTGTGTAGTAAGGAGGACTTTTTTTCCCCTCTAATAAATGGTTTCAGAGAGTCTGACTCCTCATTCTAATCACAAGTGAGTTCAATGTAAGAGTTAGTACTAAACAACATTAATCTAAGGCAATGTTAATAGCTAAGGCTGCATGAAAGCAATAGACCTCGGGCATGAGAATGATGAAGAACATACCTGTGGAAATGCTCAGAATGTGGTCTCACATGTTCCTTTAATGAGCAAATGTGTATAAAGCTGACTGAAAAGCTTCCTTGAAGATATTTTTTCAACAAAAATTTAAATGTTGAAAACAAATTATTAATAGAAGGTGAATGCTTGTCATAAGAAAAAAATACTCTTAGAGGAAAAAAGAAAAGAAGAAATATATGAATCAAAATCCTTGAGTTCATTTTTTTTTCTACAAACTTCAGCTTTGAGATAATTAAAATCCAGTTTCATATTAGCTAAGTACTCTCTATAAGAGTTCTGCGATGTAATATGTATCTACTCTTCATCTGTAAGGCCCAAGAATCCATTGATTCAACATAAAGCCTTCAGTTACACGCCCAGGAGCATGGCAGAGAGGTGGTGATAGAAATGAGAAGGTATAATATTGGCACAGAAGTTGGTAGCTGCGGCAAACTTCAAGTGGTTAAATTTGTGCCTTGGCTTTACTGAGTAGGACTCATACATTTTTAGTGTTGATGATGAGATAGATTTCCTTGTAACAATAATATACACACAGAAAGAAGTCAGTTTTTTTCAGGTTATGCTTTGTGTCAGAAATCTGTTGACAGTCTCTGACTGCATCACAAGAAATGTTGAGAGAACTGAAACAGAGAACTTCTGGAGAGAGTCCAGCTACCAAGATGATCGGATCATCTCTCTGATGAGAAAAGGCTGCAAGATCTGGGGCTGTTAAGCCTGGGGAAGACTGGACAGAGGAGGGAGGGGAACCTTAACAATAGTTATAAATACCTAGAGGGTGGGTGTTGAGAGGATGAGGCCAATCTTTTTTCTGCAGTACGCAATGACAGGACAAGGGATAATGGGCACAGTCTGGAACACAGGAAGTTCCCCTGGAACATAAAGAGACACTTCTTTGCTCTTCAGGTGAGGGAGTTCTGGCACAGGTTGCCCAGGAAGGGTGTGGATTCTTCTTCTCTGGAGGTTTCCAAACCCACCTGGACATGTTCCTTTGCACCTTGATTGAGGGCAGCCCTTTTTATCAGGGAGTTGGACTGAGTGATCTCTAGAGGTCCTTTCCAACCCTCACTGTTTTATGAATGTATGAAGAAGTACAGGAAATACAGAAGCACAGGAAGAGGTACAACAAGTATTTCTTTGTGAGGAAAGTGGAGCACTACAAAGTAAAGAAGAATGAACGAAATGAAAGACATTATTATAAGTTGATCTTACAACATCTCAAACTGTTAGTCTACTTCTTCAACGTAAAAGCGATCCAGTTTTCCATGTTTGCAGATGAAACTGTATATCCTTTCACTAAAAATGAAAATTAGTATGGTTCAGCTATGCAACATTGAAGGACTTACGGTTGTGTCTCAAAGATTTCTCAGAAATATTTATTCAGCCGAATGTGTAATTCCCATGCAAATTCTTTTGTGAATTCATGAAGTAATTTGTATGAGGTGGTATAAGGCTCTTAAGGTCTTTCTGATTGTGGTTCTATGTGACAGTTTTTAAAGAAATAAAAATATAAGCTGTAAAAACTTGGTTACTTTTGATTACTTTAAACAAAATTTAACTACTGATTTCAGGACAGTGATTATGTTAAGTAGATTTAACATTCTTTGGAATAGTCAGCATTGTATATCATGATGACATCTACAGGTGTATTTTCATGACTTTTAAAAATCTCTACTGACTAGGTTGTGTCTGAAAGTATGTGTTTTGGACCATATCTCAGTCTTCATAGTTGCTGAGTCCAGCCTTAAACAATCAGTTTCTGTTTGTGAACAGTGGTCTTTTTATAATGCTGACAATAGGAAAGGACTTATATGTGAAAGAAAGCTTTTGATGTGAATCCTTTCCAAATGAGATATGTGGGAACTGAGGCTGTTTAGTCTACAAAAGAGAAGACTGAGGGGGGACCTTATTGACATTTACAAATATCTAAATGGTGGATTTCAGGAGGTTGGGGCGTCCCTTTTTTTCTGTTGCAGCTAGCAACAGGACAAGGGGTAAGGGGAAGAAGCTGGAACACTGAAAGTTCCATTTAAATATTAGAAAAAAATAGTTCACTGTGAGGGTGATGGAGCACTGGCACAGGCTGCCCAGAGGGGTTGTGAAGTCTCCTTCCTTGGAGATTTTCAAGACCCACCTGGACATGTTCCTATGTGACCTGATCTAGGTGAACCTGCTTCTGCAGGGAGGTTGGACTAGATGATCACTGGAGGTCCCTTTCAACCCTGCCATTTTATGATTCAACACTATTCAGTTGCTGTACTTTCAGATACATTTCAATGTTGAAGTAATGGCAGTTTGTTTTCAAATGCTTTACAGTTGAAGATAACAGCCTGTCTCAGAAGAAGAAGATAACAGTGGAAGATCTCTTCAGTGATGATTTCAAAATTCATGACCCAGAGGCTAAATGGATAACTGGTGAGTGAGGCATGAATGTGTTGCAGTGTCTTGCTTTTTTATTTACTTCTTTGGTCCTTTTGTTCTTTATTTTGTTGCTGAAGTTGCAGAATCAAGAAGCAGTTTAGGTTAGGAAGGGACCTCAGGAGATCATCTTATCAAACTTCCTAATAAAGCAAAGGCAGCTGGAACTGCTTGCCTAGAACCATGCCCAAAAATTCAGTCCTCAAATTCCTTCCAGCTTTCCTCATGATAAATATGCAAACACAACTGCTCCTTTATTATATTTTTTTTATTATTATTTAAAGCTCTCCAGTGGGCTTATAGCTAGGCATTTAAAACCACAGCCTTTGTCTCAAAGAGCTTCCAGCATTCAACAGGTGACGTAGCACATGGTTGGAAGAAGGTGATCGGAGCACTATCACAGTAATTGTTGTATTGTAAACAGAACTTCAGGTTTATATTCTCTCATTGAAACATTTTTTTTTCCTCGCAGAGAGGTGAAACATTGCTAAGCAACAGACAAACAGTGGTCCAGCAGCAGCTGGGCTGATGCTTGCACACAAGCCATGTGCTGTTTTTATCCTCTGCTGCTTTATGCTTTTTAGTCAGGGGAAACCCAAATAATACTTAATTAACACACATAGTATTTGCTGGAGTAGAGCCATTTTGGGGGATGTAGGTTCTCTTGCAGGAAATTGCTGCAGTTGGAACAAGCCTAGGGGACAATAAAATGATTTCTAACATGCTATTCATGTAGGTTCCATTCCAACTCCTATTATCACTGAAGTTATTAGTTTTTCTTTTTAATTTAATGGCAAACTGGATGGAATCCTTCCTTATGTTTGGCTTTCCTTGTCTGTTATGCCCATTGGGAGCAATTTTAATACCTGTAATGAAAAGAGTGAGTGTTAAAGGTTGATGCTGAAGTAACAGGTTCCCCAGCCATCCTCAGCGCACCTGTCTCTGTCTTCTCCCACCGATTCAGCTATAGTGAAAAGCAATTGCAGACAATACGCGCCTTCACAAACACACCTGCTAATGGACAAGAGCTCTTTCCCAGACTGTGTGTGTACACTGAGGATGTGATGCTCCCTATAACCACTCTCTGGGAATAATAATGGAAGTATTAGCTGCATTGAAGTTCAGAATTATTTGTCTAGCATCCTCTTTTTTAAGCATTCATATCCCTAATAGCCCTAATGAATGAAGAGGTGTTTTGTTGAGCATTTTACTGCTATTTTTTTCATATACTAGCATACAAGGGAATGATAATAAGTCACATAAACTTTTGCAGGAGCAGAGAATGAAGTATTGTCATAGGGCTAGGTATAATATTCTTTCTCTGATGAGGATAGCTTTACATAGACATAGGGCATATATTCCACAAAACTGCAGTCTTCTGGGGAAAACCAGTATTTCCCCTGTTTTACCTATTATGTTCACATATTGGTGCCATACAAACTTTTATCGGGACTCCAATTTTGAATGTCTTAAAATCTTTCTCTGTTTCCCCATATACTCTCACTGGCTTCAGTGCAATTTAACATCAGTCTTGCCTGATCCGAAATTGCCAAAATATTGTTTCTGTAAAGGACAAGAGCACAAAGTAGTATTGAGCAAACGTGCATAGATATTTCAGAAGGACTTGTTCTGTTGCTATGCTACTAATACCACTGCTTCTGATTTTAGTATGTTTAGAGAAATTTCACAAAATCAATAGATATTCTGTAGATTCACTGAAGGGTGACTCCACATATAAGGGCAAGACACTAATCTGCAATGTCATTCATCCAGCTACCCAAAGCTGGTTTACAATGTTAATTACTTTTCTGCATTAGAATTGCTTTTCATAGGTTTCTCTGCCTGGCTAAGTGGTGAAATCTTGGTTAAGGTCCCTGATAAGCAAGATGAAAGATCATTATCACAATACCCAAGCATGCATTGCTATTGGTCTCTTATCCTCAGTTTTTAGGATGCAAATGAAAGACTGAAAATGTCAAAGCTAAACTATTAAAACTTATTTTTACAAGAGTACTGGTTTTCCTTAGCACATTTGAAAAACCAAAAAGCATATTTAAAAATTTCATTTTAAAACTTCATGTCAACTCATAAAATGAGTTGATGTTTTGTGAGGAATCTGCACAATTGTTGAGTGTATATTTCTTCCTAATTATATAGCAAAATACTACAATCATTCAGAAATCTGTGAAATTCAGTCCTCTTGGCTCTTCAAAGCTCTGTTTTCTTCCTTTTAACTATTGCAGAAAATAGACATTTAATGGCCTTGCCAAAGCTGAAGCATGCTACATATTTAGGAGTATTCAAATCATTGTGGGATTTACTCCCTAAATATCAATCAGTTCAGTCAGGAAAATATCTGTGTTCTTTCCAGTAAGCACAGGGCTGATTTAAACCCTCTGAAACAGCAAAATTTTTCTTTGTTCTTCAATGAGTCTTAGAGTGAGCATTTAATTTTGTTTTTTTAAGTATTTCTTTTAAAAATAAATATTAAAAATGTGTTGAAAGCTCCTGGAACTTGATGAGATGATGTTTAAGTATTTTCTTTATTCTCATTGTGCAAGTGGAAAAATAACATATTTCTAATCGATAGCTTAAATTAATTCCCTTGAGTTGAAAGGACCTAGGGAAGAAAAAGAAAAAAAGAGAGAGTAAAACAACAACAAAAAATAGTCTCAAAGCTGACATAACTGCACTTTCATGACAAAACTTACAGACTTTCTCTAAACTTTCTATCATAACTTGTAGTTGGTCTGTGAATATATTTGCATCTTTTTTACTGGAACTGCAATTAATTTTACTTGCACAAAGAGAGTGATGTACCAAAGATGGAAGTTTGAGCCTCTTATAATTTCTGTGGTGCCACTGGGATTTCAAATTCCAGGTTGCATTTTTATCCATTAATTTAGTGACAGGAAAGAATATTTTTTTAAATAGCTTCTGTCTTCTATTGCTCTGACTGTTATTGTCATTGACTGAGTTAAGAGTGCTCCATAGTTTTTTCCAGTGTCACTTGTAGGGACTGCTACCACTTAGATTTGCCATGTAGTGACGATAAATGCTGGATTTATTGTGAAGTTTTCACTTTTCAGAACAACATACTTATGTAATAGTGTAACACAGTATATAGGGTATGCTATAGGAGGTATAAAGCAGTGTGGTAGAGGAATCGTAGAATCAGAGAATCATTTTGATTGGAACAGACCTTTAAGATCACCAAGTTCACCCACTCCCCTCACACTGCCAAGCCCACTACTAAACCATGGCCCTCAGCACCTCAGCTACACCACTTTGAAATAACTCCAGGGATGAGGACACCACCACCTCCCTGGGCAGCCTATACCAGTATCTGACAACTCTCTCAGTGGAGAAGTTCTTCCTAATCTCCAATCTAAACCTCCCCTGGTGCAACTTGAGGTCATTTCCTTGAGGTCCCATCACTCATTACTTGGGAGAAGAGACTCCTACCTCACTACAAACTCGATCTGATCTAGGTTCACCTGCATCTGCAGGGGAGTTGGACTAGATGATCTCTAAAGGTCCCTTCCCACCTCTACCATTCTATAATTCTTTGATTTTATGATTCTATGATTCTGTCTCCTCTGCCTTCTCCTGCGCTCTTCTGCTCATTGCACCCCACACCATCCTGTTACCACTCTGTTATGAACTTCCCTTTACTGTACAACCATAATTATGTTGTCCATATGCTAAGCATGCATATGAGCTCCAATTAGCAGCTCATTTCATACTGTGTTTCTGAAATGTTGTGTTTGGACATTTCCTCATTTGCATATCCTCCTCCTTACACTGTCAGGAGTGCCCTGTGCTTGCCTCTCCCAGATGACAGATGGGCCATTCATTCATCTTATCTCTAACTGCCTAGCAATTCTGCTCTCATGCTCCACATTGCTTTGTAATTAGGCTTCACAATTACTAGGTTTTTTCCCTGTAATTCCTCTCATGCTGGGTTTTGGCGCAGGTTTCTGAAAAACTCACTGGGAGGTTGCAGTGTTCTTGTAATGGTGGACAAAAACTGGGATAAAGAGAAATGCAGGCATTTTGTGCTGAAGAGCAGCTCAGTTATCTGATATGTCCTGAAAACAGTAATTCGTGCTGTGGATATGGGTTTCCTGGACATTAGTAAATCCTTTGACACAGTTTCCCACAACATTCTCCTGGAGAAATTGTCTGCCCATAGCTTAGATGGAAATACTGTGTTTGAGTGGAAACTTGTCTGTATGGTCAGGCCCAGATAGTGGAGGGGAATGGAGTTAAATCCAGTTGGTGGCCAGTCACCAGTGGGGTTTCCCAGGGCTCAGTGCTAGGACCTGTTCTGTTTAACACCTTTATCGGTGATCTGGATGAGGGCATCAAGTGCACCCTCAGCAGGTTTGCCAAGCTGGGTGAGAGTGTAGATCTCCTTGAGGGCAGGAAGGCTTTACAGAGAGACTTGGCCAGGCTGGAGTGATGGGCCAAGGCCAATTGCATGAGGTTCAATGAGGCTGAGTGTCAGGTGCTACACTTGGGCCACTACAACCCCAGGCAATGCTACAGGCTTGGGGCAGAGTGGCTGGAAAGCTATCTGGCAGAAAGTGACCAGGGGTGTTAATCAACAGCTGGCTGNATATGGGTTTCCTGGACATTAGTAAATCCTTTGACACAGTTTCCCACAACATTCTCCTGGAGAAATTGTCTGCCCATAGCTTAGATGGAAATACTGTGTTTGAGTGGAAACTTGTCTGTATGGTCAGGCCCAGATAGTGGAGGGGAATGGAGTTAAATCCAGTTGGTGGCCAGTCACCAGTGGGGTTTCCCAGGGCTCAGTGCTAGGACCTGTTCTGTTTAACACCTTTATCGGTGATCTGGATGAGGGCATCAAGTGCACCCTCAGCAGGTTTGCCAAGCTGGGTGAGAGTGTAGATCTCCTTGAGGGCAGGAAGGCTTTACAGAGAGACTTGGCCAGGCTGGAGTGATGGGCCAAGGCCAATTGCATGAGGTTCAATGAGGCTGAGTGTCAGGTGCTACACTTGGGCCACTACAACCCCAGGCAATGCTACAGGCTTGGGGCAGAGTGGCTGGAAAGCTATCTGGCAGAAAGTGACCAGGGGTGTTAATCAACAGCTGGCTGAACATGAGCCAGCAGTGTGCCCAGATGGCCAAGAAGGCCAATGGCATCCTGGCTTGTAGCAGAAATAGTGTGACCAGCAGGGACAAGGAAGCGATTGTCCCTTTGTACTCTGGGGAGACTCAGAGACTTTGTGTGCTGGGGAGACCACACCTTAAATACTGTGTTCACTTTTGGGGCCCTCACTATAAGAGGGACATTGAGGTCCAGAGACAGGCAACAAATCTGGGGAAGGGTCTCGAGCACAAGTCTGATGGGGAGGAGCTGAGAGAGCTGTGGTTGTTTAGCCTAGATATAGCTGAGGGTAGACATGATCACTCTCTACTACTACCTGAAAGGGGATTGAAGTAAGGTAGGGGTCAGTCTCTTCTCACCAGTAATGAATGACAGGACAAGAGTAAATGGCCTTAAGTTGCACCAGGGGAGGTTTAGATTGGACATTAGGAAGAACTTTTTCACCCAGAGGGTTCTTAAGCATTGGAACAGGCTGCCCAGGGAGGTGGCAGAGTCCCTAACCATGGAGATACTCAAAAGGTACATAGATGCAGTACTGAGGGATATGTTTTAGTGGTGGGCTTGGCAGTTAGTGGTTGGACTTGATAATTTTAAAGATCTTTTCCAACCAAAATGATTCCATGATTCTATAATTCATAGCCATTATGTGGCCTGAGAAGCTGATCAGGTTATGAGTGCTGTCTCTGTTGCCGTATGGAGCTGCAGTGATTCCTAATGGCTGCAAATCAGACTTCTGATTTTGGGCTCCCTTCCCCTTCACATCTCAAGAGTGCTTCTCCTTTTTTATGGGGAGGCAGTATCATGCCCAATGTCAAAGCAAGCAGTAGAGGCTGCATTGCATATATCACTAGCAGAGATTTGTCTTCTGTCTTTGCACTTAATGACAAATACATTCCGCCCACACCGAAAGTACTTGGCTGCAGTTGTAGTTAGAAAAACATAATAGCAGCTTATAATATACTGTCTGTGGTTACTGTGATTGATTGGATTCAATGTACTGTCATTACTTACTTCTTGGAGGAGGTTTTTCCAGCCCTGCTCTGTGCATCTTGCAAGACAGAGTATGTAGCAGTGGCCATGGCCAGGTTTTTTGGCTGTATGTTAGTTGGAGGCCCCAACTAGGCTTGTGTCTTCTTTGTGCTAGACACTGGCCTGATATGGCAAGAGAGGCCTTGCAGAGAGTTTGTAGCCCAGTGGAAGAATAAAGGTTGACGTGAAGATCACAATAATTTCAAATAGCAAGGAGCACTGAGGCACAACACACCAAAGGCAATGTTTGGAGTGATAGGAAGTTGATTTAAAGAAATCTGAAAATCAGGCTCTGCTCTCCAAGATGTCTGCCCCCTTGCTTCACCTGCAGCGCTGTAAAAACAGTGTTAATTCTTGTCCGAAGAGGAATAGTGGGTAAACTAGCATAAGGCTATGAATGAAGGTTTCAGAAATGGCTCAGTTATTTGGAAACCTGCCACCCAGTGAGAGCCAGAACTTCTGTGTGCCTAGCTTGCATCAGAGAATGGCAGCTAGGCTTTTATCTCCAAAGTCCTTCTGAAAAATGCACTAACAACAAATATCTAAATATAATAGAGTAATTCTTTTATCTTTAATACTGAAGCACATATGGGTTTTCACATGTTTTACTAATAACACCATAGAATCTCTAGGCTCTTTTAAAGTCTAATATTGAATTTAATGACCTAGAACTAATAAGTTTTATTTACCATGCTGAAAAAAACCATCATGTAGTAACTGAGGTAATTTATTTCAGTTTACCTTTAGTTATAATGCTTAGATCAACAATACTTGGATAGCCCAAATGCCCCCAAGTCTGTTCTGTGCAGTGTAAATCCATTGCACTTTATTGATAAAAGCATTGATGCATTTCAAATGATGTGGATGTGTGTGGAGTAAATGAATTATTTATAGTTCGCCTTGCATAGATATTAAGAACTTTGTAAGTGCTAATATTTTTCACTGTGAAAAAGGTTTGTGTTTAGGTGCTGCTTTGACAGCCATTAAGACTAAAATTGCCCTGCTAGAGAGCTACAGCACGGCCAGTTGGAGTGCGGTTTTCTCTGGGCTGCTCAACCACGGGCCAAGAATTGACTGCTTCCAATTGACCATCCGAATTGTAAGGCAAAGCCTTTCCCTTGGCAAGGTTAGACTGAAAGAAAAACTCATTTTTCTGTCATTAGCAGAACAAAATTGTCTTCCTTGTGCAGTGCAGTTTGCAGTCTTGTGTTTGGGGTCTGCATTAGGGGGCTACACCTCCATGCAGGCACTCTTGAACTATCAAATGAAAGCCATGCCTTTGCCCAGTTCCTGTCTGATGTTAAGTGAATCTAACCTATAAACTGCTCACAGGTGGTTTTGTTAATGTAAATCTGCTGAAGGCATAAAGGTATAAATTGTGTTACTCCATTTTCTTGCCTGCCCACCTGGCTAAACAGGGATACTCGTTAATTGTTTTCAGTGTGGTTTAAATATGGTTTAAAAATCTTAAGTGAATAGTTATACAGGTCTTATGGTTCAAATAAAATTTGTCCCACTTGCTGTTCTGGTGTGCCAAACCTCATATTCTACCTCATGGCAGCTTGTTTCTGCAATATTTTTTGTGAGCACTCTGGCTTTTCAAACACTGTTGAAACATGTTCTAAGACACACAGCAACTGACTTGAAGCACAGCACATCACTTTGCGGTGTTTGAGGTTACAGTGAACTTCCAGTTTCAATTGCAAAAAATCCATCAAGCCTGAGGAGCCTAAGCGTGACTTTATGCTGAGGTAAAGGCACGACACTAAAGGAAAATGCAGTATAGACCAGAGGAAAATACTAGGGAAGGACTGAAGGAGGCTTTTCTGGTCTTGCATGTCATGGAAGAGTGTGACAGTGCTTTGCACACACCCACATATGAAGGTTTTGCTGGAGTTAGCCTTCAAAAATCCTCTATTGTGATTCATGAAGACAAATACTAGTTAGATAACCACACAGTGAACTCTTAGATAGTTTTCATGTCAGTGGAATTGTCCATATGTTTTAGAGATGGTTGAATACTGTCCTTAACCTAAATGCCTTCATGAAGTGACATCCTGTGTGCCAAAGCAGAATAGATAAGGGCTCATGCTCACTGCCACAAGAAAGAAGAGAGGAAAATGTTAAGCCATTTTAACCGTAATTTTTGTTTTATACTCAAACCTGAATCTTCTTCAGAGATTTCTGCATATCTGTACTCTGAAAGAAGTTGCTTTGCATCTGCCTTTCAGCTGCTGTGCAGCTACTGAAGTAGTGACAGAAACCTATTCACTGAAGACAGGAAACCTCTGAATTAATGGCTTTTTAACATACTGTAATAGGCCATGGAGGAGAACATTTGTACCATGTACCTGTTTTGTTCATTACTGGTAGAGAGAATGAAATGAGAAATCAATTTGACTCTTTTAAAAATTAATACAGTCTGCAGAAGCAAGCTGAGGATGAGCTCTGTACCTTGGCTTTAGGTGCACCTCAGTGCCCAGCTTCTTTGCAGTGCTGGGGTGCTGATGGGGCACATGTGCTGCTGTTAGGCTGAGAAAATCATTCCTTTGTGCTACAGCAGTTTCTGAATTTAGAGGGAGAAGTGTGCTGGTGTTAGTCCTGCTTGTGAAAAAAATATCACATCCTAGAAAAACAGAAGTAATGCTGTAATACCAAATGGGGATGGGAGTTGAGGGAGGGAGGGTTTTTTGAGTAGCTTGATGTCTTGAGGAGGTCAAGTTTTTCATATATGCCTAACTCTATATTTTGGAGCCTCCATGGATAAACTAATTTCTCCAAAACCTGCGGAACTTTAACCATTCCCTTGTGTCCACTGACTGTTGTTGAGCCCCTGAGTCAAATGTCCTCTTGATGTACCGAGATACGACTTTAGCAGCTGAACATCTAAATACCCACATGCAGTAAAAAAATGGCCCCAGGTGCTCAATGCAATAGCTTTATACTTGTTATGTCTCTTCATCATGTCAGACTCATTGAAGAGTCTGGCCCAGGGACAGAGACAGTAGCATAAAGGTCACTTGGGAGAAGTCAGATGAAAGGGAACAAGTGATGAGGAGGGCATTGGTAGTGAGATGCTGTATGGAGAAGATTCAGGATAGAAGCCCAGGCAAGCAGGGGGGATTTTGGAGAGATACAAGGAGGAACGGAAACTGCAATTGTGCAAATGAGTGTGGAAGTCAGCACTGTGATGTAGCCTGAGAAATAACTTAGTGGCCTAAGATGAACTGGAAGATACATTCAATTGCTATGGTAATGTCAAAGGGAACAATTAGTGAATCAAAGATGGCTGCAAGAGATGTGTCCTTAGACTTAATTTCTCCTTCTTGTCTGAGTTCTATTAACACCTATTCCCCACAACTGCCTTATTCCGGTCCCACTAAATTTTTTGAAACAAAGCAGGAAAAATAGGCTTCCCCCCAAAAAAGCAACATGATGGTCACAGTCTCACATGTTGGCCCAGCAAGCTAGTTGTAATAATTTGAAGCTGTAAGAGGTATGTGAAAAATAAGACCACTTGGACTACTTTGTGTGTTACATTTGTTTGCAGATTTGAGGTAAAAACCCCATGGGAATTACATAAGCACTGCCCTCTCTGTTCCTCCCCATTGTCATGCTGTATGTTACACCAAGGTGCACAATGGCATTTCTGTGCTCTGTTGCTGGTGGCCAGTGAAAAGCTGCTAGGTCTAGTGCTTGGTCCTTTTACCCTGCCAGCCATGCAAACATACTGCAACTGCACCCAGTTCACAGAGGGAACTGTCTTTTGATTAACAGGACTAGAGGAGAAGGGCAGAAATGGAAACGTGAAGGAAATGACACGCTGCCACGGGGAACGGCTGCATCTGTGGGGGACTTTTGAAGATGCAGCTCACATCAGCAGTGTTACTGCTACTGGAAGAAAAGAAATACATGGAGAGGTTCTGCCTACGTGCTTAACAGTTTGAATCCAGTTAAAAAGGGATTAGGTTTTTTCATCTGATTCAAAGTGGTTTGAAATCAAAACCTGCTGCTCTCAGAGGCAAAGGAAAGACACTGGTTTTACAGGAGTTTAACTGGTAGAGGAATGAGATATTCTCTCAGTACGTGTTAAAATCCAGATGAACAACCAGAGGTGCAGTGTGAGACTGGTAGATGCTTTTCCCCAGCTGACACCTGTGAAGCAGGTAACCATGGGCTCCTGGCTGTCCCCAGCCTCTGGGTATGAGGAAACTGCTGTGACAAAAATTGGCTTCAATAAGCCTTTAAAAAGCTGATAATTGCCTCTTAATATAAACTGCGGTTGAATTTGTACTAAAATTAAGTTAGGTTGGTTAGTTTATGTTTCCTGTGCCTCTTCAGAGTAGTATTACACAAGAAAAAGGAGGGAGAGAAATAAGGAAAGCCATACTCCTGGGTGATGGGAGCAAGCTGGGTGATGGTCTTCTCCCCTGCCCAGGAGGTTGACAATGTCTTGCCATGAGGAGGGTTGCTTTGTCAGGAAGTAAGAAATGTATTTCATTTTGATCCAACATTGCTAAGAAAATCTGGGCAGGTAGATGGGGAACTCAATTTTGAACTGTAGGTAAGGAAGATGAAGAATAAGGGTTTGCATGAACTTGCTGAAAGTTTTCCTAACAATCAGGCTGGTGTAAGAGTGGAAAAGTTTTGGAAAAAGAGCACCTACGAGATGAGTACCTAGGAAAAAACAGGGAAGAAATGAGGTGCATAATTGAAGAGCTTTTCAGGATGTTTGAGCCTCTTATTAAACAGCTGATTACCACATGCTGCTCTTACCTTCAGTAGAGATTTCCAGAAAGGTGTATGTCTTTCACGCAGTCCATCTTTTGATGACCTCTGTTCTGTAGGAGATAACTTGCTTTTTCTTTTTCTTTTTCTTCTTCTTTTTTTCTTTTTCTTTTTTTTCTTCTTCTTTTTCTTTTTCTTCTTTATCTTCTTTATCTTTTTCTTTTTCCCAAGGCAATTTTGAGTCTTTGATTCCTTCTTGAAGATTTTTACCTAATGGAAAGTACATTTTCCTAACTCAGTAGCTTTTCCTGAGCTTGCTTCACAGCTCTTGGGCACTTGTTGAACATGGAATGCCTACCAAGGATCAATTAGAGCAGTATGAATTCTTCTACTTGTTCCTTTTAATGAACATTAAATAAATATATGCTGAGATATCATAATTTCAAAATTTGATCATGGGAAACACTGTATTTCTGGTGATTAAACTTCATATCTAAACTGAAAATTTATAGGCAAAGATTTACTTATCTAATAAAGAAGGTCTCTGGTGAGTTTGAATCTCCTGACTATATTAAGCTGTTGAACATATAAGATGCAGTATCTTTTTTTCTCACAAGAGATAGTACCAGACTTAAATAATTCATTAAAGGAAATTTAGAGTGAAGTAATTATCACTGATCAAAAGACTATAATTATACTTGAACATTTAGATATACAAATCTCACATCAGTGAAAATTCAATTAAGGATGGAAGAGACCAAGGATTTTCTCAGCCCCAAGTCCTGTTTCCATGAGAGGCAATATGTGTGTGCACAAGGATGAGTAAGAGGGCAGCGATCTTCATGCTCTTTAAAGCCAGAGAATTACCTGATCCTCTTGTAGTTTGTCTACTTAGTAACCCCAAATGTTTCTTGCATCCAAGTCACTTTCAAGAGAGTCCAGAGTCTCCATCATAACTGTCATCTACTTTCACTGACCTAAGACCTGATACATGAGGAACTACTTTGGAAATACTTCCCTTTGTTTATTTGGGAGCTTGCTTCTATTTCCTTTGCTAGATGGGTGTTAGGTCAATACCTTGGACCGTCCTTATAATTTCTTGAATATTTTCCATCTTATAGAATCATAGAATGGTAGGGGTTGGAATGGGCCTTTAGAGATGATCTAGTTGGTGGGAAATACAGGCAAGGATTACACAGGAGTATAGGGCTTGGCTTCTCACATGTGTTCAAGAGTTTAGATTTTAATGGTACTTTAAGGCAAATGCATGCATGTGATATAGTTTGTTTGAGCCCAAAGAAGAGTCAGACTATTTTGCACTGTGATGGAGTTAGGATCTGTAGATTCTGGTTCCAAATTGTACCATACAGAGTGACCACAATGCCATGAAATCATGAGATACAAGTCCTCAGGAGGAATTTCATACCTTTACGTGAAACCAGCATTGGATCTATACATATGCTTCTGAGTTTTAAAGCAGAATACTATGCTGACATCTCTTTCCATTGCCAGTAACAAGGAATAATCTCTGATAGAATATACAGTGATCCTGTAAGTGATCCTGAGACAGAAGTGGATGTGCATGCTGAGAAATAATCTCTGATTATCAGAGTATAACACCTCTTAAAAGCCACTTCTAGTCTCATGCTTAGCAAGAAAAAAACCTCAAGATAAAACAAGTAAGATAGAGAAAAAGAGCTGAACATGTTCACCAAGTTTGTATATGGCTGGGCAAGGAGTTTGCCTTCACAACACTGCCAGCTAGGTATGGTGACAAATTTTCATTTTACTACTTGACTTAAAGTACCAGCTTCTCAGGATAGACAGAAATATTTACTTTGATCAAAAAGAGAATGAAATAAATCTTAAACTTTTTAGTACTCAATGATATTATTAAAATTGTATCTAAATGACCCTTCAAAAGCTAAACATGTTTGAAAGGTAAATGAAAAGAATCTAGTTTAAAACCACGCACCAATACAGGCTGGGGGTGACCTGCTGGAGAGCAACTCTGCGGAGAGAGACCTGGGAGTCCTGATTAATAATAAACTAACCATGAGCCAGCAATGTGCCCTCATGGCCAAGAAGGCCAATGGCATCCTGGGATGCATCAAGAAGAGTGTGAGCAGCAGGTTGAGGGAGATTCTGCTCCATCTCTAATCTGCCCTGGTGAGGCTTCATCTGGAGTCCTGTGTCCAGTTCTGGGCTCCCCAGCTCAAGAGGGACAGGGAACTTTTAGAGAGAGTCTAGCACAGGGCCAGCAAGATGAGCAGGGGACTGGAGCATCTTCTTTATGAGGAAAGGTCACAGGAATTGGGGGTGTTTAGTCTGGAGGAGACTGAGGGGGGACTTCATTAATACTTACAAGTATTTAAAAGATGTATGTCAAGAGGATGGGTCAACATCTTTTTTCTGTCGTATCCAGTGACAGGACAAGGAGTAACGGACAAAAGCTGGAACACAACGAGTTCCACTTATAATGAAAAAACTTTGATGTTCAGGTGAGGGAGCCCTGGCACAGGCTGCCCAGGGAAGGTGTGGAGTCTCCTTCTCTGGAAGTTCTCAAAACCTGCCTGGACATGTTCCTATGTGACCTAATCTAGGTGGACCTGCTTTAGCAGATGGGTGGACTAGTTGATCTTTAGAGGTCCCTTCCAACCCCTACCATTGTGTGATTCTGTGATTCTGTGATTAGAAAAGACATTTTTAAAAGATCAGGCTTCTTTTGAAGCCTTGTACTTGAATTGTCAATGCTTAATAATAATAACATATAATAATTAAAGAAATCTGGATAATCAGCTTCAAATCATTGTCAGTTTGTGGGCAAGGCAGATTACAATGGCATAGATGGAAAAAAAGGGAAAAGTCTAATAGAAAGGCTATAGGAAATTTAAAAACTAAAACCAAGAAGCGAAGAAAAAAAACTTCAGCCCAGGAGCAATTTTGCAATGAAGAACATCAGTTTGTATCTAGTGGATAAATAGTTATTTTGACATGCATTAGACCTTGTGAAAAATCAGCATGGCGGGAGTGGTAAATCCAGCAGTTCAAAGAGACTTTGGGTTCATTGCAGTTATGTTCAATGTGGTCATTTATGCAGAGTAATCCAGTCCAGGTGTTGCTTGAAAGTCTTGGTCTTTCCATGCATGCACCATGGTAATACCTGAATGCTGTGATTCCTTCAGGCAGGCTGAGAAGAACCAGCAAGACCTAGGCAAACGTAAAATCCACTAATTCTGCATGGACAAAGTATCCAGAAAATTTTCCAGTACTCTAATTTATTATCACCCTAATATCAGCAATTTTTCTGTTTCCTGGTGGACAAGAGCCCATACCCACAAGCTGCTCCTGCAGCCTGCACTGATTGCCCGTCCAGTTGGCAGTGTCAGCGGAGAGCAAAGCCAGTGAGGGTTGAGCTGGCCCATCTGCACAGTGGTAGGGTTTATGCATACTGAGCCACATGAAGCTGGTTTTGCTGCTAGGGGTTTATTATTGCTGAAGTTGATGGGCTGACTCATTTTACAAGACAAATTTCTTGGAAGATTTGTACCTAAGCCAGGACTCTTAATAACTTGGAGGTGTGTTTTACTTACTTATTCTCCTTCCCAGTGGGAGTGCAACTGTGAGCTGTGACATAAAAAACATCTTAACCCTTTTCTTAAAAATATCATGAAGAGTATACATCCATGTATATATACTTGTTGCATGTATTCTATATTTTCCTTCTTCCAGGTTTTAATTTCAAAGGGCAGCGTTCATGAGACTTTACTATTACCTTTTACCTATATATTTGTAATTTTCTAGATTTTTTTTCTCCCTAATGGGCACAGAATGGTTCAAATGGCTAAATTACCAAGCCATGATACCATGAGTAGGAAAAAACAGAGAGGGTTTATTAGAATTTCATATTTTGTATTTGCTTTCCTTCTCCTAGAGCAGGAGATGGAAAAAGATATAGTCAAGTTTCTATTGCAATCAACTTTTTAGAGGAAACAATATTAGACTGTATTCAGGAGAGAGCATATATGGAAACAGCAAGTTTTTGTCCAATTGAAGAGACATTATCACCTTGATCACTACAGTGAGTTTGAGTTGCTCCATCCAAAACAGATAGATTGTAGTGGGACTAGACATGGTCTAGAGAAGGATAAAAACCATGACAGAAGCATGGAAATGCCTGACAAAAAGAATTACCCAGAACAACAAAGAAATTATGTAAGGACGGAAAACACATAAAAATATGACAAAGTTTTTTTGTTTTTCATTGTATAAGGACATACTTTGTTTTTAATGTCCTCTGCTGACAGTTGATATCCCATTGAGAACATATTAAGAAGATATTTTTGGACAAAAGGCAAGGATTCAAGAAAAGATTGGTCATTCTTTTGTTGTAACCATTTTTCATCTATTGTACTTAGAACAGATAGATGCTTGTATTGGTTCTTGTGCTTCAGCACCTGCATTAGCATGTTTGCCTTGTTAGCTGCAAACCATTGCTGATTCAAGACCAACATCACACAAGGCATTAAGTCATGCAGTGTTGATTCCTTGGTGGAGAGGGTAGTAGGAACAAGAACAAGCTAAATAAATTCAGGAATCACTTGGTTCCTCCAGGAGCTGGCCCAGTCACTGCAGGCAAACTGATTTGAGATGTTAAGGGAAAGCTGTTTACTTAGCTGACGCTAATTTTTTCATTCCCTCATTAGTTTGTTCAAAAACAATGGGACTGCCCCATCAGTAGTGGTTACCTTGCAGATGCCTCTGTTCCTCTCCAGGTGCAGTTCCTTGCCAGATCCACTGCCCAGCATCGCATCCGGTTAGTTATTAATGGTTCTTTGCCAGTGGTGAAAGTCTTTCCATCGGCTCTGTAATATGGTGCCATTTTGTGACCAGTTCAAAACCGGTAAACACACGCTGGTAACCAAACTTTGGACTTCCTGTCTTACATACCTTGATTTTTCAAAAGCCTGAAGTCAGGGTGATGGCCATGGCTCTGCCAGGCTACTTTTATAGTTATATTTCTGCACTGTTGTACTTTACCAGACACATCTGAAAAGACAGAGTAGCATAAAACGCACACACAGATAATTAAATCTTTATCCAGAACTGTATACACAGCAAATTCCCATTAAAATATGAAGGTATCATTCAGACTGTACTGAAATTTCAATATGCTACCCATAATAATAATTAATAATAATAATAATAATGAAAAAAAGACTTTGTGTGTTCTTTTTATCATAGGCACTAGAAGTGTGATTTGGTTGGGGGCAAAGAGAAGGAGGCAAGGAAATGCACAGAGGAATTACAGAAGCAAGCTGTGAGGTCACATTTTAATGACAATTTATTCACGGATTCCTTTTTTTTTTCTCAGTGCCAAATAGATTATTACATTTACATGTAGGATTTCAGGTTATGCACTCCCTTGTGTGAGGTAGATAAGACCTGTTGAGTTTGGCAGAGGAGAGAGAGCTTGATGAGCAATGGGCAACAACTATGGGAGGCTTGGAGCAAGTGTACTTGCATGGAGCAGGCAAACAGTAATGATATCTTGGACTCTCATATGAGCTGTCGTTACTATGGCAAAAGCCCTGGAGGTTTTATAGTCCCAGTAAAAGCTATGCCATGGTGTATTTGGGTCTGCAGCACCCATACTGACCACACCACAGAGATAAGCTGCTACACGCTACTCTTTGTCCACACTTTGTTTTGCTCTTCAGATACACAATCAGACTATGAAAAATATATGGGTTGTGGATAAAGACATCAGGAACCATTTCTTGGGAAATTAGTTGCTTGGGGTTAAATTGTTGTTGGCCTGTGCTGAATGTGGGAAGTTTCTGTCAGGGAATCAAAGGAATGAGTGTAATCTGGTATCTCTGACTGACCAGACTTGGGTAACCTAGAGGTCATCTGCAGTCTTCCTGCTATAATGTCTAGGATTCGAAGAGCAAATGCATGAATACAACTGAATAGGAAAAGAAGATAGTAAAGAATATTTCTCAGCACTAGAATGTGCCAAAGGCAACTCAGTGTGCTGCAAAGTCCCCACGCTCCTGTCAGTCATTATAGAAAGATAAACTGAGGTTAGCAAACAACAAGATGTATATTTTTACTGTTGTTGTTAAGATTTTGTAGCAGGTTTGTAGTGGGGATGATTTGCACTGGATGGAGTCAAAATGGATTTACTCCAGAGGATTTCTCATTACTTTTGTTTTTTTCCCTAATTATAGTTTCTCTCCTTTGTTCCCCCTACCATGTGTTATAAAAGCAGATAGAAGCAGGGAACAGTTGTTATTTGAAGTTGAAATGAGTTCTCTGTTTCCCTCATGGACTTCAGCTTTTCATGCCTGTGCCACTAAGCCGTGATCGGAGGCTCCAGAGTTCCAAGAGTGAGGCTTTTTGAAGCAGAGTTAAGTCTTGCAAATGAGAGGCAGCAGCAGAATTGTACCTGGTTTCAAATTTGGGACTGAAATTTCAAAGGTATACTCTGCCTGGATTTCAGACTTGATGCTGAGGTCTTCAATCAGATTGAAAAAGCTTTTTTTGTTTTTTTTTAGTTTAGATCTTGAAAAGTTAGAGATTAGACAGAAAAAGTGAAACAGACTAGTGCTCCTAATTTTTATAGGTTTAAGTTTTCCCTGGACTGCCTTCTTTGAGCTTTTGACAAGTTAATTTACAACCCTGATAGAGATGCACATTGATGTGGGAATTTTCCTGAGCTATAGTTGTGGTTTATTTTACTGGTACTACTGTAAAAGTGCTATATTGATGCACCAAGTGCAACTGGATTGAGGTGATGAGCAATTAAAAGCACTTCTTGCATAATAAAGCACGTTCTGTGATGTTGCTCTTACTTAATGTACCACTACAATGTATCATACAATATTTAGCTAAATTATGGTAAATCACCTATTTAAAGAAGTTTTCCTTTCAACCTCTCATGAGGAAAAAAAAAATACTGGAAACAGTAAAAAGCATAATGACCCATAATGCCAGAAAGGTAAAAATGGGATTTCAGTTGTCTCCTGGAATTAAAGGCTGTAGTGATGTTGTTAAAAGCAAGCTGTTTTCTGTCCCCCATTGCTCCCTTGCATCAGCATTGTGAAGTTTAACAGACTCTTGCTTATTTCTGCATTGCAGAGTAGGAAGGCTGAAGAAAATGGAGTTTCTGGTGAGGGCAGGTAGATTGAAGACAAAAGGCGGGGTGATGGTGTCAGGGGACTGTGGCAGCTTACAAGTGAGGGACAGGTCCCTACAGGGATCTTCCCTAAGGAACAACTCTCCACTGAGGGAGGAGTGAAGCTGTGGGTGTGGAAATGGGGTTTTGTCGCCATTCACCCCTTGTGATCCTTGCCTTCTCTCTCTCTGGTGTCCCAGAGCTAGCTCCCTGCAGCACCAGGGTAGTAGGGATGGAAAGCTTTCCCTGCATTCTCTCCCTGGGAAGAAGCTCAGTATCAAAACAATCTTGGCTTCTGCTTTGGGGAGGGAATTTCAGATTCAATTGTTTATGAGTACATGCTATAAATATCAAGTAAATGCACTGCAGTATGTCTTGAGATAACAACAGATCATGGTATTAAATACATCATGACAACTGTCTTTCACCTGAATTTGGGATTACATCTGCCTGGGCACTGAATAGGCTTCCATGGGGCACTGGTTGTCCTTTTATTTTGCATTAACTTCTGCCAGGTTTTTATAGCAGTTAGGGAGCTTACCTTGTCCCTATTGTTTGTTGAACATCTATTCTTCATGCTTTTCTGAGAAGCAAAGCATACCTACTTCAGGGAGTGCAGGTTGCAGGGGAATCACTCTCCTTGTCATGCCAAAGATATGCCACATAGGCAGATACTGTTATAAGTGGGTCAATAATCTCCAAGCCTTCTAAATAAAATACAATTTCCCCTTTCATGAAAACAAATTAAAATAAGTATTTCTCTAATATGCAACCTGATTGAGGTGCACCTGCTTTAGTAGGGGATTGGACTGGATGATCTCTAGAGGTCCCTTCCAGCTCCTACCATGATGTCATTTTGTCTGTGATCATCTTTCTTCCTGCTCATATCATGCTCAGTCTTTTTCTCTTCTTTGGTGCTTCTCGTTAATGCTTGCTGGGGTTTTTTTTTGACAGTTTTTGTTTCCTCTGTGAATTTACCCTGTTCTGTCACTTTCCTCTCTGATATAATTATTTCCCAAAATCTCAGGCCACTCTCTCAAAACATGTCTCTGAAGATAGCGGGCTTGTGCTGCTGTTGCAGGATTAAGAGCTTTTTTAAGACCTTGTTCTCAAGTACAGTAGCCTGTTAACCTCAGCTTGTCCTGTTCCTCCTCACTTTGTCACTCAGAAAGCACCTTTACAGGAAATTCTAAGTCCCCCACAGTTTGCTTTCCATGTGAGATGATCACATGAGCTGTGTGGGTGACTGTAAGTAACGTATACTCCTGGTGCTCTGCCTCTGGAGCTTTGCCTGAAGCTTTGCCTGAGGCTGCTCTCACCCTGTGGGGCTCTGCTGTGTGTGGGCTGGCTTGTGAGTGGGAATGTTAATAGTCACAGCAGCCAACACTCCCTGCTGCTGAGACCACAGCCTGCCTGGTACTCACAGAGACATACTGTATTTCAGTGTAAACTGCCAGCATCTCCCAGTTCTGAAAATGTGGGTAGTAACTATAGGCCCGTTGTCATGGTTTGGCCCAGCTAGCACAGCAGCACCACGGCAGTCCCTCGCTCGGTGCCCCCATTCACCCCCACCCTCGTTAGGATGGCGGAGGCCCCAGCGAAATGGAAGGAAACTCTTGACTCATTTCCAGATGCACTACCTGAGTTGAATAGGATATGGTCTTTTCACTTCTTGAAAGCTCAGAGGAGTCTTTCAGGGTTTCTAACCCCACTGTAAAGCCCATCAGATGCAAACTGCTTGCTAGCTGCTATTGGTGAAACCTGAGGTCAGGTCTATCAAAGTAATTCGTATTGTGGCAGAGAAGAAGTCCTATCTTTGTGCCAGTGCAGAGCTCCTTCCTAGCAGCACCTCAGTCCCAAGGCACAATGGGAGTGGGCTCACGGCTGTTCCTGCACATGACGTCATCTCTTTTCCAGCCTTACTGGTCATGTTTGTATCTGAAGGCTCATTTATCTCAAATGGTCCAGAACAACTTCAGGATTTACATTTTCTTTATTCACCAATCTCCCCTAATCTTAGGGATTGAGAAGAGTAATTCCCTTGATGCCGATTTTCATCAGACTGAGACTCATTCAATTATCTTTCATGTCTGTTGATCTGAAACAACAGGACTTGAGGAGTTGCCTTTTCCTCTAAGTCTGTGTCTCTAAATGACTGGAGCTAACAGCCCTAATACTACCTTCTGCTTTTCAGTAACTCTTACTGCTGACTTCCTGCACGTGAATCTCATTTTTTTCTCTCAGTTTCATTTGTCAGTTGCTAAATTGATAGAAAATTACAATTTCACTATTGTTTTTATAACTGCATTGAAATTCTTATTCTTTCCCATCTTTTATCATGTAATTTTGCTTTCTACTTTCCATTATCTTGTGGTTTAATACCAGCCAGAAACTAAGCACCGTACAGCTGCTCTCTCACAGTTCCCCCTATCCTGCAATGGGATGGGGAGCAGAATGGGGAAAAAAAAAAAAGTAAAGCTTTTCAGTTGAGACAGTATAATAATTGAGACAGTTTAATAATTAATATGAAATAAAATGTAATCATAACAATAATAATATATATAATATTATCTCTTGTAATGAAAATAATAGAGTGATAAATAAAACCCAAGGAAAATAAAACAAAAAAAGCCCAACAAACCACCAAANCTCTTGACTCATTTCCAGATGCACTACCTGAGTTGAATAGGATATGGTCTTTTCACTTCTTGAAAGCTCAGAGGAGTCTTTCAGGGTTTCTAACCCCACTGTAAAGCCCATCAGATGCAAACTGCTTGCTAGCTGCTATTGGTGAAACCTGAGGTCAGGTCTATCAAAGTAATTCGTATTGTGGCAGAGAAGAAGTCCTATCTTTGTGCCAGTGCAGAGCTCCTTCCTAGCAGCACCTCAGTCCCAAGGCACAATGGGAGTGGGCTCACGGCTGTTCCTGCACATGACGTCATCTCTTTTCCAGCCTTACTGGTCATGTTTGTATCTGAAGGCTCATTTATCTCAAATGGTCCAGAACAACTTCAGGATTTACATTTTCTTTATTCACCAATCTCCCCTAATCTTAGGGATTGAGAAGAGTAATTCCCTTGATGCCGATTTTCATCAGACTGAGACTCATTCAATTATCTTTCATGTCTGTTGATCTGAAACAACAGGACTTGAGGAGTTGCCTTTTCCTCTAAGTCTGTGTCTCTAAATGACTGGAGCTAACAGCCCTAATACTACCTTCTGCTTTTCAGTAACTCTTACTGCTGACTTCCTGCACGTGAATCTCATTTTTTTCTCTCAGTTTCATTTGTCAGTTGCTAAATTGATAGAAAATTACAATTTCACTATTGTTTTTATAACTGCATTGAAATTCTTATTCTTTCCCATCTTTTATCATGTAATTTTGCTTTCTACTTTCCATTATCTTGTGGTTTAATACCAGCCAGAAACTAAGCACCGTACAGCTGCTCTCTCACAGTTCCCCCTATCCTGCAATGGGATGGGGAGCAGAATGGGGAAAAAAAAAAAAGTAAAGCTTTTCAGTTGAGACAGTATAATAATTGAGACAGTTTAATAATTAATATGAAATAAAATGTAATCATAACAATAATAATATATATAATATTATCTCTTGTAATGAAAATAATAGAGTGATAAATAAAACCCAAGGAAAATAAAACAAAAAAAGCCCAACAAACCACCAAACCAAGTGGTGCAATTGCTCACCAGCCACTGACAGATATCTGAGCAGTGATCAGCCACTCCCAGCCTTCTGTCTCCAGTTTCTATACTGGGAATGACGTTTTATGTTATGGAATAGCCCTTTGGTNCAGTTGAGACAGTATAATAATTGAGACAGTTTAATAATTAATATGAAATAAAATGTAATCATAACAATAATAATATATATAATATTATCTCTTGTAATGAAAATAATAGAGTGATAAATAAAACCCAAGGAAAATAAAACAAAAAAAGCCCAACAAACCACCAAACCAAGTGGTGCAATTGCTCACCAGCCACTGACAGATATCTGAGCAGTGATCAGCCACTCCCAGCCTTCTGTCTCCAGTTTCTATACTGGGAATGACGTTTTATGTTATGGAATAGCCCTTTGGTTAGTTCAGGCCAGCTGTCCTGGCTAGCACATAATTCTGCTTTCTGCTTTCCATAATCTCTGACAAATAATCAAAATTGTCCTCAAAAGCATGCTATTTTGTCTTATAAACCAGTCTCTCATCTCTGATAGTGTGTGCTTAGTCTCATCAGAAAAGCTGTACAGCCATAAATTCATGAGCAGTGACGCTAATGCAAATCTGCATCCCTGCAGCTGAATGTAATTCCCTTCAGCTTCTTTGCACTGCCAGCACTCAGACTTACTCCTTCTGATGCCCAGTCGGATACATGGCAATGTAAAAAGAGCCACTGTTCACTCAAGCAAGTGCTCCCCTAGCCCAGTGTTTCATCTCTAACTACAGCAATAGCTGATGCTACGTTGGACTTCAGCCTGGCTACTTTTAGTGGGCCATAATGAGGCAGCTTTATGGAAGATAGATGGCATATCCTGCCTATTTCCTTTAATATCTATCAGTTTATCAATTGCCCGTGAATCTTTGTAATCTCTTGTTTTATACCATGGCAAATGATACATTCTGTCTTGCCCTATTGATGGTGTCCAGCATTTTGTTGGCTGTTTAGACTGCCTCTGGATATTGAGTTGATGATTTGGAGTCCCCATATGATACCAATGACAGGCGTTCCAGATTCAGCATCACTGCAGCACCAGGGAACAAGTATCCAGAGACCTCATGCCTTTTCTGATGGTAAAATCTTGGAAAGCCTTGGCTAGATAACATGTCTGAAAACACAAAACCTGCACTGGAGCCATAGTGCATAATGCATTATTCTGTTATGAAAAATCCCATCAGTGTATCTTGATTCACCCTAGAGGCCAGCTAAGCAAGCCCACGTGTGCTGTTACAGAAGGGAGCTCAGTGTCTGCAAGGGAACGAGCTCCCTGTTGCTACATTTGTTTTCTCTGCGTGCATATTTCCTGACTGAATTTGAGAGAGATGTATACGAAGAGGCTGGGAAACTCTGACACTGAAAATATATCATTGGTCTTGGGTTTTCTGATTTTACCCGTTCTGCTTAGCAGGTGTTTTAAAATTCCTGCCAAAGCTCCCCCATTCCTCTACACTGACTCTACAGCACCAAGGCTGCTCCATTACTTCTAGTAACCACCACTCTTTGTAAACAGTCACTTTTGTAAGTGTGACTACATATCTGTGACATCTATAGTCACAGACATAATATAGTCTACCAACCTGACGATTTCCTGGAGTTGAAAGAGGAGGAGGAGTTGGCAAAGTAAACTCTGCTGTTGAGGAATAAATGGCTTTATGCCTGAAAGTTACAATTTTCAGCATCATTTACACTGAACAGCAGACCCAAAGAAGGGCAAGTATAAAAAATGAGATGCAGTGATGACCTTTATCAGCTGTGGTGACAACTATAAATCAGACTGCGAATTCTCATCAGCTCGCTAGACAGAATTCATTACAGACAGAGGTTGCTGCCTTGCTTTTTGTCTTTGATTGAAGGATGTCCCATTTAAATAAATGCACTTTCAGTAGAACAAATCCCACATTTCAAAACAGAAGTTCAGGAATATTATTCATTGATTCTTTTGAGGACTAAGATAATATGCCTTACAGACCAGCTAAACCTCACAGTGTTTTGCTTGGACTACAATACAGATCAATTTGTTCTTCTCTTAAGCAGAGCAATTTTCTGTTCATTAATTCAGATGCTGTGTTGATGGCTTGTGTTGAATATAATAGCAAGATTTACAGCCCTAACAAATCAGCACTGCTTCATTTATTCTTCCTTGTTCATACCAGAAATACATACAGCAGATTAGCACCTGGTTTTAAACTTGTTACAATTTAACAAATAATGGGGAAGTCTTTCATCTCCTGCTTCCAATGATGGAACAACTTTTACGTAATCATCTGGAAGTTTCACAGTTTATTAAAATGTTATGGTTTTTTGGAGCTTAGGGAGTAATAAAAGTTTAGTAGCAATGCCATTATGGGCAGTAATGTAACTTCCATCAGTTCATGCAATGTTCAAGGAATGGCTAACAAACATTAACAGCCCCACAGACTCATTAGATTAATAAACTACGTTACCTGTGTACTGAACTTTGAGCTGAATTTCTTTGCTAGTTTTTTTTCTGTAATTAGGAAATACCCTGAGAGGCTTAACAATTATCCAAATGCTTTCCTGGTCATATTTAAAATGTAATTTTTCTGTCTAGACCTTACCATGTAATTGGGAAACATTCTGTGTTGTTGCCATAGGGACATTATTAAAACAGTAATCTTTTTCAAGATGTCTGATAATTAGGTATTATTCTGTCTCTCAATTTAGTTGTTTCTGGAATATCTGAAAGTAAAAAATTGGACTTTCCTTGTACACTTTCCTCATATAGCAAATGTTGCTTTGACCTAAATGGCATAAGGGTATAAAGGCAAAATGTGTAGGAAGCATTAATGCTTTTTATTGTACTACTTCCCAAATTGTTGCCATAAAGGCATTTCCTACGGATTTGGACACATCTAGAAGTTAACTAGAAGTTAAGCTGGATCAGACGTCAGAGATCATCTCTGTCTGGTGTCAGGAGAAGAGCAAATGATTAGAGAAGATGTATAAAAACAGGTGCATTTCTCAAGACTATAATTCAGGATATGCTTCTATGCCCGCAGAATCAAAGGTTCAAGGGCTTTCTGAAAAGCATCTTCCCTCAGGGGAAATCTGATGGAGTGTTCTTCCATTTTTCTAATTCTTGTTTGGACCCGTATGTGGTCCTATCACCTACCCTACTGCGGCACTGAAACTTCCACAACTTATTTACCTTCTGTATGAAGAAATAATAGTTTTTGTTTGTATTGAACCTGTCACTAGCTTATATCATGTAGTGCCTCTCAATATTTATTTTGAAAAGGCAGAGAAAGAACATTCACTACTCATTTTCTCCATGCTGCTTGTGACTCTTTTGACTTCTGCCTTAGTTCAATCAGTTCTTTCCCAAATTAAAAAAGTCATAAATTGTATGAAGCAATGTTTTAAAGCCCTGAATATAATCAGACATGCTTATATAAGTGCTATGCTGTTGAACAGCACTGCAGAACTAATGGCAAAATTTTAATACTGTCACATCCAAACAGGAACTTTCTTCATTATTCTGGTCTCAAATGTAAATCGTAATCTAATTGCAATCCTACTTTTTTTATTCAGGACCAAAGTTGTTGGTAAAACGTATTCTGTAATTAAAAGAAAGAGATGCTTTGAGAATTTTGCCTATCTTTATCTGAAAGACTACTGCTGTGATTTGGACATTGCGAATCTTAAGTCTCTGAGATCTTCTTGTTTGGGGAGAATCATCTGTATTGCAGCAACAGTTTGGCCTCACAGAATCTGATTCATCCCAATCTCAGAAAAGATTTTTCCTTCCTAGGCTTGCATGTAAAACTGTGATATGTAGGAGATTACTGTTTTTATTGCTAGTACTGAGTGTAGAAGCTGTTTTTCTGCACTTTCAGAGCATTTTACAAAGCTGGTTGGTGACTGTGATGAGGATTATCATCACCAGCTTAGAAATGAACAAAGACTGAAACATGGATAAGGAAGGAGTATACCAGGTCCGTACACCAGTGTTTTGAAAAAAGTGCATCTCTGGAACCAGTGTTATCTTCAGCAGGTTAACCTGAGCATCTATTCGTGGTTACAATGAGTTAGGTCTGTGCTTGTATGAGTCCTGCAGGATTTAAACTCACTTGACTCATCCCAAGACAACCCACAGATAATGTTTAACCATTTATGTGTTGCTAACACTTGTGGGATGCACCATGGTACCCACCCTGGGGTAGCCACAGTGAGAGTAGGCAATGGGAATTGTTTCCGTAGCTGAAACTGGAGACAGAAGTTTGGTAGGGTCCATCAGTTTTACATCTTAGTTTAGCCAGATGTAAAAAAACAAAGCTAGTAACCTTACTCTTCTGTAACAAAACGCAACAAAAAGCAGCTTGAATCTTTTAATGGGACTTGTGTTTCATCTGTGGGGCAGTGCATCTAAGCACTGATCAGACTTGAACTTCTTTACTTTGTGACATCTGACAAGATGACAACCCTTTATTGTTGTAATGGTTTTTCATCCTGAACTTTTGACACGCTACCCAACCTTCATGTGGAGTTTCTTTCATGTATTTACCCCAACCTTTCAATCAAGTAGGTTTTGAGCTTTGGGAGTTGGAGAGTATCTCCTGCCTGTGTAGCAGCTACTGAAGGGGATTCTTTTCTTTTTCCATATGTCCTGAGTGCTCAAGTAGTCCCAAAGTGTAATGAGGACAAGCTGTTTTGTCTTGTTACTTGTGACAATGGCAATTGCTTTACATGCATCTCCCTCTGGTGTAAGTTTGCAGGACGACTGAAGGAATCGGAAGATATTCACAGTATTAGGTTCTAGAATCTGCTTTGTCAGGACAGGGATTTGCCTCTAACTATCAGAGACTTTCTTGTCATTTGACTTATTAAACTTCTACAGAGACTGAGGATCTTGGAAAACTTTAAGCATAAGGAATGTTTTTCAGACCTGTTTTTTTCTAGGCTAATAATATAACAAGCTATGTGTGTGCATTTGAGACATCCATTCACCTCTAGGAAAGTGTGGCAGAATAAACAAGTGACCAACACTAACTGTAGTGTTTAATGACTATCCTGGAAGCTACTTTAATGTCACAATAATAGCTGCATAAAAAAAAAGAAAATAATCTATCTTTTTAGAGGGAAATCTCCAGCAGTACTTTTAGTTCAAGTCCATAATTTAGTTTTACACAAACAGACAATTTCAGATTTCCTTAATGCTCTTTCCTTTTCCTCCTTGCAGATACTGAATTCATTTATAGAAACCAGAATGGCACCGTGATTCTCAGGAATGTCGAAAGTAACAATTCAACAATATTAATAGAAAACAAAAAAATTGTAAGTATTTTCTATAATGAGTAGCAGAATTTCACAGTTCTCTTGCAGTTGGATCAGTAAAGCAGAAAATGAGTTGGGTTTCGACTTCATATATTGTCAAGGAGAAGCAATACACTGATAATACTATAAGCTACACAATGACTGATAATGTGAAATTGAGCTCAAGCTTTTGTTGTTATTCTGCAAGCTCAGTTTCTTTAGTACTGCAGGAAAGTATCATATAGATATTTGAAGCTAGTCTTGCATATCATATATAATTGAAAGATGAATAATTCTCATATTTACATGCTTAATAGAAAAGACAAGTGAAATCATTTACTGTTTGTTGGTACCTTTTTTCCACTTTTCCTCCATGCAAATGCTTATTTTTTTAATTTGAAGATTTGCTGATTTTTCTTGCCTAACGGTTGAAATGTAATTTCAGTGTTGTTAATGAATAGTGTTGACAAATGGAAGTGGAGTTGCGTATGAGAGAAATCATAAGAAATTATTGGGGGAAAAAAGTAAGTAGGTGTCTATTAGAAGGAATGAAAAGAAAATAAATTTGCAGCTGATACAGTGTTTTTTATAATGATAAAAGCATTTTGTAAATGAAGCCAGCATTGTAGCAGAAGTTGGTATTTCAAATGTCAGAGTCTTTTCAATATTTCCTGTAAAAAGTTAATTTCTGAAGTAAAATACACTTGTGTTTGCACCAACAATGAGATATGAATCGTATCGTTCTGGTAAAATTGTCACATACGCAGTACCTGCCTGAGGTTTTGATTAACTTGAGGTGTTCTGTTGTGCTGTGTCATTGCAAAGCTACAAAAGCAGAGGATGGGTAACAGAGACTTACCTTAATGACCCAAGATCTGCAGAAAATAACTTTAGAAACTCAAAAACTAAAATTAAATCAACAGAAAACTCTAAAAGCACATTCTGGGTTGATTTTATTTTGCAGTATAAGACTCATACAAAGCTCAAGTATACTTTTTTAATGAGTCAAGGAATTTATCACTGGATTATTATTACAGGACCTAGCCTTTAACTTCTCATGCTGCCATTTAACCTTCCACCTTTGCTACGTCACATAAACAGTCCTCTTTTACTAGTGTGTAACCTCTTTCTTTATAATTCCACTAAGAGTAAAGGAATAGGCTGGCTTCCTATAATGTTGAGGTCTGGTGAAGTCAAACTTGGCCTCTTGGCTTGTTTTTTGTTTTTTACCATTTGTAAGAAGAGCACAGTGTTACAAGATAATCCTACTTTTTCATGTCATGGCATCACTGCCTGTTCTATCCATGCTTCTCTGCCCTTTCAAAAATAAATCTACAGATCATCATGCCACATTAATCAGAAAAGACCCAGTACAGCTGTTACACCTCATCCAGATACTTTGTCTTTGTCCTCTCCCTTCCCAGCCCTGGTCAGGAAAACTTTTCCTACAATAGCATATTTTCATTTCTCTGTGTTATTAATATAATAGTAAATAAAATATGTCTACATGCTATCTCTGCTGTGTCTCGTGCTCTGCTTGTCTCCTTGATCCTGATCCATACTGGTCCAACACCCCTTAAGTTATCTGGAAAGGTAGTAGATGCCCTATCCTTGGAAACATTCAAGGTTGGACTGAATGGGTCTCTGAGTACCTTGATATAGTTGACCTTTGGAGGTCCTTTCTGACACAAACCCTTCCATTATTCTGCGGTCCAACTCTTCTGCCTTTGTTTGTCCCCTGTGTTCCCCTTGCACTACCACCAGACTCGTTGGCCTTGGAGAGATCCCCCCAGTGGGATGCTGTGCATTTTTTGCAGCCCAAATTCCCCCTTCTCTTCTGCTCCATGAGAATCTTTCCAGTGCTTGCATCTAATTTGATAGATGGGAAGGTGAGGTGTAAAAGGCAGTGGATGAGCAGCGTGTTACTGGCACCTCTCTTTGACCTTGGTGCTGTGTGTGCCAGCAATGTATTATATTGAAACACACTGAAAAGGAGAAATGTCTGCACTCTACAGATGATAAGCGGAGCAGACAAAAGGTAATTCCTGACAAGTCTGACATATTTTGGCATCTCTTGTTAGTAAGACTTGTTAGAGCAGCTTTATGCAGAACTCAGGTCAGGTTGCACATGGAAACCTGTATCACCACAGCATCCCAGAGACTTTTTTAACCAGGGAAAATGTAATAGTTTTCCTCAGCATTGCCATAATTGGTAGAGGTGGTGGGCTCTCTTTATATTAATTTGCTTCAGCAGATTTACTGTTTGTATATCTCCTGCACTTTGGCCACTGACTGCGGGGAATAAGAGGGAATTAATAAAGTGACATTTATCAGAGTTTTCTATTACCTGCTGGCAACACAGCTATTGTGCATTACATTTGTAAGAAAAAAATCTGATTTTTTTGAGATAGCTGCCTGCTCTGAATCACAGTGCAGTTTTGCTTTCTCTTACGGGAGCATATAAGCACCCACATAACATTTCTGAGTTTCGAAAAGGGATGTGATGTCTTATTTTTCACAACAATTGGTCTGGCCGTATGCTTCACCATTAGAAAGATGATCATAACAATTAATTTTAGATGTCATTGACTTGAAAACTCAAAAATATTTATTTCAATATTTGATTTATTTTCCAGGTCTCCTTAAAGGCTATTCGATATGAAGTGTCACCTGACCGGGAATATGCGCTTTTTGCTTTTAATGTTGAACCAGTAAGTAAATAGATTTGATTCCAAGATATACAGCCAGTGGTGAGTTTTTTTCCTTTTTTCACATACATACCAGTAAGATTATATTTTAAATTAAGAAAGAGGAAAAGAAAAGAAAAGAAAAGAGAGAGAAAAGAGAGAGAAAAGAGAGAGAAAAGAGAGAGAAAAGAGAGAGAAAAGAGAGAGAAAAGAGAGAGAAAAGAGAGAGAAAAGAGAGAGAAAAGAGAGAGAAAAGAGAGAGAAAAGAGAGAGAAAAGAGAGAGAAAAGAGAGAGAAAAGAGAGAGAAAAGAGAGAGAAAAGAGAGAGAAAAGAAAAGAAAAGAAAAAAAAGAAAAGAGGAAAGGAAAGGAAAGGAAAACCCCTTGCTTAGATAGTCTGAGTGCATGTTGTACTGCCATCTAGTAGAGGAGAAAGGTATAAATTACATTGTAGAGGAAACACTATCAGTGCCTGGATTTTATAGTCTTTCGGAGAGGGATTGTAAGGACATGTCTTTGCTACAAGGATTTCTATTCCTCTTCTGTGATTTTTTTTTCCATGGTGCCTTTTTGAGTCACGCTATAAATTTCTTCCTCGGAACAAAAAGCAACTGTCAGCGTCTCCCACAACTGAAATAATACATTAATTATGGTGTCACCATTCCCAGTGCTGCAGTTAGGGCTGAGCTATCACTTTCATTATAAATCCTTTTCTTCAGAGCGTTAGGTATAAATCATTCGTAAGAAATCACCATTGAGTTACTACTCAGTTTTAGATTAGAGTGAATTTTCTACCAAACTTCAAAAGGAAAAGTGTGACAAGTCACTTTTACATAATGAATAAAGAATTAAACACATGGGAAGCAGTTCTTTGTCATGAATAATATTTATTTTCTTTTTAAGACGTGAAACATTTGAATGATAGCTGTGCTGTACTACGTGGACAAACTATAAGATCTATATATTTTGTTTCTGTAATCTGGAATTGCACCAATTCCTCAAAACAGAAGTAATTCATTCACTGCCAACTGTAATTCTTCTTCCAGAAAATAAATCTAGTTTCAGCTGCTAACCAAAGGAAATTTGTGTGTCCTTTAGGTAGCAGAGGTTGTGGCTCTGATCCTCATCTGATTTCTCAGCTGTCATCTTTGGAGGTATACCTGACTCACAGTGATGAAAAATCAGGAGGCTCATGCTTGATATTAGAAAAAATTCAAATAAAACTGTATCAGAAAGTTCAGGGGTAAATTCCTGATGACTTTTTTAGTTGGGAAATCACTGATGTTTCCCTTACCTGAAGCTTAGAGTTCTAGATAGAGGTAGATATTGAAGTGTTATTAGATCCAAATACAGAGAAGACAGTCTAATGGCCACAGAGCAAGCAAAGCCTTTACCTAAAATCCTTCCTGCCTTGTGTGCCAGAAGTATTTTGAAAATTCAGTTCTTTTAGTGGAGATTGTCCTTTGGCTGTGGAAGCCCTTGTGCCAACACTGCTTAGATGCATTCTGCAATCTGAAGGAGCCCTGAGGAGAAGAAGGCTTCTTCAGTTCCTCTGAGAATGAGAGAAAAATGCCTGTAACGACAAAAGTTATAATGAGAGAAAAAATTGCATTCTGAAAAAAACTGTAGTAAGAAATTCACTTTTTATTCTCAACATTTATCCACAAAAGGACCACACACTTGGAAGATCTCAAGGAGCAAAGTTACAAGGGCCTTTGCAGCCCAGACTTTTATGTTCAACCTGCGGAGAATCACTTGTAGGTAGAGGTGGAGGAAGAGGATGGAGGTGGAAAGGGATGGGCTGAACATCTTTCCCCTGCATCCTCCTCTCTACATGTCAGTGCTTGCAGATCCGTGGGCTTGCAGTAAAGGCAAAACATTGAGTTTGTGGTGCTTAAGTTGCCTGATTGGACAAGAGACAGCAACACACAGCCAGGTGCTCCCTTCCTCACACCATGTGTTCTTTCAGAAAGGAAAACACAAGGTGTCAAGCTGGAAACATGACCTTTGGGAAGATTGCAGGATATAAAATGTATTTGGTGTAAGAAAGAATTGCAAATTGTTCAAGTATTCAGATATGAGTTTATGATAGAAAAATTTTAAAAATAATATTCTGAATAATATTCTGAACATTCCTGAAATAATATTCTGAAATCAAAGAAACCAACACCAAACTGAAGAAAATTAAACCTCTTCCTTTTTCCTTTAAGATCAAACTTTTTTTTTTTGAAGATGCATACTAAGATTCACTCTTGAATATTACATCCTTAAGCCATGATGGATGGCCTTGGGTTTGTTGAAGTTGCAATAACTATTAAATTACTTATTCAGCTTTCTTCTCACTTAGTATGCAGGCTGTGGCTACAAATAATTGCATGTTAGTTAGCTTTTCTCTTTTTCTGCATTTCAAACTGTATCCTTGGACAAAATTCAAATGACATTGTTTTCTGCAACACCAGGAATTGATTAGCAAAGCCTTGGGCAGTTGTCCTTGTGGCAAAGTCAAAAGGAAATTTCACAAAATGAATTTTCAAAGGACATTTGTCTAAAGTTTAATTGTACAAACACTTCAAAAAATGACAGTTCTCGAAACTGATGTGTACTTATTTTACAGATGTCAGAAAACATTGCTTTATTTTTTGCTGTTTAAAATGTGATGTGCTGTCTTTTAATTGTTTTTGAGTCTAGAAGTTTGGGATATTCTTTTTTTTTTACTCTGTACAGTTGTGTTGCATTTTCGTTTGTGTTTAATGTCTTAATGTGCATCATATTAATTAATTGCTTGTCTGAATTATAATATGGATGGATTCAGCCTCTATTTTAATACTAGCTATGAATTAAAATCAAACCAGAAAAGTATAGTGTGTTACTCCAATGAAGTGAAACATTTTAAAGAATGCACAGAAGCATCTCTGCTTAGTGTTGAGTCTGGGTTATGGCACTGGCATCCACACTGGAATAACACTACTGTTGACTGTCAGACACCTATTTTGCAAAGATACTGAGGCAACTAATGTGTATTTTCCTGTTTTATCACTTCATCATCTTAGACAATGATGAATTGAAGTGTGTTCCTTAAAATACGTTTCTCCCAGGAAGCTTAGCAGGTGTGGGTGCGTTGTGGCTAGGTAGGCTGTCAGGTTTAATTCCAAATAATATTTTGCAGTGCTTATATTTACAGAAGTTTAATCTTTCAGGCAGCAATATTCTGGGTAAGCCTTGTGCTAATAAGGAGCTTTTCTAACCCTGAACACTGGAGATTTGATCTTTTTCTGGAAAGGTCGTAGGGAAGGCACTAGGCTTATTTGCTGTTGGTTGGTTGATTGTTTTTTGTTTCTTCAGCCAGAGGCTGAAGTGAAGTTTTGGGAAAGCATTGGGAAATAAGCAAAGAAATACATACAGAAACTTTATTTTCAAGTCATCCTTCCCCAAAATAAATGTGTGGGCTCGGCTGCGGAGTTCAGGAACCCCAAATCACATAGGCTAATTGTAGTGTAGCCACAACATCTCAGCAGAAAGGGTGCAGAGGGTCAGGGCTGTCTTTAATGATGTAAAGTCAAAGTCATTCTTGGCCCAGCACATGGCTTTACCAGCATCACTGGATGAGCTGCATGCTGCCTGCATGCTGTTTTGGAGGAACACAGACGTGTCTGCAAGGTTTGGGCTGAAATCACATTTGTAAGTCCCCATACTGTCCAAAGGAGGTTTCTTAAATAGCCAAATGACAAACCAGCTCTTAAATTCGGTAATGTTTCTACAATTGGGAGAGGGATGAGGGGAGAATAATGATGAGTAACCAAACCCCACAGGCTTGTGTAGATTTCTGTGGTAGTTGGGGTGAACCAGTGGAGATTGCGTAATGCTAACAAAAGAGATAGAGGGAAAATAGCAGAGAAGAAAAGTTATTTTCTTTTGTGACATGGTGAGACACCAAATAGATAATATTTAATTGCCTTTATTATTAATAGCTGTGGTAATGCAAGAGAGGAAAGAAAATGACAAACATTATTCTTAAAGCCATTTGTTCTTCTTTTCCTTTTTACCAGTCCATCACTGTGTTTGGGCTAGTTGAGAGCTATTACACACCGGAAATCCTAGCTGATTAATATGGACCAAGCTGCTGAGACTTCTGAACAACAATTAAGACTTAGAGATTTTTATAGCTGATGCAACAGCCACTATTACCTGTTTTGCAGTTAAAGAAATGCAGTTTTATAATGCTGAAAGCTGCAAAGAATTCATCATCATTGTAATTAGAGCAAGCCCAACTTTGGTTTTTTGAGAGTAGTTTTATGTGGTGAGTTTAGTGTTTCCTTTCTCGCTGCCTGTTGCCATAGATCTCATGGAAGTGGTGGGACCAGAGAGACCCAGAAAGATCCAATCCAAAACCTGGGCTTTGTATTTACAGCACGAATGAAGTGAAAAAGTGTTATAGAAAGCAGTATAGTAACTGTTTTTTTACAATTTGTCCAAGTCTGGTTGTTACATGAAATGAAGAAGTTTCAGTTACAACCTCATACTGCTTTAATTACTCATATAAAAGTTAAAATGATATGTTTGTTATTTTGAAAACACTAATGGGTGTAAATATTAATGAATCCTCACAATATCCTTTTGAATTAAGTGAGCACTATTATTATGATAAATATGCCTCTGAAAATGAGACATTGTCATAACTATCAACAGTATTACTGATAATATTGTAGTTGTTATACTTACTAGTTGACTGAAATGGATTTACCAGTTCTAGACATAGGTTTGCATGAACCTCTTTTCTTTCTGTGGCAATAAATATATTTTTTAATTCCTACCCAATGTTGTTTCTAGAAACAATGAAAATGTTTAGTGTTTATACTAGATAAGGTGAGCAGCTAGAACAGTTGTACCACAAGTTAACGCTACCTGGTTTAGTGATTTGTTTAATTTTAGATGTTTGTTATAAACCAGGAGAATTTATGAGTGGAGTATTTTGAGGTGAAAAGCTTATGTTTGTAGTTTTCATAGCCTTTTTTTTTCATATGAATGCAGTTTTAAACCTTTGTTGCTCATAAACCAGGACTCTTTCTCTATTCTAAAGCTGCAGAATATAAGGGCAGTGTTGACTATATCAATGCTACTGGCTAAAACTATTTTGCCAACATTTTCAAGCCTAAAGCATTATAACTTTGTTTACTTATGAGAATTAGTTACCTGCTATTAGTATGGAGTTACCTATTATTAGTATAAATAACTGTAGTTTCATTTCCTACATAAAAAGAAGGAAAAAAATCAGTCCTAATTACATGACGTTTATATCAGTTAAATATTTTTTCTGTTATTACATCTGTGCCTGTGTGTATCTTCAAGCAAAGTATGCTCCCTTTTCTCAACTTACCAGAGGAATCAAGTCATGTGGTGATTCTGTGATGAGCAGAAGTCAAATTATTACTGGATTAGTGGAACCATGTAGGCCAGCCACTCATCAAATCTGGTGATTTGCTAAATCGTATCTTCTTCATGAAAACAACATCTTCAGTTGCTTCCCATAGAGTAAATATTGCTAATATCATTCAGCTAATATGTAGTATTTCAGTGAAATGCTCACAACTCTGAAAATGGCACCATTTTTATGAGTGTGCCTGTGAGGGGTTTTAGCAAGGTGATTCTGGGGCTTCAGGGCTGAAAGTGGGAGCTGGTCTTTTTCTCCTTACATATTCTTGCATCTCATTTTGACTCATATTATTTCAACAGCCAAGATCAGTAGAGTAAATAACACTGTTTAATAATGTGCTTTTTATTTTATTTGTAGTGATAAGGAGAAGTGCCTCAGCTAGATTTACATAACAAAAGCTAAGGCTCGTGTGTCCAGAAGTATTGTATTAATAAGAAAGTGCGAGAATACAGAGGAGGTTAATTTTCTGGGTGATAGTTTACTTTTATTTGAAGCTGAAGCGACAGCTATTATTTGACAAAATTTAGAGGCAATCATTTATTTTGAAAGGAGAGTGATGTGTTGCTTTGTTTTATTTTCTAATTATTAATTTGGACTATTTAAAATACCTTTTGTGAAAGACCGACTATCTTTTCTAATCTCAAAATCCCCATGAATAAAAATTCTCTAATCTGCCTTTTTCAATGCAGCCTGAACAGCAACAACATAGATGAAAGAGGATTTTTCTGTCAGACCTGGAAGTGTAGAGCTCACCCAGCTCACCCAGCACTTTGTGGTCACCTTGCACTAAATAAATCAAAGCTACTAATGAAGAAAGTCTGAGCAATGGGGAGATTTTCCTGCCAATAAATCTCAGCCCAGGCAGAAGTAGCAATATCTCTGGTAGCAATATCTCTGTCAGACATACTGACGCACTGAGTTTTTCTGTTGCCTGTTGGTATCAGTAATTGGTTCAACCTAATTAATATTTGATATCTGTAGTGGCACAGAGAGAGAGGGAAGTTTGCCACACAACTCTAGAGGGATTTATGGGTTTTCAAAACTCTTATTACTGCGTTGTGCAAACACTGTGCCTTTGACAGCAGAGCCCTTTCAATCACATTTTTTTTTTCCTGCTGTACATGCTTACAAAATTAAAATTCTTGCTAGGGGAGAGTTGATACCCACTTTAATTGAGTAAACTTCTTATCAAGTGGTGGGAATATTTGTTCTTACTGCTCAGCAGTTATCATTGTCCAATATCTGCCATGTTATGTGTTTAGAATAAAAATTTTTTGACACAAGTACAGGACAATGGAGCAATAATTAGTGCCAAGTTTAATCCTAGAGCTCTCTTTTGCAGAAGAACCTACAGCAACTAATTTCATGTTGGTAACTTTCAGAGCCAATTTGGAACTAAAAGAGGGGGAAAAAAGAGGTCAAAGCTATTCTTTATTTTGTTTGTTTTGGAGTAGCCTCATTGTTAACTTCAAATCCCTACAAAACTCCAGCAGAAAATGTATTCCTTATGTAACCTTACTCTTTGTTCTTAACAGCAATCCTTCTGCATTTGCACGGCCCAGTTTAATTACAGGAAAATAATCCATCTTAAACAGGAAGGCAAAATGAGGTTAGGCTCTCAATTACATGAACTTCAGGGACTACTTTTGGTAGTTAAGTTCCTTGGGCCATGGGCAAGGGGTTCCTACTTTGAAAAAAATAACTCTGGTTAGAAACAGGAACAAAAAACCATGGAGTGAAATGACATATCCCAAATAGGAATACTTTTTCTTTACTTTCCACTCTTAATAAAGGGGAAATGATAGGCAATGGATCTCAGGAAAGAGGAATGGATGGGTGAAGCCTTCCTGTGTTTATTGTCCATGGAAAAATGCAAGGAATGGGTGCTCAACCCAGCAACATGTCCCCAGCAAGTACTGTAGGAGTCAGATCATCTCAGTGTTGAAGAAATTGATGGGGATCCTGTGTTTATTGTGGGTAGCCACCATAGTTACTCGTGTCCTGCAGCTGTTTCAAGGAACAAACAATGAAACCACACTGGGATCCTGGTTTTTTAGCTCTGTTGCTCTCCATCATTGGGGGATGTTTTCAGCAGGATGTTGATGCTTATAAAATGATGATCTATATACATGCTTAAAATACAATATACGTTTGCCTGAGCTGAGAGACAAAGCTCTGCCCAGCAGGTTCTCCTGCAGTGTTCAGTTCCCACATTCCAGATTTGCTACTGCATGCTTGCTCTATAGCAATGATTTCAGTAAAACTGCACCAAAGCTCAGTTTCTTACTGAGTCTCCATTCCAAGAAGTGTTGTTTAGTGTGTTTGTTGCAACAAAATACTGAGTGAAATGGAGCACATTATAAACTGAGTATGCTGACTTCAGCTGCTGTTCCACCTCTGAGCTTTAGCTATTTTCTGTTGAAAATAAAGGATTAAACTCTTGTTGTTCTAATAATGCAGATAAATGGAGCTAAAATTTAGAGCCTCCTGATATGAGCTGGGAGACTCCAACACAAATTGCAGAGACACATCTGAGTGCAAAATAATGTTTCAAACCAAGCTGGGCAGCCTCGCTCATGTAGCAGAGGCCAACAAACTGTATCCTGCATTTATTCACAGGCACAGATATACATCACTAAACTGAAAAGCAAAGCTACAGTTCCAGGGAAGACCAGAGTACCATCAGAAGTCAGAAATAATTAGCCTGTCATGCAAGAATACATAGGTATATTATGTATCGGTATCAGCTATCAGCAGTCTTCTTCTGTAAATATTTTCTTTAGCAAATGAGACTTTCATCAGACAGAGAAAGGAGAAGAAAAAGACTCAGGCAAAACACTAATACAAAAATATCCAATTTTTCTTTGCTTGAATAAGATTAGATTTTTCTTTCTACTTCCTTATCTAAGCGTATAGATGAGCTCAGCTGAACAGATAGACTGGTAGAGATTAGTGTTCTAACAAAATTCACAAAACATTTTAAAAATAACTCACAATTTATTTTTGAATAAAACATAGGTATGGTAATTGTGCAAAGTCTCCTAGATAGCCAAAATCAGATAAACTGTCAACAGTAAAAAATCATTGCAGTTTTCTTTCTTGCACTTGTATGGGAATCCATCTTAGTGAAATACAGGGGAACTTGGCTTTAAAAGGAATGAAATAAATGCAGCTATATAAAAAATACTGAAAAAAAACACAAGAATGCCATAAAGAACAAAGTTCCTTGCAACATGCAGAGGCTTCAGAATTACACTACAGATGTTTTCCTGTTTTTAGCATAGTCTTGCTTCCTAAGTTGTTAGGGACAATGAAAATCAGTTTAATACTGGGTTGAAATAATTACAGATGTTTATTTTAAAATGTTAAGGAAAGAAACATATTAAGGATAGGATGCAAAATGAGCAAACAACAGCTATTTAAAAGATATTTAAAGCAAAATCAGAAAGAATTTAATACTGGTGTCTATGCAGAAGCATAGGAAGCAGCAGGAGCCTATAAACTCAAGCCTGCAGGAGCTTATAATCGAATCCTTGTGGTTTACTGTCTCTTTTATCAATTTATTTTTAATTACTAAAATGGGGGGGGGGAAATAAATCATATGAATAGGAAGAAAAATTAGTGCCCTCTTCTGGAAAACCAGATCTTACCATGCAGAGCACCCCAATGAAATTCCTGTGCTCAAAAATGCAAGTCTTTTGATGCAAATGTCCTTCTGTAGCTGACTTACATGCCCAAAATCCAAGGAATGTGTAGCTCTGTGTTTATCCTGATCAAGTGCCTTTTCCCTCTTTAACTGTCCACAGAACTCTGTTTTTATCAGGGCTACACTAAAACCAATAATTACTTTTCCTCCTTGGGCAGCTAATGACCCAGATTGGGAAATGGAGTTTTCTATTCTCTTTTCTTCCAGTCAAATGGCTTTAGTCAAGTCCTCAGATTTTTATGTTCAAGAGTGGATGAGTACCTGTACAGTGATCCTGTTGATGGTGTGAATGGTTTTGCAGCCTGCAAAGAACAGAGGATGCTCCAAGTTTCTTCCTGTCCAGTTTTCTCTCCCCTCTCACTTTCTGAAGAGATGTCCAACATCACTACACTCCATTTACCCCTTGGAAGCTGTCCACATCATTACAAGGATGACACACAAAATGTCCTGCTGTCTCATATGTGATTTCAGTTTATTTCTCCTTATGTTCGAAAATAGAAATTGGGCCTCCGGTGAGTCAGATCCATGTGTACACTGAGATACAGCTTAGAGTCTTCTGATCTCACATGGAACTGGAAAGTGAATCTTTCACTGAACAGATTTTGGACCAAGGTCCCTGGCATGTGTCTGAATACTTTCATTCTCCTTTCACATCTGCTTCAGTGCTCTTATACTGCTGCTCTGTAATGCTTTTTGAAGGTCTTATCTTTCTTGTCTTGGATTCCTTTTTTTGAGTCTTCTAAGTGTGCTCTGACGATCATAAAAGATTTCTATGACAGAGCTTACTTCTTTGTAGTATTTACCTTCTTAACTGCTATTGTAGAAAAAGCAATTTTTATGTCCTAGGAATAAATTTTAATAGAAAGCACATATGCTGTGGTTCTGTAGCTGATAATTTCTGCTACTAGAATGAATTATTTAGACGTGAATAAATTAATTAGATATACTAAGCATTCAGCCCATTTTCATGGCTTGGTTCTCATGTAATTGCTACAAAGCCATACCATTTACATTGTAAACTTCACAAAAAAGGAGCTTTTAAAATTCTTTTCACAGTCAGTCTGCTCAGCTCAAGACATGTTTCTTTTCAAGAAGGTGTTATCTAATGTTTCATTAAAGCATTGATCATTAAGCATTGATTTCTCATGCTGTCCTTCAGCCCTCAGAATTGTAGCTCCAAAGTCAACAAAGGTGAGTGTCAGTCAAGTGAATGTAGATGTAAACAATATAAACTCCCTATCTGCGTCAGCTGCCTTGGGCTGCCTTCATAGTCAGTGTGTTCCAGGATGTAAATCTAAGGCTAAAATAGACACCAAAGGCTTGTCAGAGGAATCATAACCGAAGCAGACTTTTGGCACTGTTGTCTGGGAAGAGAGGGTGTTGCTATATGAGATTGTAGGTGCAAAAAGGGTAAATGCTTGTAAAGAACGACTGGAGAGGTCAGTGGCAGGGATATCCCACAAGGTGGAGAGCTGCAAAGAGTTGCTCTAAGCTGCAAACTGCAAGAGCCTGGGAGAGTATTTTAGGGAAGGATAACTATAAATAAGTCAACTCTAGTTTTCTTTCTGAGTTAGCTTTGGGCTACTGTTCGAGCCAGGATAGTGAACTGGATGGACTTTGAGGCTTATACAATACAGATATCATTATGAACACAGATATTAGAAGCGAATTGTGGTTGGATGTTTTGCGTTTGTTTTCTGTGTTTCATGGGTTTGGGAAAAAAAACCAAACAGACAACTTTTATTTGGCCCTAGACTTTTGTACTCTTATTGTGTAATGATGTTCTTTATCTTTGACTTTCTTGCCTTAGATACACTGTTTTGTATCTTAGAATCATGACATTAACTGTGTGCTAGATTATTTAATTCTCATTTCCAAGTTTCTGCAGAGGAGTATAAAACAGACAAGGGCATCCAGTCTTACACTATGCCTGCTGCAGAGTAGGAGGGGAACCTGGGAGTTTATACCTTGTGGTTGTGAATACAGATAAAAGTTTAAAAACAAGATCAACAACAAAACAAGCTTATTATTCATAACCTTCACTCGTCATTCTTAATAACTTGGTTGCAAATGCTTCCCAATTACCCAAGCAGCTACAAGCACAGAAAGGCTAACACAAAAAAATCCTACTGAGTGTTTTGTAGGTGCCATTTTATTTACCAGTTAAAAATGGAGCAGTCATGCCAGTGACTGCAAGTGTTTGCTGGTGCTGCTGATGCCAGTGGAGAGCTGTGAGGGACAGGTGGCTCAGGAGCAAAAAGAGGCTTTTGTAATTGCTTGGCAGGGCAGAGCTGTATTAGAATGCAGCAGCAGTTGGCAGATTGGATTAACGCTCTCCGAGGGGTGAGATCTGGCACACAAGCTGTATGTTAATACCTGTAGTCTAAGTTGGTTCTGGAGCTGCATTTGTAACAAAAAAAAATGCATCCACTTTACCTCCACCGTGTCATAAAGTTATAAATCCTAAAGCCAGCCTTGAAATTCCCTTTCTGTGGCGTCAGCCTTATATAGGCTCTCAGAAGTGCAATTTGGAAACAAATCCTTTAGTAAAGAATTATTACCATGAAACAACTGAGGTAGATAATCGGTTTGTGGAATATGAAGTAACAACATTATCTTGTAACACTGTTATTATAGTGGATGTTGCTATCACATGTTATTTATGATTCTTTTGCAAACTGGATACGACACTATTTGCCAAGGAGTAACTCCTTGGCTTTGCTGGTTGAGGAACCTTTGTTTTGGTGGCTGGAAAATCAGCATCTAATCCCAGCATCTTCCCCTGTATGTTTGTAGGAGAGATTTACATATTAACAGTGTCTGTTGCCTGCAGTGCATGACTCTATTACAGTCAGCTTGAGCTTGAGTTACAAACACTTCCAAAATGCAAGTCCCTGTGGCATGAATGTGCTATCCCTTTCTGATGTTACTTGATGTGAGATTGTTGCTGCTCCAGTATGGGTGATGGGGCATTCACAGCACTGCATAACTGTAGAGCCCTTCTGGTTGTCCTCTGTGCACCAAGGACAGGCTTATAGAGAAAGGCTCCTTCAGGCTCATGTTGCAAGGATTTAATTTTCAGTCTTAGAGTTTAAATTGTTAAGATTTCAAAAACAGAGCCATGCAAAGGCTCTTACTGATGATCCTTTGCTTCTTGTGTTCCTCCAGTCTCTATCCCTTGTACATAACATGTTATTCCTTTTTTTCCAAATCAATTGCTAACATTTCAAAGAATCATGCAATGGTAGGGGTTGGAAAGGACCTCTAGAGACCATCTAGTCAAACCCCCTGCTTAAGTAGGTCCATCTAGATCAGGTCACCCAGGAACGTGTCCAGGCAGGCTTTGAAACCTCTGGAGAAGGAGACTCCACACCCTCCCTGAGCAGCCTGTGCCAGGACTTCTCATCCTCACAATAAAGAATTTTCTCCTTATGTTCTAGTAGAACTTCTTGTGTTGTTACAGCTTGTGCCCATTACCCCTTGTCCTGTCAATGAGCACTACAACAACAAACAGTGACCCCACCCTCTCATCACTCACTGTCTGGGTATTTTTAAGCATTGATAAGATCTCTCCTCAGTCTTCTCCAGGCTGAAAAGCTCCAGTTCCCACAGCCATTCCTCATAAGGAAGATGCACCAGTCCCCTGATCATCTCTGTGGCCCGGTACTAGACTCTCTCCATTCTCTGTCCCTCTTGAGTTGGAAAGCCCAGAACTAGACACAGGACTCCAGATGAGGCCTCAGCAGGGCAGAGTAGTGGAGAAGAGAAACTCCCTCAGCCTGCTGAACACACTCTTCATGGCATACCCCAATGCACTTCTTGGTTCTGGAGATCCCCAATCACTGATTCTCAAATCTCCATGATATTGGAGAAGCTCCTTATTCACATGTTGTGGCTGAAATGAGGCACAGACCTATGGGGCCTCTCCAAGACACCGATTGCTGAGTGTTGGCTGTGTCATTTTGCCCAGGCACAGTTAGGCTGCTGGATTAGGATCCTCCCTTTCTATTTCCAAGAACAATGGTTTCCTCCTATAACTCAATAACTATCATATTTGCATTCTCCATGTAGATATCTTGTTCTTTTTGCCCAGATGTTAATTTAAGTTACTTCCTCTGGAATATCAACACAATTGTTACAAAGGCAACCAGTTGCCAAATGCTCTGTATGTTGATTGATGTGGAGTCCCTTTCTCATCTCCTTTCTTGCTCAAAATTATTTCCCATGTCTCTGCCCTTTCCTGAGCTCCCCAGGCCATCCTGGGGTGACACAACACTCTCAGCACGCACTTTCTGTGGCTGTGACCACATTACACATGTAGCTGATGAGCTGAATATAGTGCAGTGAGTAAGAGCATCCCAAATCAGGTGTTGGATAACAGCTGTGGGTTATTTGGCTGCCAGCTGAACCAATGCACAGGAAAAGCACATTGATAGCATTTCATTATGGTTTTCCTAATTTATTAGAGGCACAAAGAGAAATGGGCAGTGTTCCTTGGAGGGCTGGAGAAACAGGTTGGCACACAGCATGAGATTGTATTAGAGGTACATTACTTGGGAAGTGATAAAGTATAAAGAGATAATTCAATGTAGAGACAAAAGAGAATTTGGTCTCTCCAAAGAAAACAAAATAGGTCAGTATCACAATGATTTTTAAATGTGAATATGTTGAAAGGACCTCAAATTATATGGCTTTATTGACTTGTTTGGTTCTTGCAAGTGATTGAGCTTCACTGAAAGTAGGGTACAAAATAGCAGTATGGGTTTTTTGTTTTTGTTTTGTTTTTTTTATTAGAGTGACACAGAAGGAATAGATAGCATGTGGTTTTTCAGAGAATCTAATTCCAGTCTGGTTACTATGGACTACCTATTAGCAATGAAATTGTGGTAATACTGTGCTAACTGAGGTGGGGTGAATGCCACTGACCAGTCTGTCCCCACTGACAGAAAAAAAAATGACAAGACCATTACCTAACTGTCCCCAAAACATGCCTCAGCCAGAGGTAACCCTCTGTGCTCTAAATCAGAGATATGTGGGAGAATCAAAGATCAGAAAATCAGCAAAGCTTTGACAATTAGGGTGATCAGTTAAGGGAATGGATTTTTCATCTCTTTGGAGAGCCATTTCAACATATAAGAGGAAAAAAAGAGTTTCTTCTCAATGGAACAGACAGGTTCAAGTTATTAATCAGTTTTCGGGTTGCACAGCCCCAGTAAAACCAATGCTATTGTAAAGAATTTTTGTAAGGCAAAGAATGTTGACTCATTTAGTGAAGATTTAGTCTTTGATGTTGACTTTAATTAAAAACACAGAAATTCTGCAAACAGGTACAGGGACCTGCTTTAATTCTGCATGGAATACCATAAAGAAATGTGTTGGTGAGGTACTTTTAGTCAGACAATTATCCTTTACTGGAGGATTTGTATAAATGGCATAGTTACCCTGTAAAGATAACACAGTATTTGCTTGTTGGTGATTGACCACTAGAAGCATCACTGTGACAGTGTGGCAGTGACTTGAATCGTCCTTTACTGTGCATGGTATGTACATTTGGTAGAAGGAAACACAACCTTTCCTTTTTATTTTCCTTCTGAATTTGTTTTCCCCTCCCTTTCATGGCATTGTTAGATAACAGGGTGCCAACTACGTGAGCTGTTTGACAATGCAGAGCAGCAGACTTCCTGCGTTCTGCTTTCTTCTTTTTTGCTTCTTAATTTGTCAACTTTAGAGCCTGGTTAAATATCACAGATATTAAATGCCAAATGGGAAATCATCTTTTAGCTGTCTATTTTGCATCACAGCATGAGTAATGGTTTGAGGATTCTAGGACTTTTTTGAAAGGTGGAATAGGTAATTATGTCAAACGTTTGGGATTATTCAATTGGTTTGACATTCATGTGTGCATTTGGGGATTTGTCTGCTCATAGCACAAGTAGGAAAATGGGCTATATGTGGAGGCTCTATGTGGGAAACTCTTTTAATGGACTTGGCTGTTCCTATTCTACTGGCCACTTGTGCTGTATTTTCATTCTCTTGGTATAGAAGTGAATAGACTATAAAGACAATTAGGGTCTGTTAAGAGTCTTGAGGGGATCTATTACTTGGAGAATTGTTGCATATAAAAAGTGATTCCTTTTACCCAAATAACTACTGAGTGCTTTATGATTAATTAAATTAAAATATATTCTTGCTATTTTCTGACTTTAGTCAACTATTGTTTTACTTTCTGGTGACTGTTTAGAGTGTTCATTTTTATCTGGGGCAGTGGGATGACTTTTTAATTTTTTAAAATTAAATGTGTGATTCCTGAAAGACACTAAATACTAGAAAAATCATATTAAGCTTTGCAAACTGCTTTATAATGCAGCTTGCACTTCTACTCTGCCCTGTAGCTGTTTTCTTTCAAACTCTAAGCTTTACAGGACTTTTGGTGAGTTTTCTAGATAATTCTTTGATATAAATGACACTACTGCCTGAAGAACCAGGTGATTCTATGGAGTCATTTGGAAGATGGATGCAAAGCATGGTTTATTCCTGTACTGATAAAGTAAGAGATAATCATGAGATGAGACAGCCCATCCACCTAGGTTTAATCTCAGATCTGTGAACTGTTTAATATACTGAATGATAAGACTCTATAGTAGCTGTTTTGATAGAACCATCTGTTGGGGGATGAGAGGATTGGTCTGATTCAGGGAGTCTTCTTTTAAGGGCTTTTTTCATCTCTAATTTGTTGCAAACATCCTTGAAAGAAAGACTCCATGTGCCTCTTGTTTTTATTGATTCAGAACCTTATCAAACAGATTAAGATGAGCCTTTTGATAAATGCTGAGTATTGCTGGTGCTAGCATAGTATCAGCCCACAAAGTGGGACAGAAACTGCCACAGAAGATGGAAATGTAAACTAAACTCTTCCTCTTTTTTTTCTGATACGACTGATAAATCCTCAGCAGGCAGTGTAATCTTGCATGCCAAGCCAAATATCCTAAAAACATATTTCCCAATCTCATTCTAAAATCCCTGATGTCCATCTAAAATCTTTTCCTAATCCTTTGTGAGTTGCACAGGCAATGCCAAATTGAAACTAATGGTGACAATTTCAAACTTTTAGCAAGAAGATAATAAAAGCAAAGGTTCTGTGTGTCCCGCTTGTGTCTGTGTGACAAACAAGGTGAGATGTAGGGAGGTAACCAGGATCCTGCTTGTCTTTTTGTACTTTGTTAAATATTTGTGCAGTTGCTTTGGGGCAAGAGCAAGAGTTATAGGTTCTAGTTTAAAGTATATGAATATTCACAATGAACAAATTAGTCCAAATCCATTCTATTCTTAAATAATGTGTATTTTCTGTTTAAGTAAGCCCTGCCAGGCTGGGGCCTATATCCTTGGAGATGAAGCAAGTGCTTTCTATGAGGCATTATTCTACCGTTAACACCATACTTTGCTCTGTAGTGATGTGGCACAGAAGTGCACAGCTGTAGCTTGTAGTAACTACACTTAGACTATTATTTTGGAATTTGGGGGGGAGGGGGGTTAGAGATGGATGCCCTGGTCTGCTGCTGCGTATGCTGCAATGTTTGCATTTCCAGTCATATGTTCAGGTCCAGGTTTCTTTGGTTGATTACATAAAATGAGGTCAGTGGCTTCAAAACAAAATATTTTCATGTATAATTAGTCCTGTATTTTTTGGAATTTTAGAGGGATAATTGCCTTTCCGAGGCTTAAGTGGAAACAGATAGATCTGTCTCTTAGACCTTTTATGATTTCAGTGTAAACATGTGCATGTTGCAGAGGATAATGTAGACTGAAAATAAGCAAGATCTGTGCTGTGACCTGGGATGAGAAGCCCACTAGATGAGTGTTTCTGGCACAGTGGTTTTAGTATAATAATTTTTACTACACTCATTGGTCACAGCTGGCATGGGAGCTTTTGTGACCCAATTTTGGTAATACCTGAAACCCTTCATAGCAATCTCAAACTTGTTCTACCTTATGTTGGCAGGGTAACTTGGCACACGGGGTCTACAGAGAAAAATAGCTGCCAAGAACTCTGCTACCTTCAAACATGCCTCTCTACAGAGGAGCTGTGGGCTTCTGGGATCCAGCCAAAAATCAAGGCTAAGAGCATCAAGTCAATTCAGTGGCTTTTATCACACCTCTTGGATAGAGAAGGGCAACACAAGGAGTTAATGCAGTTATTTTTGTTTGCTAAGCATCAGAAACACAGACCCAAAGTGAAATAAATACTAATTTTTAAGGACTGTCCAGTCTCTGAGGCCTAGCTTTGGGTTTCAGAAGAATGCCCATCTGTTTCAGCTTGGAGGAGAATGAGAGGTGACCTCATTAGTGTTTACAAATATGTAAAGAGTGGGTGTCAGGAGGATTGAGCCAGGCTGTTTTCAATGATGTCCAGTGATAGGACAAGAGGCAAAGGCAGAAAGCTGGAACATAAGAGGTTCCAAAGAAATGCAAGGAAAAATTCCTTTACTGTGAGGGTGACAGAGCACAGGAACAGGCTGCCCAGAATGGTTGTGGAATCTCCTTCTCTGGAGACCTTCAAAACCCACCTGGCCAAGTTCCTGTGTGACCTACTCTAGGTGGTCCTATTGTGGCAGGGAGATTGGACTAGATGATCTTTCAAGGTCCCTCCCAACCCTTAAGATTCTATGATTCCTGCATTTTTCCTTGGGGTAGGATTTTCCTACTGGTAACCAAATAGCCTAATTCAGCTTGACCCCAGTAGAGATGTTAGTTGAGATATTAAGTAAGTTTGCAAACATCTTAAAGTTAAAAGAACTTCATTTGATTTGCATATCTAAGAGGAAAGCAGCCAGTTCATTACTCAGAAGGACATTAAGTGATATTTCTCTTGGATTCCTGTCTGCTTGAAAGAGTTGTTCACAGTGTGTTTTCCAAACAAGTTTGAAATTGTAGGGATGTGAAGGACTTTTGAGCTGCAGGCACTCTTGTCCTTAAGAACTAAAATAATAAGTGTGTGATCCTGAAATCTTTGCTCATACAAGTAGTTGTTGTTTTCACAAGCAAACCTACTGATTTTAAGGATTTATTTGAGAAAGGATTGCTTCTGTGAATGAACTCTGCTAGCTGCAAGCCTTTGAAGACTACATGGTACCAGCACATCTGATGTGAGATTTTAGAGTCTGGCCAAAGACCCAAGAGGATGACAAATGATGTTCAGAAAATAAAGGAGTTCTTTGAGAGTCACACAATTTTTGTTTTCTTCACTCCTAAACTCTCAGAGCAAAGAAAATGTTTAACCTTGGACTCCATTAATGGCTCTAAGACAGCTCTAAATTCTCTAGCATAGCTGCAGGGACTCTGGACATCAATCGGCAGATGTCCTGCTCAAAATTTCCCTGGCTGTTTCTTTTCTCTACAACCTGCCACATTTCTCTATTTTCCCCTGAAGACATCTGTTTATAACTGTCTGGGGGACTAGCTTCTGTCTTTGCCTCTGGTAGCTGACAACACTTCATGACTTATTACCTTGAACATCAACCCTTGCCTCAGATCACTATTTATCTACATCATTTTCTTTACTTACTGCCTGGATATTTGAAGACAAAAGCTCCTCAGTATTTAATGGCAATGTGTTATTAGTTTTGTGGGGGTTTTTTCAATTCTGCAGACAAAATTAGTATTCCAGTGCATTTTCTTTAAGGTATTTTAGTAGTTGTATAACTTGACCAAAGCTGAGATAAAATCTAAGGCCATGTGCTTCACCCAGGTGTTCAATATCAGCATCATGAGATTCAAGAACTCTTTTGTATGATTGAATGTAGACACAGTGGTAATTTTTTTTTTACACTATCTGAAACTGGTGCATTTAAAAAGTACACCTGTACTAAAATAAATGCTAGCTTGCTATGGATTCACTTGTGGTCTTAGACCTTCTCTGATATCAATACATCAGAGACACCTTGCTGGAGGAGTCTTTTGATTTGGGAATGTAACCTGATACTGTCCTTGTGATGAAGGGAATGAATTGCAGAGGGGAAGGAATTATATCAATCTGGCATCAATCTCTGCATTTCATAGGCAGCAGTTCAGTTCTTTTGCCTCTAAACTCTGGTGGTAGCTTTTCTTAGACTTAGCATTTGGATTCAAATTGTAACAAAGAAGTTTGTTTTAATATCTACAAAATATTGTGCCTGTGTTTATCTGCCTCTCTACTGAGCCCCTAAAAGGTGTGAGCTTGTTTTAGACACCAGTGGGCATGCGTGCCCTCAACAATGACAGGCAGTGAGTCCTGCTTGCTTGTCTGTGGTGCTAGCAATATGCTTGGAATGGCCACTGCTGAGCCTGGCAGCACCATCCTGGACATCTTGTGGTTTCTTGGCATAAACTAAAAAAAAAAAATAATTGCTCAAAACCAGACATAACCAGGGAAACCAAATTTTATCAGAGAAACTTGATTGGAGCATTGGAATGGGCTGCTCAGGTGGGTTGTGGAGTCTCGTTCTCTGGAGATATTCAAAACCCACCTGGATGAGTTCCTGTGTGACCTGCTCTAGGTGGTTCTGCTCTCAGAGGGTGACTGGACTAAATGATCTTTCAAGGTCACTTCCAACCCTTAAGATACTGTGAAATATGCAAGAAGTTCCTCCTTTGTCCTCTGGGACAAGATAAGAGCTACTGGAGAGCAAGTGGCTTAAAGATTTAAGAAGTCAAACAAAACAAAATTACAAAATTACTGTTAGGAGGCTTATTTATTTAGTAGGACAGAATTGCAAAAGTCAGTGCTTGTAGAAATGTGTATAAAGTCATTCCTAATTAGACCTTTTACACTAGTGCCATGACTCTTGCCTTGCTGAACGTTGCTCACCTTGGGCAACCACACATCACTGTTGAGGATGGTGTTGTCTGTCGCTAGTGGAGAATCACCAGATCGTAAATCACTGACCTTGACTCCAGGATTATTATTTAAAGTGTAGAAAATAAGTGGTAAACTCACCCTTCTTGGATGACCTGCCATGCAAGCTGACAAGCTCCTCTCCAAGGCCCAAAGAGTACAAATTGATAGGAGAATGCAACTTAGCAAGTCCAGCAAACATGAGGTCAGCTTCACACCCTAAATCAATAAGGTTTTATTCGCTGACAGACAGGGGTCTAACAATCCAGTCTGAGAACATCCAGCATCAGTCCCTGGTTTATTTATGTAGGAATGAAGAAAACAAAAAACCACCCCATATTATATCCCTGTTTTGTCTAGTTATAATGATGGAGAATGTCTCCAGCTGACCAAGGTGTCCTCATTAATGATTGTTCTATATTTAGCCGTTGCAGAGACCATGTGCCCCCAGTTTAATCAAAGACCTGGTAGTCATGGTAACAACACAGAGCATCTGGATGTATATGATTTGCCAAACACTGTAATAAAGTGCAAGATGAACAGAACACACAACAGTGTTAGGTGAATTAATGTATTGTTCTTTTCTACTACAGATTTTGAAGTGCTTGTAAGAGCTCTCTAACCATAAATCCTAGATTGGTTTTTTTTTTGCAGAAGAGCTTTATTAACACAGGTGACAATTACTAACCTCTTTTTTGTTTGTTTGTTTCTTAATTTTATTTTGCAGGTGTATCAGCATTCATATACTGCATATTATGTCCTCAGCAAAATACCTCACGGGTAAGCAATTTTTCAGTGTCTTAATTTTGAAATTCAGCCATCAGAATTCTGCAAAATAATGTGTATCGTGACAAATGTTTTCCTGTGACAGCCCTTTGCAACAGTCTGTCATTCACCTACAGCATCCACCGAATCGTGTGCAGTACGAAAGATGACGTATTCTGGAAACAGAAGTACTCACCTTCTCCAGAGAATCAGACTTCATGAATTTCATATTCCAGTTTTTGAGGTTTTGGCCGGAATATAGATGTGTTGGAGTCTGGCTGAGAGCTGCAGTTAGCAACTCACCAGAGCACAGTGAGAGGATCCATCCAGAGGTGTTTAGTCCCTTAAAATTCATTGGAATTGAGGCACTGCCCTTCAGTTTTGGGCCTCTTGGCAGATTCCCTTGAAATAACTGCTCTTTCTAGCATCTCACCTGAAGGCACAAAGACCGATAATCTGTTCCAAGGACCCCGATGCTGCTGAGATACATGCACTCACAATTACACTGAAGCCGTGAGCCTTCGAGTTTATAGTTTATCTTAGTGGGAGATTAGTTGCAGTTTTTTAAATCCCCCTTTTTCAGCCTTTTCTGTTGGCACTGTGGCTCCAACTCATCACCCTGCAGCTCTTCCCTTAAAAGATACTTTTGGTTTTTTTGAAATATACTTGAAGGACTGGCCTAACTGGTCAGAAGTGGGATGCCACCATACCAATGAGACACATGTAGGCATATGAGGATACATGATGTTTCAGAGTGACATTTCCACAGCACCAATGGAAATGAACAAGTTGCATAGCAAAATTCCTCAAATCATTGTCAGTAATTACAAAGCTAAAAGCCAGGAAGCTAATGCCATGTTGTGTGTTTTAAGTATGATATTGGTGATAACTGTGTGAGAATGGTAAAAAAGGACAATGATACTGTGCTCAGGCACTTCTGTAGAGCATTGCACGTGACTCAGGTGATAAAACATAATTGCAGTATTTGTTATGCTTCTTCATTGGAGTAGTCATTTCTATACATTATGCTTAAACAGGTAGTATAAACTAGTCTCTGAGCATTTTTCCCATAAAAAATACTAGTTACATTCAGATATTCCTGAAGCATTTGTCTCAGCATGCTTGTCCACACACAAACTCAACAGAATAAGACCAAAAAACAACACCAAAACTCCAAGCAATTATATCAAATACTGAAGTACCGTTCTTTGGCTTCTACCTATCAACAGAGAAACAACACATAGGACAAAAATAATCTGTACTATAGGCATACATGTTTTAAAATCTGTGAGCCCTGGAGCTTGTGAAGCCTATTTCTCTACAGCTTGTGTCTAGTGATTGACTCACTACAAAATATCATGAGCTTGAGGTTGTTTCCATGTATAATTGGAACATGGGAATTGGGGGATTTTTCACCATCATCCATATCAAAGCTCTGGTATGTCAGTGTGACATGCACTAGACTTCTTCAGTTTCTTTCCTCTCTGCCTCAATCTGGTCTTCGTTTCTGCTTTTCTTTCTTCCCCTCAACCCTAGGAATTTTTTCAATTTATTTAATTTTTGAAAACTTTGTGTTTCTGGCAATATATCTGAAATTAGCTTGCTGGCTGAAAGGGTGTTGAGCAACAGGATGAACACACAGCATGAGCACATAAGCTTTGTATCTGCAGTAAACATGACTTAAGAGCAAAAGCATTTCATTGATAGAACAATTCTATCCCAGACAAAAGAAAAGTGGAAAAAACAGAAGTATCATGCATAATATGTATTGGAAATGCTAAAAACTAACAATACAGTGGTCCAGGCAGTTGATTACTACTGCATGATCTTTCTTCATCTCTGACAATCAGCTTTTTGTTCCACACAGCTTCAAATTTATTGCTCATTCAGTTGTTTCAAGTTGCTGTCTATCTTTGGTTGAGCAGCAGTGCAGGCAGTTGGCTGGTTGCTCACAGGAGAAGTATCCAGTGTAAGGGGAAGATTTGGAAAGGAAGAGAGTGCCAGAAGGCGTGCAGGTGTGTCAGGCATTGATATCCCCACAGCATGATACAATGATGGATCAGGCAACCACGGTCAGGAGGAAGGTTGGAAGGATTGCTGCATTTCATGTTGGTACGGGTATGGTTTACTAAGTGGTTTAGGCTGTAGGTAAGCAGACGGGCATTGTAAATAATGTTGTACAGTAACAATTGCATTACTCTTTCAGGTGGTCATGATGCACGTGATTACTGGAAGGGTTAGCACATTACCATTTCCCTGTAACATGGACATTTGTCATTCCTTTGGAGTTCTGTGTATATTTTAGTGAGATGCATGGAGAAGAGAAGAGAGGTAGTGGGTAAATGTGATGTAGCAGGAGATTAAATGCTGAGGGATACTGTTTAGTTCAGTGTTGGGCTTGATAGTGTGAGGTTAGTAGTTGAACTTGATGATCTTAAAGATCTTTTCCAACTGTAGTGATTGTATGATTCAATGATAATAACAGGAGTGACAAAAACCTTTGGCACTGAGCAGCAACCCCTTTGTTATTTCTACAAACTGTTTTCATGTGTTACTCCTCTTCTTTAAGTAGGCATAGGCTCTACACCCTGTGGGTGTGTGCCAGTGGCACCTCAGCATACCTGCAAATCAGCAACCAAGGCAGTGACTGATGGTGAACCAACTCACTCCACTACACAATGTCCCTCCTGCTCATTAGACACTTGCTCCTGGAAAGAGTTTGTGACCATGCTCTCTCTACCCTATGTTCTTTCTACCCTGTTCCTCATCTTCAGCTGTGATCTGCCTCATCAGGAAGGCCAGGCAGTTTAGGCTTTGTAGCCACTCATGCCCTTGCTATACCCCTGCTGAGGCTAACTAATAAGAAAGCCAATTAATCTAATCTGTGGCGTCGCTTTCTAAATAATGTGACATTAATCTGCCAGCACAAATTGCTTTTTAAAGGGAAATTTCTAATTATTTTTTGCCATGTTCTGCAGACTCTCCAGATTCATACTGTGTTTGAAGGCAAAGGGTCTCATACCAGTGTTTTCCAGCGTTCATTCTGAGCTCTCCAGAAATGTGACAAACCAGTTTGGACACGTCCTTAGCACATAGGTTCACAAATGGTATTTTATGCAGGGTGCAAAACTGCAACATTTGTCCTTCAGAAATGTGGAAGTAAACTCCCTACATAAAGAGTAGCAGCATAATTTGTCTCTCTGTGGGGCAACTACTATATGCCAATAAAATGGACTCAAAGATTCTTATTTACAAATGAAAATAAGCCCAAAATAGAAGTAAAAGCTTCCCAACTCAAGAGGGACAGGTAACTTCTGGAAAGAGTCCAGTGCTGGGCCACCAAGATTTTCAGGGGTCCAGAGCATCTTCCATATGAGGAAAGGCTGTGGGAACTGGGGCTGTTTAGTCCGAAGAAGAGGAGACGGAGGGGAGATCTCATTGATATTTACAAATATCTAAATAGTGGATGTCAGGAGGCTGGGGTATCACTTTTTTTCTATTGTATCTAGTGACAGGACAAGGGGTAATGGGATGAAGCTGGAACACAAAAATTCAATTTAAATATAAGGAAAAACTTTACTGTTGAGGTGAGTGAGCCCTGGCACAGGCTGCCCAGGGAAGGTGTAGAGTCTCCTTCTTTGGAGATCTTCAAAACCTGCCTGGATACATTTCTGTGTGACCTGATCTGTATGGACCTGCAGGTGGATTGGACTAGAGGTCCCTTCCAACCCCTATCATTCAGTGACTCTGTGATCCCTGCATAGATTTAACTATTCCTTTTCTCTTATTTCAGCCTTCTCACAGCATTTTGCTAAACTCAGGGTAGAAACCCCTACTGGTTTTGCCACATTTACCTTCTGTTTTCAGTGGCCTCTGGCTTCCAGTTTTCACAGGGAGAGCCGGCTGAACCTGCAGTTCTTATTTTCCTGGGTTGAAGTGTAGAGACATTATGTTCAATTAAAGCTTCCCTGCACGGCGCCCTTTTTCCTCCTGCTAGTCACCCAAAAACGAGATGCTGGCGTCGGATGCCATCTAGTGGCACAAGGCTCTGTCCTAATGTTCGCTGCTACCAACATCGCCTTACCTACCGCACCTGCTTTCCTCTGCTTTTCAGATAGATCTGCCTGTGACGGCTTACAGCTGTCCATATTACAAATATTTTCTCAAAGCTCCTCTCATAACCCCACAGTCACACTTGCTGCATCTTAATTGCCAGGTAATTGTTAATTACAGGTACTGTGGTAGCATCTGCGGGTCTAGATGTGAAACAGAGAGCTTTTGTACAAAGTGCTGGAGGAAAAAAAAAAAGTGGAACAAAAATACCATATGCAGTTATTTCCTAATATTATGTTCTCTAACTTTGGAAAACAAAACATTAGCAATACATTGTAGGCAATCTATGAAATCCAGCCACTGAAAATTGCTCTATTGTTTTTGAGTTTTAATATGTTGCTCCTACAGAGTGCAATATCACAGAATCACAAAATCTTAAAGATGAGCATAGTCATTCACATCCTTCACTGAAATAAGGCAGTAAACTTAATTTTTTCAGAGTTTTTATGGTCAGGCCATAACTAACTGAAGAGTTTCCCTAACCTTGTTGCAGGATTTCTGTCACCAGTGTTAAGGTTGTTTCACACCAGTGCATGCTACTGGACCGCTGGTTTGTTCCGGCACTGCAGGTCCTAAGCAAAAGCTAACTTTAGATTGATGTCCAAGGGGGGTATGTCTGAAACATTGCCAACAGAAATGTTATGCATTTTTACAGTTCTGTGTTGTGCTTGTGCTCCCCAAAATAAATCCAGCATAAAACATATATTTCCTGAGACCTCCTGCTGCTCATCCAGTTCTGCATGAACCATTTTCCTCTGAGCACAGCTAAGTGTCAGGGATTAGTGCTGACCCCCTTGTATCAGCTCTCAGCATGGCCTTCGCACATCCAGATGGGGTATGTCAATAGGAACTTCCAGATATACTCATAGGGATCAGTGAGAAGCTCAGTGTGTATGAGAAGAAGGGATTTGTACACAGTTAATCCTAAGAAGAATCCCTAATTTTTCCCAAATTTATATGGTACAGTCAGAGGAATGTGTCAAGTAGATCTCAGGAGCAATCACACTGCCTGCAGAACACTGCATTCATCCCCCATACCAAACTCCCTGTAACTTCAAGAGAAGTCCCATGAGTGAAGTGAGTGCAAAGTATGTGTTGGAGATCCACAGAAGTCCTAACAAGAGTAGGAACTGAGCCCATGCTTCACTCTGACGTTTCAAAGCAATATCTGTAGCTCTCTCTGTAGAGCTCTCACTAATGATCCTAATTCCTTCTTTTATGCAAGCTACTGGCAGGAAAGAGTTAATTAAAGTTAACCTAAAAGTTAACTGAAGAAAACTTAATTAGATTTTTATATATCCTACTATATTTTTAAAGATAACAAGGTTTTCCATGCACATGCTCCCAATTCTGTGTTCACAGTAAAAGGAAAATCTGTTTCATTATTTGAAATCATGGCTAAAAAAAATTTCAGGGAAATGCTTCTGTCTGTTTGACCAAGACTATTCTATTTTATTTTGTTCTGGCCTGTTTTTCCCCTTCTCTGTATCATCAAAGAAACTCCTTGTACCTCAGTGTCCCCATCTGCAGAGCAAGGAGAGAAATATTGCTTACCCAACAGAGGCAGTATGCGATAATTACTGTAGAGAGCTCTGCAGAAATTCACTCTAACATTTATAATTTTAGAGGTAGAACCCTCATGTTATTTTAAGAGGAAAAAATACTTTAATTAATAGTCTGTTTTCAGCTAATTAAGTTTTACATAGATGAGCTGAATATTTTCCTCCAACAATGATATATAGAGGTTGAAATAAAACCTTACAGAAAGGCATGTAAAAACAAATAACAATATGGGATTTGTTAAATAAGTAATGTGTTCTGTAGTTAATGAAGAATCTGCTCTTGCTGCTTCTCTCTGCTACCCCTTTATCAATTATCATTCCACAGTTTTTCCACATCTTTTTGAGATAGTTTATATAATTAATTTCTTATAGTTGATTAAGGTATACATCTGACTTTTATGCTAGCCTGTTAATAACAACATCCTCATGATGTGACATGCTTTCTAGGTTGTATTTTGACAAGAGGAGACTGGCTCTTGGAAGAGTTAAACTTGATTCTGAAGCCTGATCTTAAATCCTCTGAAGTGCATAGGAATCTTTCAGTTGAGTTTACTGGCATTTGGCTCAAGCCTTGATGGAGCTATTGGGCTTCTTGCTTTTTATAATAATCTGAATTAAACACTCAGTAAATCACTGGAACAGTGGCTAAATTGCATACCAGCTTATCGCTTATGAATACATTTTGTACCTCTTTAAAAAGAAAGAGACAGCACTTTATGAAGCAAAGCCATTATCTGAGCATCACTCACTTCCAAGCAGTGGCAGGTTGAAAGCAGCTCAGCCTCAGAAGGCAGCTCAGGCAGGACTCTTGGCTGCGCCAGTGGGCGGAAATCTACTTAAGCAGCTCAACACCATATCATTTCCCCAGGGGATCTGCCATTTGCTCACCCATGTTGGTCACTGCATAGCATTTTTTTTCCAGTGAAATGTTCCTTTCCTGTGTGGGTAAAGCAGTTCTTAACCACATGCTTCTCTCTTCCAGAATCAGTTGTGCTGTGGGTGGACACCTTAGAAACCATGTGAAGCTGTAATAATAACGAATAGTCTCCTGATGGGAGGATTTGATATAAAGAATTAATGACTGCTGAGACGTAAAAAAAAAAAAAAAAAAAAAAATCTTGACTAATTAATAGTTAGATGCAGATGTTAACAGTTTAGCAGTGAAAAGCCCAACAACCAACCTCCTTAAGTTACAGAAAAAGTTGATAGCTTATGGCTCATCAAGGAAAACAAAAAGGAAAGAAAAAGGTTTGAAGGCTCCTATCTCATTCTGTTCCTGAAAAAAAAACGTGCTTCCCCGGTGAGAAATTAGCTGGATTTGGAAATGTTTATGGCAGTGAAAATGAACTTTCCCTGGTCCTCAGGCTATGGTCAGCCTCCAAACAGCAGACACTGCCACAGGTTACATGCACATCCTAGTGCTGCCACTGCCAAAACTTGGCACATTGATGTGAGCTTTCCTCCCTATTCATACTCAACAAGGTTGAGTTAATATGTAAAATTTTGTCAAAGTAGGGAAATAAAAGCAAATGAAAGACAATGTTTAAAATGATGATGTGTAACACTGAATAGCTAACTAACGTAATGTTCAAGGTTCTGGGTAGTTTTACACTAAAATAAGGATATGAAAATACCCAAAGGTCAGGTCTCAAGAGGATGAGACCAGTCTTTTTTCTGTACTGCCCGGTGACAGGACAAGGGGCAACAGGCACAAGCTGGAGCAAAAAGTTCCACTTGAACATGAGGAGAGACTTTGCTATTCAGGTGAGTGAGCCCTAGCACAGGCTGCCCTGGGAGGGTGTGGATTCTTCTTCTCTGGAGGCTTCTAAATCTGCCTGGACACGTTCTAGTGCTCCCTGATCAAAATGAACCTGCTTTAGCAGGGAGTTGGGCTAGATGAGCTCTGGAAGTCCCTTCCAACCCCCATCACTCTGTGATTCTGTGAAGAAACATGCATTTCCCGAGGGACCTGGTTTTGCTCTGCTTCTGTCAGACTGTGAAGACACTCTGGAGCCTGGGCTTTGATTATTTGTTGCTGTGGTTGAGTGATAAACTCTTTCAGCCTACTCAGACTTTCAGTTGTTTGATAGCACAAAGAATGTGCTCTGCATGTTACAAAACACAGACTCATATTTTTATATGGACACCTGAAAGAAAACCAGTATTGAGGACTCAAACCTGCAAGATGATGAGCATTTCCTTGCTGTTGTGGGGTTTAATGGGACCTGGGCTCAGGTGAGTGCAGTGAGGGCTACCCGTGTCCAGTCACAGAGGACTATGTAGTGATCTGTGCATCGCTTCTAAGGAATATGTAGTGCTCTGTGCCATAACATTTGTGTATCTCAGCAGTGTCCTGGGCTCTCTTTTGTCCTTGCTACTTGGTTCTGTGACCACTTCACAGGTAGGCATGAACAGAATTAAAAAGCTGAACATCTCTTGTTTATCCCAAAACAGACATCCTGAACCCTTGGGGAGATCAGAATATATGGGGAAGAAGAGAATGGGGAAATGCAAGAAAGAATCTTTGGGTGGAGAAAGGATGCTGCAGTTAGGGCTTTCCTTGATACAGTAATCAGTGAGCAAGTCTCTTTACAGCAAAGGTGATGTAATCCCAGGCTGATAGCCCAGACTGTGTCACACCACAGCCCTGATATCTCTTCACCTGTTACGCCAACCCTCCATTTATTGAATGCTCCACTACAAATTTGAGGAGATGATACAGGAGTAGAAAAGATTGGTTTCCCAAGTGACAGAAGAAGGAGACAGAGGAATGAAAGGGTCTTCCATATGCAGAGTTGTGAAGGCAAAAGTTACACCTCAGTTCCGACTTGAGCATTTCCTCTTGCACGTGTGCTTGAAGTGTATACATCTCTGTGATGAGGCAGAACTGCAGGACTAGGGGGGAATTTTAGTCCTTTAAATTAGGAGACTTTTAGAATACACTTTTAAACTATATCTGAAATCAAGTTAATTGTGTTATTGCTTGAAAGTGATCATACAACTGTTGAAAATAAATGGAAATTGCTCTGCTAAGTTTATGCCTTATTTATTTTAACTGACATGGACATGATTTCTGTGGGAAGAGGCTGTTTTCTAGAAGAGTAGTGTGTTTCAGTATTCCTAAGAATCTACGCACAGGCTTCCAAGATCTCCTTATCCTGTTGACAGGAGAAAAAATATGCTTTTCTCAACGACTCTAAGTTTTGAAAAGACACGAAAATACTGAGTCATTCTGGTTTTGTCTGAAACCCAGTAACACAAACTGTTAGATTGGTTTGTAGCATAGGCCCAAGAAACAATCTCTTGCCCAATTAAAAGTGTGACCTAGCATCCAGTGAAGTCATATTGTAACAAGGTATTTCTGCTGGCTGTGGTAGTAGGAGATCACAGCTGTGTCTCATTTTATGAACTAATAATCCCATATTGCTCTCTGCAGGCATCACATCATGGTGCCATATTTTTATTAGGGTTTGCAAGTCAGACAAGGTCAGCTGGATGGAAAATGCTACGGTTTCATCACAAAAACTGTTTCCTAGAGACCGGCAGAGTCACTCTGAAGAACCATGTACGTTTCTCCTGAGCTCGTTATTGTTGAGATGTTCCAAAATAATTCTTGAACATCTCAGTGCTTACTGGGTTGTTTGTCTTGAATCTGTATTTTTTTTTGCCTGTCTTTTAGATAGCTGATTTTTGAATAGCTATAATTCTGACTAGCTTTCTTGATAGCATTTAAATATTTAGATTTTCATTTTTATGTGACTCTGCTCTAGATGAATAGACCCGAAATCTTGATAAATTCCGTGCCTTAACTGTCCTGGTTTTGGATGGAATAGGGTTAATTTTCTTCCTAGTAGCTGATACAGTACTATGTTTTTCGATTTAGGATGAGAATAACGTTGAGAACACACTGATGTTTTAGTTGTTCACTGAGCAGTACTTCTATTAAGTCAAGGACTTTTCAGCTTCTCATGTTGCCCTGTCAGAGGGGAGGCTGGGGGTGCACAAGAAGCTTGGAGGGTACACATCTGGGACAGCTGAACTGAATTGGCCAAAGGGATATTCCACACCATATGACCAGCATATAAACTAGTGAGAAAGGGACCACTGGCCAGGGGCCACTGCTTGGGAACTGCTGGTCAGTTGGTGGTGAGCTATTGATTTTCATTTGCATCAATTGTTTTTCTCAGGTATTATTTCTATGTCTTTTTGTTATTTTCCTTTTCATTAGTAGAAGTAGTAGCTGCTTCCATCATAAAACTTTTCTTATCTCAACCCATAAGTTTTCTTACTTTTACCCTTCTTATTTTCTCCCCATCCCACCATGGGAGAGTGGGTGAGTGGTTGTGTGCACTTAGTTGTTGTCTGGGATTAAACTATGACATTACCTCATGCCTTGAGTAGCTCTGAGACCAGAGCTGGCTGAAAACCTCTGTAATGTAAGAGAAAATTACTTTTAAGTGATTGTGCTTAACACCTGAATGCTATCACCTCTCATTGTCTCTTTAGGGAACAAAATATGGAACAGAAGGTCTTAAAAAAAAAAAAGAAAGCAATAAAAATTCTCTCTGTCACCTGTGATTTAGAGGGGTCACATGAGAAACCCCATAATGTCATCATTTTAAAAGTAATGCTACCAGTATCTAAGGAGCATTTCCAATATTTGCTTACTCAGGGAAAACCAGAGATTTTGATCAATGGCTTGCTGTTCTCCAGTCTGCATTTCTGTGATGCCTTGCCATGTACCAGTTTCTGATGCATTTTTCAATCAGTTTTTGTAAACCTTCACTAGAAAGGCAAACCTATGCCATCATTGTACATAATTCTCAATTGAAATTGGTTGCTCTTTGTCTGACAAGTAAGTGATTTTAAAGTGGCATTAGCATTGTGCAAGATTTTGTAGGCCTGGTACCAAAACTGGTGGATGCTTTACAGACACAGGCTGACTGTAATAAAAAAAAAGAGCTCTGAGCTCATATTGTTGGCTTCAGACTGAGTGAATTGCAAAAGTAGAAAGTAGTTGAAAAGTTGAAAGTAGAGATAAATGTTTTAGATTCGCTTGTTTTTTGTCTTTTATTCTCTAATCCCATAGAATTCATTTGTCTTGGACAAAATGTCTGGTGAGCTCAGTTGTTTTTAAAAACAGCTGAAAGATATGATGTGTATCTGTAGTTGAAATTAATAAGTTCCAATTGCTTTCATTACCTCCTTCTACTTTTGTTTGCTGAAAAGTGCTGTAAGGGAAATATGTGTATGTGTGCGTATGTGCATTAAATATTTAATAGCAGGTGAGCCTAGATGAATGGAAGAGCCCTTCCTGTCTTTTTAAGCACTTTTAGAATTCCATGAGGATTTTTTTTTTGTTGCATCTTCTGACAGTCTGATTTCTTGATTATCTGTTCTGGCAAGTCTTTGATTCCCATTTGTATTACATTTTATTTTGCCTCACTGTGAGTCCCTGCAGGGCTGTATATCTCCTGGGAGGCAATTTTCTTAATGGCACCTGTCTCTTCTTCTCCTTGGTGAATACTGAAGTAAACAAGCAATTTAATTGTTTAAGAGTGTGTTTTTGCCTCTCGAGAAATGGTATTTCTGCCGTTTGGAAAACTTTCTCCAAGTCCTTATCTATGGTTCTTTGTGCATTTATGAACACATATGTTTTAAATGGTTTTATTTCTTTTTGCAAATTTTCTCTAGTTCAAACTCTTAAATATTATGAAGTTTCCAGGTTTTTTTTAACTCTTCTAGATGTGTTGTCTACATAGTGATTTATGTCTCTTTCTTTCCTTCTTTCTATGGAACATGAAATCTGTCTAAGCTCCTGTCTGATTTTATTCTATTAGAAGTAGGTGTGAAGACACAGCGTTCTGGTGCTGAGACAGATAGACAACATAGATAGCTAGATCATTTTTTATAGTTAACCACAAAAAATGCTTAAAGTACTGTGAGTTCATGTGCTTAGGACTTTGCTGTCTTTCAAAATATCCAGTGCTAGTTTGATGCAAAGAACAAGAAGAAATATTTCTGCCTTTATCACTTCTTTACAAGTACTATTTACTGAAATGTTAACATACTTTCTATATTTTACAAAATTATGGCATAGTTAAGCAAGAGTGTTCAAAGTTTTTCTTGAGAACTCACTGCAGCTTAGAGGTTGTTTGCTTAGAGGATGGACATGTCAGAGCAGATTTTTGGTGCAAAATGTTGCATTTTTGCTCATTTTGGCAGCATGAGCAAAGAATTCCCATACAAATACTGTTGTTCTGCATTTAAAATTAAACCTAAAAGTTATTAAAACAGACCCTAGCAATGCAGCCTATACCATACCACAGACTTTGATTGGTTTTTGCAATCAAATTTTTGCAGTTTCAAACTTTATCAGTCTGGCATTGTAAAATATTTTTCTTGAAGTAAAAGGAGTGTCTCCCTTACTTACAGTGGAAAAATTCTGTTGTTTTTCAAGTTCATACTGAGCAGTATGTCATGTTTGTTCTCAGGGAGAGACTCATAGCCATGAAATGGCTTACAATGTTCTTACAATATGAGAACATGTCAAAAGAGACAACACATGGATGTAAAAAATTCAGCAAAACCAATGCAATCTGTAGTTCTTCCTTAATCATGGTATTTTTCAAGAACAAAACTGGACAGTATGATATGATCGATTAGTGTGTTTTATTCTACATATATATTCTGAGCTAAATTAACAGCAAAAATGATTTGGAAGACAGCATGCCAATAGCACTCAGGAATTTTCATTATTTGAAATTTTTGAAGGGAGACCTTTTTTTTTGGCAGGAAGCTTTATCTAAATGAGCAAATTTTGTAATTTACTACATCAGTCATGTTTTTTGAACATTGTGCTGAAATGATGCCTGTATCTGGAGCAATTTAACAGCTTCTGGTCCAGACAATATTGCTTAATGTGGAAGAGTTTATACAGCACCTGCTTCATCTTCCGTCTGGCCTAAACCAACGTTATTATTTCCTTCTTTCCCAGGCTTTAAAAGTAATCATTTTAAGAGATGAAAAAAAAAAATTAATAATGGCAACCCTTTAATAGGGCCTTGCCATTTCTTTGGCTGGAAATTAAGATCCTTTTCCACAAGGAAATAGTGAGAACAGTGAAAGAATGCGGTCAACCTAGTTCTTGATGCAAGCCAATAACAGGAGATACACTGACTGCCTTCAGATTAGCCCATTTTCTAGCCAGCATCCTGCAGAAATGAGCTCACAAGGGGAAGGCTAAGATCCAAACAAGTCTATATTATGAAGGTCTATGAGGAGCACTGGCTCTTTGGAGAAGCTGAGATGATCCGTAATATTGATTGGTGCAAGAAAAAAAAATCAGAAGAATTTTAAGCAGGCTGTTTTGGAAAATAAGGGTGTAGCTGTGGAGAACTATAGCTTATCAGTAATAGTATACCTCCCAGAAGAATGTGACTGGCATGAGATTCCATTTATGCAGCACTTGGAAAGTGAACAAGTGGGATATATGTGTGCATTTGGTCTGACTTCTGTAAGAAATTTGTATGAAGGAGACCTAAAGGTCCAGAATAATGTGAGTTAATTGGAAATGTATTTGATAGCTGGTCTCAAAATGGGTTTTTCAGTTTGAGGATCACTAAGAGCTTTCCTGGGAGAGCAGTAGAGAATTATGACTGTCCCACCTGGAACCACTGTGTAGACAATTCCTCCTCCTCTCTCTATAGTTGAGATAACAGATTTGTAAAATGATTGCTTGGAACCGCCAAGAGAGAGAGTCCACGGGTATTCCACCACAGACTGTATATTCAGTTTCGCCTGAGTAAGCATGTGGGAATCTAGTCTTTCACAGTAGGGTTCACGAGTAGGTGGGCTCCATGCTGCCTTCAAGCATAAAGGGAATCTCATGCCAGTCAACTCCTTCTGGGATGTATATTAGGGCTTGTTTGGATGTTAGCCTACCTCTTGTGACCTCTTTTCTGAAGGATGCTCTCTAGGAAAATGTTGATCTCTAAGGAATGTTTGTGGGGAGAAACTAGGATTCTGGATTGATTTTAGAACTCATGTTAGAAATTGACAACTTACAGCATGAGGATATATTCTTGGCCACCTCCTATCTCCAGTGATCTACATCACAACCTGGACATGCGTGCTCTTACATGCTGAATATAGAGGTTTGTTGTAGCTAGATTTGTAAATCAATCACCTCCAGACAATATTCAATTCCATCAGTCAGTCTTTTTATCAAAGTATTTTTATATATCAGTCAGCATATTTATCAAAAGGCTTCAAGGTAAACAAACAAAATTTTGCTACAAGTTTCCCAGCCAAAAGTCAGGAGATACAATTATATCTTTCTTCAGCCATGCCAGAGAAGTGGAAGATGACTTTACTTTTTTGTCTGTAGCAGAGTTCTTTGTTGATAGGTCGAACTGAGTGCTTTCCCTTCTGCCTTATCAGCTACCAAAGCTGGCTTATGTAGTGTTTCTCATTGTGTTAGTTTTCCTCTTCTAGAAGATGATGCAGTGAGCAGAACTGACAGGGCTTGTCTGGGCTCTGGTCTGAATTACTGTCTGTAATTGTTAGTTCTGTCCCATAGCTCCACTTGTATTATCTGAAGCCTTACAGGTTTGAATTCTTAGAATTTGTATAATCTGTTTATTCAGAGATGATATTTCCCCTTTTATTAATAATATCTTGCTCTTCTTCTCACCATGGGTAAAAAAAAAACAAAACAAAACAAAACAAGATTAAGCTAGTTCATTTGACAAATAGTGCAGTACTCTTTCTCTGTTCTCCCATGAGAGTTTTTTATTTGATTCACTATTTTTCCCTTTTCCTCCTGCACTTAGAGGTCACTCTCTGTTAAGATAATCAAGATAGCTAAAGAAAGAGATTGAGTCTTAACAGGAATATCTGGCTTGAAACTGAAATAGCTAATGCACACAAGCTTGAAAGAAGTTATCCAGAAGAATTTGTATGGCTATTCTTAATGGAATAGGAATTTTATGGCTGCTATTAGGAGGAGTGCAGTATGCGAGCTCACTTATCCATACCTTACAAAATTGTCTTTCAAAGTCCCTTCCAACGCTTAAGATTTTGTGATTCTGTGACTTTAGACTACCTATGAAGACATCTTCTAGTTAAAAAACATGAGAAAAAAAGATACCATTTTACTCCACTGGCAGCAGTGATGGATGACACTGCCTATAGAGCCTAAAGCTATCTGGGCACCCTGCAGTTTGCTCAGACTTGAAGAGTCAGTGCCTCAGCAAACCATTCTTGCCCCTCCACATTCCTAAAGGATCCCATCTGCATCAAACCTGTCATCTTGAGCACTTTAATCATTTCCACAGACCTCTTCCCAGGGGCCTTGCAGGCTTTACGGGTTATGGCTTATGACCACTGATACACATCTTTTAGCAGGAGAGCAGAAGTTGCTGTTCCAACTGCAGGAGTTATGGAAGGGAAAACTGTAGGCATCATTGTCCTCATCTAGATTCTGCCCTGATTCTAGCTGGCCTTTCAACAGGAGTTCACAGCAAAAGCTAGGTTTTCTTCACATTGGAGAGTCTGCACAGAATGAATTTCTAAACGTTCCTCTTGCTGCTGTCTTTGGACTTGTTATGACAGCCCCAGGGCAGTAGGAATCTGCAGCAGAGTTCTTGCTTGAAAGGACAGAGCCAGAGTGTAACTGTAATAATGCATTGGGTCACAAAACAGGCAAAACAAAGGTAATTCAGTTAGTGTATAATTATTGCATTCAGTTTATTCTGTTTTGAAAGTAGGGTCTGGGAAACATTGCCTTTAATGAAGAAATAGACTCTGTACAAGAAGATAAAGCCTTCTGCTTAAAGGCTAGGTAGGCTTTGGCTCTTTTCTCTGTTTTTGAGTGATGTTGGCCTCAAATTGCCTTGTTATTCCTGTCTGTAGACTAGTAATGAGAATACTCTTACTTTTTAAAGCAGTTTGAGACCTGCTAATGAGGCATACTGTATACAGGCTTTATTAGTGTTCTTGTTTGTAGAATGTTGCTATACACAGACTTGTATCAATGTTACTTCAGAATATGTAATGTAATTATTTGTGCTGAGTATAAATACAGTGAGGGCAATGCTGTCTGTGCTGTGATAAAATGACATTATGCTACTCTGACATTTATCAAAAAAGCCTCCTTTTTCTATATTGCATTTGCTATGTCTGATGTTCTGCTACAAAATGAAAGTAATGGATGAAAGAACAGGAAAAGCATTTTGATTTTATTTAAAAAAAAAAAAAAAGAAAAGAGAGATTTGATATTAATAGGAGCTTTCCCCTTCGAAGCCAGATTGCCTATCAGTTGCTATGTGGTTACTAAACTTTTCTACCATAAAGTTCAAATGAAAATTACTAGGCAGAAATGCCATGAGGTGAAGATGAAATATTTTTCTTGGGGCATTATGATTAAAAATATACTTGTTGTTTATCTTTTGTGGACATCATTGGTGCTGGTAAACACAATTACTTTGTTTGCCATCCCTTGACAAATTCTTAAGGCTTAGGCAAGTCAGCAGTGGAACTAATGTGTTTAACTTCATATTAATAAGAAAGATAGATTGTCAGTTAAATGCTTGGTCTTACCAAGGCTTGCTAGGGGATGTAGTGCTTACTTTACATTAAAATATCTACTGAAATCTGGCACTAAATATTAGATGATTCCAGCTGAAAGATGCCTTACAAGCTCATGGTGGATTTCCAAAGCAAATGTGCACCACCTTAAAGAAGGACATTTCTGAAGCTGACATCTTATTTTTCTCTTTTTGCAGGGATCCCCAGAATTTGTATCCCCCTGAGGTCAGCAATGCAAAGCTTCAGTATGCTGGTTGGGGTCCAAAAGGGCAACAGCTGGTAAGAGAAAGAACCAGTGTGTAAATGAATTTAGAGACCATGCTGCTATTGTTTGGAAGGAAGAAGAATTCTTTATTATTGACTAGTTTCTTGAAACCTGTGTGCTAGTTTGTAGCATATTTTGGGAGTTTGTTTTACCATGTAATTTATTTAGAAAATTCCCATATAGATTCATTTACTGCAAAGCAATTGTGTCTAAAAATGCAGAGGAAGAACACTTTATTGAAGCTCTTTGATAGGATGCACCTGCTTCTCCCAATGTTGGACACAGGACAGATTATGGATGTAATAGACAGTGTGATTTAATTAGCATATCATTGCTTCACAGGGGTGTCTTCTGGTTTGCAACCTTGACACTAGGTATATTTTAATCTTAGCAGCCCTGTTTGGAGAATGCATCTTTCTAGAACTGAGTTGAATTTGCCGAGTAGTTCTTTGCAAAACATGCAAAAGTAGAAGTGTATTCTGGAAAGTTTTCAGAACTGGCTTTTAAAAAACCACATTTTTCAGGGATTTGTTGTGTTTCATGGAGACTTTCATGCTGCAGCAATCCTGAAGTCTCCAGTGTTTTTCCCTCAGCCACTGCCATCTTGGATTTGCCCCTTTTTTAGAGCACTTATTTCCTGGACAAATCCCCTGGCGTCATTTCCTGGTGCAAGTCCAATATTAAGGTTTTGCATATTCCAAACACTCCCTACTGTTACAAAAGAAGAAAAAGTGGAAAGTTTTATAATAATATGGAAATTTTATACCAATAAATGAGCTTTGAAAGCTCATTATCTGAGAAAATCTGGCATATGTCTCCTGTCTCCAGTCCTCTCTGGAGGATTTTTTTTTGTCTGTGTCCTTAACTAGATTGTTTTCAACTTCTGTGATTTAAAAAACATTAATAGGAGACTTTATAATTGCCAGTTAGCAAGTCACATTGGAGGAAACATAACAGATACAGGAATAAGAAAGTCTCTCCTCTGCATCACTGGGAAAATCAGGTTTGAAAGAGTCAGTGAGCTCAAATCTGATAGGAATGAAAATGCATGAGGCTTTACCACTATGCAAAATGACTTCTGAGGCACTAATTTTTCTTGTTGCACACATGTAGATGCCCCACTTTCTTTCTCTAACATGTGCCATTTCAAATTCCTTAGTCTTCTGCCCAGCAAATCACTGCTGAGCAATTTGTACAGATTCACAGATACTGGGTTCTGATCATGCTCAAGCTCTCTTTTACATTCATTGGTGAAGACTACTGTGTTATCATCAGGCTTCTGGTCAGCTGATGGTATTATACAATCAGTTGAAAACACATTGTATTGAGAAGTAGAGATTACTTTAGGACATAGCAAAGAAAGCAAAAGCAGACCAGCATTTTGTTTTATTCACTGTTCACTAGCTCTTTCTTTTTTAAGTCCAACAAAGCGAGCTTCACCATGTGTAGTGAAAGTTCCATCTGTTATTCAAAGCTGATTTTGAATTGCATTAGTGATTGTCTCCACGTCAGAACTAAATCTTCCTTTCTTGAATATAGTTTTGCTGGAACTTGCTGTGCCTTCAGCACATTATTGGTTCACATTCATGTTAGTTTTACCAAGTGGAATGGGCGTGCTTAACTTCCACCTTGGAAAGATTTAACTTTTTTCACACCAAAGTCAAGATAACCAATCAATTTCCTCCATCGCCAAAGTAACATAACTATACGGAAAGGAAAACTGTTCATATAAAAATGGACAATTTATATATACAACAACATAGTATATACAGTCCAGAAGGAAAGTTTTCTGTACTCCTAGCTTTCTCTTTTAATGCTGAAATAATCAATACCAATTTCCAGCAATTTTTATTAAGAAATATACAGTGAAAATTTAATTCCCCAAGACATCAGATTTATTATACATATTCCTTGGTGAGATGCATGACAAGTGGTTTTATTGAGTACCTTCAAATATTCCTGTGACTCTTGAATTTCACATGAATCTCAGCCATGTCTTGCAACAGTGGATTTGTTCTGTGTGTTTCTTCTTATCTTCTTTCCTTTCTTTAATTTCCTTCCAAATATGTAAATCTGTTGGCCTGCAATTCAGCTGTATTCCTTGTTCTGGCATTTGGAATCAGAGAAAGTGATGAGAATCTCACTGGTAGTTTCAGCATTATCTTCCATACCTCTATCATATATGCCTTTTTACTCTTTTCCCTGCTAGTCATATACCTTAAAGTAAAATTATAGCTGTAGTCTATGAAATAATCAGACTTTTACATGCATTGATATGATACCTATTTATAGCTCATGATCAGCAGAGAATTGCCAGAAAAAAAAAAATAAAAGAAATTTTTGTAAAAAAAAAATTCTACAAGCATTATAGATGAAATAAAGTACACTATGCTCCCTGTTCTGTATTTCAGGACTAATTGAGTTACTCAGAATATAAACGCCAGTGAAATTCATGTCTCCTCCTGTGAGGACAACATCGAGTGGCAAAGGCAAAGAAAAGCTAATGTCTGTTTAAAACTTGATAGTCTGAATGTCTTTGCTAAATGTAGACTGCGTTGTGTTGCAGGAGAAGGAGGGAAAAAGTCTCAAGTGGGATGAAAGGGAGTAATACACTGGGAACTATGTATCAGCTCCCCTGGTTCTAGGTAGGTAGAAGGCCAAACATATGTTAAGAGTACTGAGCATGGTCCTACACCTGCAGTAAGGTACACAAGTGGGTGCCAGCTATGGTACTGCTCACGGCAGCAGCCCTCTGAGCATAGGCTGCAACTGAAGTTCATGATGCAGCTCCCATGCAAGGTGGGAGCAAGGAGTAGGTGGATTTTCCATCACTTTGAACATAACGCAGCTTTCCCCTTGGAATCTCCTAATTTGCCCTTTGTCAACACGAAGGAGAATGAGTAAGAGGATTTGGTCCCAAAATTTTGTATGCCCTTTGCAACTTCTATTTTGTCCTTCCTAGGAAAACTTTTGGTCGCTGTGTCTGACCTCTTTCTGCCTTGCATGTCTAATCATTCAAAAAAGAAACAAATCTGAAACAGAAGCAGCCTGAATGATCTGCATTCTTTGCGATTAAAAATAAACAGAGGAACTTTCCCAGGAGCAATTTTCTATTTATCTTGTTTTCTTTTGTCCTTACTCATTAAATTATGTGCCAATTTTTAGATGATGAGCTCCTCAGAGCATGATTCTTGACTTCTTACTAGGCTGCAGAATGCCACACATGCCAACAGAGCTGTATAAATAATGTCAGATATTGGATCAGAGAAAATCTGTTAGAATATCAGAATGCAAAAAAACTCTCACTTTTGGCACCTTGGAAAAAATGCCTTTCTCAGATCTTAGACAAAGTCTTAACAAAGTAAGTCTTCCAAAGCTGTTGGAAGAATTGAGCCCTTACCTGTATGAGCTCCTGAGTCAATAGAGAGCGACTAACTTCTGTGCAAGAGGGAACACCTTTCCTAAATGTGGCAGTTATTAAAAAGCTCACTTCTCTCATTTGTTCTGTGATGTGAGCCATCATTTACAGATTTGTATGATGAGTGAAAAAACACTGATACATTGGAATAGCAGTGTCATATATTCACTTTTTGTTGGTGTGAATAACTAAGCAAAATGACTGTGAAAAAATAATCCATCCTTTCCATGGTGCAACCAGCAGCCCAAAGGCACCCTTAGTGAAGTGATGGCATCAGCCCACTGGCCTTCAACATGGTGCTTGATGGCATTCAGTGAATAGGCTGTATTTATCCTCAGGTTGTGTCATAGTTTCTAGCAATATGAGGATATTGGTGGCATGATAGGACTGCAAAAACTTGTTCAGCTCTATCTTTTCCCTGTTCTGTCTATGCTGATCTTTGTAAAATTTTTCACTCCTTAAATTTCCTCTGTTTTTCTCATCTTGCTATTTATGACTCAACAGCTACCCACTTTTGGAGTTTCAATTCTGCCACCAAAAAAAAAGTCCCTTCTGTTAATCAGTCTTGTTGGAATATTTTCCCAGTTTCAACACACTACATCTTTTACAGTGAGGTTCTGCCCACCTGCAGAGGGCTCATGTGAGCTTTCTGTGAAACATTTGCCCCAACAGTGTCTGTACAAAGTTTTAACAGTTACCACGACCCTGAACTCAGTTTTCACAAGACCTGTGTGGCTGACAGGCTTGAACCACTCTATCAAAAGAAACCAAAAGTACATTTTGAGAAGATTTCTGTTGCTGATTTACATGGCAGCATGGCTGAAGTCAGGGAGTGCTTCAGGAGCAAGAGACTGTCTCATGCATACGTGTAGCTGAAGTGCCCAAGGAATACAAAAAACCCTGAAGTTTTCAGGAGGCTTTTATCTAAGATTTTTTTTACCAAAATGAGCATATGCATGTTCTAAATATTTGCTTTAAGCACTAAGTAGATATGTATGCAGTAGGACTGCTCTAATAATGCTGCATGGACAGCACTAAAGTGCAGTTCACCATTGTTAAACTCCAATTTCAAAAGCAGAGAAACTTTTGTACTGTTATTTTCCTTTTTTTTTTTTTTTTATCAGAATCTGTAACAGGCCTGACATAGTAATGGTAACAGTGACACGTCAGATGCTGGGGGAAGCAGTTCTGCACAACTTCAAAGGCAACAGTTTTGATTCAATAAAAATCTCTCTCATATCACAGTGTTTACTCTTTAGCAAAGAGAAACATATTTACTTTTAGCTTCTCCTGACCAGTTAGTCAGTTTCCACTATTTCTTTAGAGTACAAAAATATACAGGGAGAAGATTACAATTGCTGGAAATCTTGTGTGCTCTCACACTTATGCAACTCCACAAAAATGGTCAAAATGGGTTTCTCCTGCATTCATAGTCAAGAAACCTTTTCCATTGTCAACTCTTTTGGAGCAGGAACTAACTTTGATTCTTGCAGATTATGCAGCAATCAAATGTATAACTGGTTCTGAAGTAACAGAAGCTATGCTTCCCAGCAGGTGCAGAAGTTACATTAAGAATTCTCTATTTCAGTGGAGTGCAAAGGCCACGGGAAAAAAAAAATAGAAGCAAGTCTTTCACCCCCATCATGTTAGGGGTTTGCAGGTGCCCTCAAAAAGTGAATGCTGATGTTTGTTAAAACCTTATTATCACACATATCACTGTTTTAAAGTGCTGTACAATGAAGAGAAATACTGGATTTCTTTTATATATGAAGCATTTGAACGACAGATTCTGCTGCACAGGGCCAGAATTTATCCATCTCATTTGCTGTTACTAACATTTTTTAACACTGTAGCATAATGTCTGGCCAACTAGGATATCTAGATGCAAAAAAAGCTGGTTCAGTGATGACACCTGGAACTAAACTGGAGTGACTTCTCTAATTAGCAGTTTTTTTCCTTGCCTGAATTTATGCCTGTCATGCCAGCTTAGTTCCAGGCAGAAGGGCTGCACAGATATCGAGTGAGGAGGACTATTTTCACAGTGAATCATCTGCTGTTGTTCCTAATCCAGCCATGATTTTGAACTGCTGTGTATAATTGCTGTAGGTCTACTTGTCTCCACCATTATTTCATAGATTTTTACATCATTATTTTCAGGCTGCTGTTTTATCACCTTTTAATTTTTGCAATGACATATGAATCAATATTTCGCTGTGGTCTGCTCTATGGATTTGTTAGCTTGCTAGTTGCAAGGAAGAAAAGCTCCCTTCCCCCAATGTATATATAAGTCCTATTTAAGTACAGTAAGGCATATTGAGACAGCTATTTGTGGTCCCTCCATTCTGGGAAAAGAGGAGTTTCAGGATAATGATGTGCTCTCTCCCCTTCATCCCATTTTTCCAGTGTCAGAATATGACAGATATATTACATGAATACTGAATACCTGGAGACATTACTCTAGTCAGGGATTCCTTTTTTCTCTCTCTCCTGCCATTTTATTCAGAGAATTCCAGTGAAAAGTGTGTATGTTTTTCCCTTTGCCCTGCTCTTTGGCTACAGTGACAATAGTGTCCTATTTTTGTTTTGCACATCCTTGTGATTTCCTTTGGTATCAGTGGGCTTCGTGTGTTTGGTCTTCGTTCACCAAAGGGAAGCTTTGACACAGTCAGTGTTATGAGCTCTGCTGAGAACAGTTCCTTCCCCTCTCAGCATTCTTGGTACTGCATTTTCATCAGTGGCAAAAGAGTGAGATATTTAAGGTAAATGACGGTGCTATGATAACTGTTACTGCAAGAAGATAAAGGTGAATTGTAAATAAGATGTTGCTATTTTGTGTGTGTGAAAGACTTCAGAGTGAAAAATTAAATTGATTTTTTTTTTTTTTTTTTGCCATAGGAGTTTTAACAAATCAGAAAGAAATCACAGCTCTTACATTTAACTGTGAGACGTAGTATTTAGGGCATTGTCCCTGGGGGTGAGACACTGCCGTAGATTTCTTCTGTGACTTCATATATGTCAGTTTGTTTTATGGTTAAGTTACAGCAGTAAGATGGCAAGATATTCCTAACCTACAATGGACTTACAGAATTAACGCATTGTTATGGGCATCCACACTCTGTGTTAAAGAAAGTGAGGATGTACATGTACAAGACATGTATTTTGATAGACTTGCTAGCTTTGAGCAATTCCCCACCTTGTTGTGCTATAGGGCAAGTACTGAATTCTCTTCCTCTATATGTTACCACACCCCACTGTATGCTACTGCAGTTGCACAAAGTGAAAAATTCCTTGACAGGGAAATAAGATCAGAGCCAGTTCCACTGAAAAGAATTCCCTCTTGTTACAGAGATATAAAATGTTGATATTCTTTTAATTTCATGTGTGCTTTATGGATATTGAACATGTATCTTCTGTTGAGGGCATTTTTCATTTCAGGCATCTATGAGCTAGAAGTATTAACTTTAGGACCGTTTCTGGCATCTTACAAAACTATGGTGGTAGATGATGTGCACTGAAATAAGTGCTTATGAGAAGTGTTGTTCTTGAAAGACTATTTTGTGCCATGAAAATAGCTACCTTTTCCTTTAGATAGCAACAGTCATTGGTGAGAGTGTGACAAAGTGGCAGATGTTAGGATGCCAGAAGCAGGACTAAGCTATGCCCTTTATGGAACTGGAGCAGCTCGCTTTAGTGTGTGGCTGTGGTAGTCTCTCCTTCCCCAGAAACCACCATTCATCAGAGCCATGAGAAAGCTTTAGGAAGAGTTCTGTTAGCTCTGCTCTTCAGTTGCTGGAATGGGTGTTGATTGCTTCTTTTTAAAGAGGAATCTTAACACTGACTAGCTCACCGTCCAAAGACAGATGCATACCTGGAGGAATCCTGAATCCCACTTGCCAGCTTCTTTATGCTGACAAGTAATCTCCGTGCTATCCTTAGCCAGATATTCATTCTGTAACACAATAAATATTTAAAATGAAACCCTGTACCATCTCACATTAAATAATCTAATTTATAGTGATGCCCTACATAACCATCAGTGCTATTAGGTTACAGAATACAAGATAATCCATCAAACAGAACTTAAAAGCAGAATTAGAGCTCTGTACTAAATGGTACATTTACCGATACATTCTTTAATATAACAAGGCAGTTATAAATTAAAATATCCCCACTAGAATCCAGGGCAAGGAAATCCAAGCAGACATGGTTCTCTTTGATGAGGTAATATAAACCCTCTGTTCTTCTCTGAAGAACAGAAAATAGGACATTGCATTTTTCTTGAAATATATATATCTGAATCTCTGGAATCATGATACTTGCTTATTTGTCTGGGCTCTGGCAGATTCTAGGTGTGATTAGAATCTGTATGTGTTGTGGACTAGCCTGCTCACAGAATACAAATGGAAATGCACAGCGTTTGTAATGATGCAATGTCAAAAGTGTAGAGAAGCTTGTAGAAACCTGAGAAGAATGTTAATGCACTTAAGGACTTGAGCTGGGAGGAACAAGGCAAAAAAAAAAAAATCTCTTCTGTGTACAATGTGAAAGGAAAAAAATTTGGGAGTGTGTCTCCAGATCATAGAATGATCTTACTTCTGTAGTCCATTAAATAGGACTTGACTGGCAGTTTTGCCAATTTTTGACTGTCTCTGAAGACCTTAAAAACCACAGGATCTTACAACCTATTCTGCTTTCCAAAGGGAGCTTTAACATTTCTCGAGGAAAAGGTCTCCAGACTTTAGTAAATGCTGCAGACATACCACAGGCATGATTTTGTAAGAATGATAATCTTAGAAAAACCTGAGCCATTCCTAACAAGGAATTGCGATATATATAGGGTTTATAGAACATGCTAAATAGCTAAATAAAATTGCTTCCAGAATAACCTTATTCTCCTTAGACTTTCTTTTGCTGTCGATGTACCTGTAGAAGCCATTCTTATTGTCCTTCATATTCCTCACTCAATTCAGCTTTGCTTTTCCTAATCCCATCCATGCACAATCAGATAATGCCTATATATTCCTTCCAGGTCACCTGTCCCTGCTTGTACTTGCTGTATACTCTCTTGTAATGTTTGAGTTCTGTCAGAAGCAATGTGCTCATCCACGCAGGCCTTCTGCCTCCTTTTCTTCCTTTTCCTTCCTCTTTGCCTCCTTTGTCTTCCTTTCTTGCCAGCCTGGCCTACCACTTTCTGCCTGACTGTGGGCCATCGTTGCCTTTCCCTGTTTTTCTAGGTTTAAAGCTGTCCTTCCCAGGCAGGACATTGCTCCCAGTCCCATATCTGGGCCATTGAACCTACTCTGTAGCTGCAGATCTGTCCATAGAGCATGACTTTGCATTATGATGCCTCAAGTCACCAGTTTCTAGCCTTTGCCTTTACAGAAGTCCAATTCACCAGCTCAATCAGCTTAGACTCTGTCTACTTTTCATTCAGGATCTCAAATAAGATCCTTCAACATCCTTTTTGACACCCCTCACTTGCTGAGTTTCCTGACCTTCTCCCCCACTGCTCCTTTACTTACTTTACTACCATGCCCACTTCTTGCAGCCAAGATGATCATCTCCCACATCCCCAGAGAAGTCATTCCTAGATCTGCAAATCCACATCTCTCTCTCAGGAGCTCTTAAATGGAGCCTGGACACTATTCATAGAAAATATTACTTTATTTGAAGACATGAAGAAATGCTTTTCCCTTCTGTCTGGGTTCTTAGTCTCTTTGTTGATCACATGCAATGAAAGCAAAATGAAGTTCTTAACATTTATTTTGCTAGGGCTATTAGCAATTTCCAAAACACAAGGATAAAATCAGATTTGCATGATTTACAAGTGGTGACTCTTCTGCACTTCCTTTCCTAGGTATGTAATCAAGGCAGCTGATTTTTAACGTCTTTTACAGTAACTGATGGTTTTCGTTTGCGGAATCGATTACGTTTCCTTTCACTTCATTGATTTCCATGCAGTTAATCTCTTACACTGCTGATATGAAATGTGTAAAAGCCTTCAGTCTCCAGTGGGAAGTCATGAATACTGGTTTTGATGTGTTTGTGCATCAGCACAGTTATTATGTGCATCAATCTGTACTCTCTGGTTTTAGTGATCCCCTTGGATATTTTCAGCTCTCTGTCCTGAAAACCTTTCTACAGAATGATTTTAGAACTGGAGTGGTCTCTGAGCAGGGTGAAGTCAAATTAAAGTAAGCCTTATCTATTTGTTGCTTACCTTCAGAAAGTGCTGTGTCTTCTAAATCCTTGGCTTGGTAAGGGGTTAGTTTCTTTCTTTGAATTAAAGCAAGGATAAACCCTGATATGAAAAACTGAAACTGTAGCCTTTTCTGTCAATAATTTATCAAGTTGTGATCCTCTGCAATGTGTTGATTAGGTAGAAGAATTTTTTGGTTCATCGCTGGCTTTAATAGTGATATTTTGGTTTTGTGAAGAAAAAAAAGTTGATTTTAAAATTCTTTATCTCACTCCTCCATCATAATTGTTACCTGTGTTTTCCCTGAATTGTGAACACGAGCCATTTTGATGAAGAGAATGAAAATATTTTCAAGTTTTTTGTCTTACGTCTTTTTTCCCACCTGCGATCAAGCTATATTTAAATGGCAACAAGAAAAGCCTAATTAAAATACTAGCTGTTATTATGTAAGCTCATTGGTGAGGAGTAGTTCGTGGTTTTGTTACCATTTTTGAAGAAGCAATAAGAGTTGGCATAATCATGTCATCTGCATTGACAACACTCATGACAGAATGCATTAATGGAAGCTATTTGAACATCAGAGTTTGCATTTCATGAGATTCAAAAGAAGAAATTGGCAGAATATTCATTAAATAATGCATAGACAATCTGCAACAAGCCTTAGAACTGATTTTGAGCTGATCACACATTTTTATGCTGCAGATGATGTAAGAATGATAGCTGCAAAATGCCAAGACCTTTCTGGTAGAAAGCTTGTCAGATTTCCTTGATATCCCAAAGTGAAAACACAATCGTCCTATCTGCTTCAAGATGCTGCACAGACAAGGATGGGCATGCTAATTCTATGCAGTCAGGACAAGTTTTAACTTGAATAAACCAGCAGGGAATCTTTCTCTCTTTGCAGTATTTTATTTTCACAGTCCTCAGCTTCCAGTTTTCATATGACTGAGAAAAACAAAACTGGCTTGGGAACAGCTACCTCCAAAATATTTGGAGGGAATTAGAGAGTGCTAGAAATTGAGGGGAGAAGGGGTAGGATTTTCTGTGTGTGCATTTCCAGGAAGACCACGATCACGCCCAAAACTATTGGTGTTCATGATCTGACATTTCCAAAACCTGCTTGCAGGCTGTGACTCTGTTATAAACCTCAACCAGTTACTTAGCATATAAATAGAGAGATGATGCATTCCTACTTCCCGGACATATTGGGAACCTAAATCTGTGTACTTTTCCTGAGACTTTCAGATAAATGTAATGTGTAGTACCATATAAATATGAAGATAGTTCAGCACAAAGCATTCTTGTAACTGACACCCCCAAAAAATGATTAGAAGTTTAAAAATTCTAAGGAACTATCTTCCACTAAGAAATTAAAAAAATTACCTTGATTAAACTCTGGAACTGTTGTAGTGGATTGACCTTGGATGATTAGCAGATGCCCACCAAACCACTCTGTCATTCTTCCTCCTCAATGGGACGGGGGGAGGAAATACTATGAAAAGTTAATGTGTCAAGATAAGGACCTGGAGATCACTCAGTAATTACTAGCAAAACAGACTTGTCTTGGGGAAATTAATTTAATTTCTTGCTAGTTAATTCTAACAAACTGGTATAGTGAGAAATAAAACAAACCTCACCTTCCCTTCCCCCTCCCATTCTTCTCAGACTCAGTTTCACTCTCTATTTCTCTACTTCCTTGCCCAAGCATTGCAAGGGCACAGGCAACAAAGGTTGCACGCAGTTCATAATTCATCTTTGCTGCTCCTTCCTCCTCATACTCTTCTCTGCTCCAGCATGTCATCTCTCCCATGGGAGACAGTCCTTGACAAACTTCTCCAAGGTGTGTCCTTCCAAAGGCTACAGTTCTTCACAAACTGCTCCAGTGTGGTTGTCTTCCACGCAGTGGTGTCTTTTAGGAGCAAACTAATCTGGTGCAGGTCCACAGTGGACTGCCAATCCTGCCAGAAATCCTGCTGCTGCATGGGCTTCTCTTCGCAGGCCACAGACCCTGATGGAGAGCCTCCTCCAGCCAAGGCATTCGAGAACTATCTCTTTATTATTCAGCAAAAGGCATGTTACAGTAACTGTAGGTCTGACTTTATGTAGAGCTCAAGCATCAAGACCATGACTCTACCAATAAACAAATCAGTTAGACATGCAGTTCACAGCAGGATAATGCCCATATTGGATCTGCTCTCTCCTAGTCTTCACATGCATCTAATAGTCTACTTAATGTAGAATAATTACAGTAAGAATGATTTTATCCTTAAGACATTGGAATAGTGTTCAAGCTACCCAAGTTTGTCTCCTGGTTTTACTGGTCTTCCTGTGCAAGGCTTAAAATAGGATCTACCTGCTTAAATATAGGTTGGCTTAAACATAAGTTCTTAGAACACCTCAGCTGAATGATGTTAAAAGTATGTGGCCTCTAGAAACTATGCTATGAGAGAAAAGGTTTTCCATATGTCTTGTATCATATCTGCCAGCTGTTGTAGACATATGAAGGGGCTTAAAATGGCTCTAGATGCCTACGTCTGGGCAACTGAGTCATGTCCTTAGTGTCTCTGTCTCATTTTTTCACACGTTGAATGGGGACAATAGTACTTCTCTCTTTATTAAAATGATCTACTGTTGGGATAAGGACTGTCTTTTCTGTGCATTTGTTCAGCATCTACAACAGTGAAGTCCAGGGACAACTACGTTTGCACAAATATTTGATACTGATTCTGCAAAATAAATTCAAGCATTTCTGTGCAGAATTATGAAATGAATCAGTTATTTATTCTGCAGAATACACCCTCAGGTGAACTAGTTTGCCAGCAAGAGAGCAGACTTCTACACAGAGAGAAAAAATAAAAGAAGGCTTTAACATTAAAACCAGAAAACAGCAAAGTAGATTATGTTGGATGAGGGAAGACTAGCATGTTGATTTATTGTTTTATTGTTTTATGATTGGAAATTTAAAACAGTGTTAAGGCAAGACCTTGTCGCTGTCTATACATGAAGGCCAACTCTTATTGACCAAATTGTCCATGTTAAATAGAAAACCTTTCCATATTTGCTACTCTTTCATAGCTAAATCCTATCAGCTGGCCTTACAGTGTGGAATGCTACCTTCTAATGTGTAGGAAACACTCATACTTCAACAAGGTGCAAATAATTTAAAGTAATAAGCATCTAGACATTAACTTTATGCTTTGAGATGCTAAATTTGAGTAATGTCACTCATTTAGTTGATAAGTTATACATGTTAGAAATGATGGGGTAAAGAGAACATAAACCTAGAATGCCACTCTATAGCTGGAAAATAACAGAAGCAGTAAAAATGCAGATTAATGCATATGAATTTCTTTTTTTCTTGATCTGTGAAGAAACAGGAACTTCACTCACCTCTTTGACTGGATCAGAGTGGATTGAACAACTGTGATATGAGCTGAAGTATTTGTCTGCCCAAAACAGAGGGGGTCACCATGACTTTTGCACTGGTCTTAAAGAGTTTATTTTCATTAGATTCCTGAAAAAAGTCCATAAATTAATCCATTTAATAGTGCTAGTATTTTAATTCCTACAGCATAACTACTTAATGCCACTCTGGGTCAGTTTGGTAGAGAACATTACTGTAGAGGACCTTAAGCAGTTGCAAAAAAGCATTTTAAACACATCCTCCTTAAATCAATCAGTGTTGTTAAGGCTCTTGTATAGTTTAAGTGAATTAAGTGTATTTTTTTATTAATTTGAGCTTTTACCTTACTGTATAAATTTATCTTAGTAGATAGATAATCTTTGACTTAAAGTTATCCTCCTGTCTCAGGCTTGTGGTTCCACCAGTCTAATATTTTTTTTCTCCAATATTAAATGTCACACAAGGATGTCAAATGATTTGAAGTAATCAGTTCCAATACAAGTTGCAAACAGGCAGAGATTTCTTCCCAGTCTTCGTGAGCTAGTGGTATGTTGATACCTGAGGCTAAAGGGCTTATATCTTATGCTGAAAGTTTCACGTGACATCCTGAGCCACATAAAGCCAACAGCAAAATCCTCATTGATTTTTATTACCTTGGGATTAAGTGACTGCAGTTTAAAAATGAAACAAACCAGCTTTATCCTAGTGTCCCCAGACATTTCAGTTATCTTTAATTACTTCATCTTTTGAGCATCTATTATAACAGCCAACAGAAAGAGAATAAAGGTTTTGTCTTCTGCTAAATCCAGTGGCAAGGAGGTCCATGCATTAATTCTTATTTCATTAGGAAAATCATTTTTATCCACTTTTAAACAGCTTTTTTCCTATATTTCATTGATTTCTCTATCAATTTAGAGGAATGAAAGGGTGAAAACATCCTTCTTTTTTTTTTTTTTTCTGTTCCTCCCTGCCATCATGTGAAGCTTATGTCTTCCTTGTGTATTCTACAGAGTTAGCAATTTCAGTTTCTTCAATCCGTGTATGGATTTTTCCATTCTTCTTACTTTGTCCAGAGCATTTTTTCTTTCCTTTGTGTCGAATGTACCCTGATGAAAATGGACATGGTATTCATTGTGGGGATATCTTTCCAGCATAGCATAGGGTTAAATTTTCATGCTATTAGCTGTGCTCGGTGTCAGACTTTATGTTCTGTTCATGATAAAAGGTATATGAATTGCAAGAATGTTAGGCATAAAGTCTTGCTCAAATACGCACACCAAAGAGAAGACACCAGAAATTTAGAGTCTGGTATTTGTTTTCTGTACAGAGAAGCATAAAACTGAATGTTGTGGTTTAACCTCAGCCAGCAACTAAGCAAGCGCCACGCGTCTGCTCACTCACTCCTCCCTCTTCATGGTGGGATGAGGAAGAGAATTAGACAAAAAACCTGTGAATTAAGATAAGAACTGTTAAATAATTGAAAGAAAATAAAGTATATTAATTCTAATAATTCAAATGGAAACAAAGATAACAGAGAAATAAACCTTTAAGAAAGACAAGTGATGCCCAGTGCAGTTGCTCACCACTCTTGAACGATGTCCGAGCAGCGACCAGCCCTTCTGGACTGACTCCCCCCCGTTTATAGACTGGGTACTATGTCCTATGGTATGAAACAGCCCTGTGGCTAGTTCAGGTCAGCTGTCCTTGCCATGCTCCTTGTGCACCTCTTTGCTAGCAGAGCATGGGAAACTGAAGAATCCTTAAGGTAAGAGCTACATAGCAGTAACTAAACCATCAGTGTGTTATCAACATCATTCTCACACTAAATCCCAAACACAGCACTGTACCAGCTAGTAGGAAGAAATGTAACTCTGTCTCAGACAAAATCAGGACACTGAGCTTTACCCTTTCTGTTGTCATTTTACGTTAGTATAGAACTGCTACATAAAGCAAATATAAAATAATGTTAAAGTGATGTCCATAAATTTTTAAGTTATTTTTCTTGACTAAAATTTCTTATCCTCTAATTAGCTGAAAGAATTGCAAGCATTTGATAGGAAGCACTGCTTTGATGTCATAAACCCAAAACAGTAAAAAATATTATATCAGTATTTCATAATGTCATCTAATATCCTTCTAACCCAGAATGTGAATTAATCCAAAGACATTTCTTTTTGATGAATAACAGAAGTTCAAAAGCTTTTTCTTAATTTATAAGATACATTACACAGAAATCTTCCTTGTGCTGCTTCAGTTATCTTTTATCTTGATTATGGTTGACATTTTTAGGGAACAAGGCACTGTAGTTAGGAGGATAATTTTAAATTCTCTATGAGGTGCTGCAATTGCCTCTGAATTATACGGGAGACAATTTGAAGACAGAGCACTATATTATTTTTCCATTGCAGCTACTGGATACCTCACGCAGCCTGATTAGTGCAATGAAGCTTTGAAAGACAAAACAGTGAAAATGGAAAACATTGCAATGCTTTACAAAGCAAAGGGTGGGAACAGATTGTCAACCTGCCTTCCTTTTTCCTTTGAAATAATCTAAAATTTAATACATTACAAAATATTGCAAAACTTTCATTTGCTGGTCAAGGGAAGAATTGTATTGCTTGAATAACTCTACTTGATTTTTTGCCTCTCACAGAAGAGCCCCCACCCAAGCACCCCAGCACCTTTACCACTTAGACACAGAGATTTGGGCGCAAAGTACCTTCACCCTGATTTTTATGTACATTTAAGCTTCAACAATTCTTTATTTGGCATCCCTCAGCCAACTTCTCTGCTTACTAAAATTCAGGGATAGGAAGGAAGAGAATGTAGTATCTTCCATCGCGTATTTTTTACTTTTAAAAAAAATATTAATTTGGTGCAGCTTTTCTTACTTTAAAAGGAAAAAAAAAAACAAAACAGGCTACGGTTTCAGTCATACTTTTTACCTTTAGGCTAACTTGCTGTAACTGCTGCCAAAATTATGTTAGGATCTATACTTTCTTCTGGAATCTTTCCAGCTCATCTTTAGGTGAAACACATACCGTAATAGGATGAGAAACAGAAGCTGAAAGCAAATATTTTTCCCAATTCTGTCTTTTCATGAGTGTAACGTGAGAAATTGCATTCTGGTATCGTGGTAGAGACACCTAACATTTATTACAGTATTTTCAGGTTTATAAAAACCCATCTGTAAATGTCTACCAAATTATATGAACAGTTTCTCTTTCGGTCTAAGTGGTTTTCTGATACTCTTGCTCAGTTCATATTTGCAGTCTGAATGGAGTTTGAGCAGATGTGGTTCACGTTGAGGTGAGGAGGGGACAGAATCTGTGTCACTGATGACTACAAAACAGACCAAAGCATTTAACCAGATGATAAAGACTCATGCCATGGAACAAAATCTTTTTTAACCATCTAGCTGAAGGTTTGCTCACTGATCAGCACTTAAACAGCTAAATAAAAAGCCTGATTCCCAAAAGCATTGTCATAGCAATAGATCTAATGACTTGAATGAAATTAGTTTTAAAAAAACAAAGGGGCTTGTTTGGGAGCCTTATGTCAGGCTCCCAAATGACAATTATGACAATCTTGAACTGAAATGTTATGATTGGTAACAATTTTATGTTTATTACTTCTTCTCCAAGATGGAACTGCTTTCCCACAGAAAGCAGCAGCTGTGTAAGTTTGCAGAGGCAGCCTTAGGTACCTGATAGTTGACCCCAGGTGTGGGCCTGCCCTTGCACTGACGTGGAGCTCAGAATGCATCCATGCTAGTAAGGAGGCGAGATCCCCTCATCCTATTGACCCTGGTTCCTATAGGAAGGTGACAGGGCAGGGCAGGAGGTCTACATCACCCCACTGGGTCCTTGGAGTGTTTACATCTCCTCACCAGCCAAAACACCAACCTCATCGGGGAGGCTGTGCCTCATTCGCTGCCCAACATGATGTAGTCTCATAGACTGCCTCTATTTGATAGTAAGTGTTATCTTCTTGGATCTGCATTAAAAAACTGGATTGAGATTTATTTAATAGGTTGCGACCTATGTTTTAAGGAAGCAGGAGCAACTGGAAAAAAGGCAAGAAGCCATTTCCAGTAGTCAGTTCAGTCACCACATAACATCAACATCAGCTGTGCAAACTGCTACTAAGTCCTGGGCCACTTTTTCAAAATCTTGAGCCATGGCATTCTTCATTTCATGCCTTCTAACTGCACTGTTCAGTTTCTGAAAGGAAGATAGGAGTGAGAAAAATAAATCTTGTATCAAAGGACCAAGGCTTCAGTTTGTTGTAAATTAGAATCTTTCTATTAACTAATGGCATTGGAATCAAGCTATGGAAATCCTTCTTTGACAAAAGATGCTATAAAATGTGATATGTGATTTTTGTACTGCCAATTATTGTAAAAGCAAAATGCAACGTTTTATAATGGAGCCACTGCTTAATGCTATTCTCTTTTTTTCTTTTTCCCTTCAAATCAGATATTTATATTTGAGAATAACATCTATTACTGTGCCCATGTGGGGAAACAAGCCATCCGAGTGGTCTCCACGGGAAAGGAAGGTGTTATTTTCAATGGGCTCAGCGACTGGCTGTATGAAGGTAGGACAAGTCATTTAGGGCAGGAGGTAGTTATGAGTTTAAGTTATACTATACATTTACAGAACTGGCTGGAATTAGACATTCAGCATTGCATTTCTGGGGACTGGTGGACTATGGA